>CM024963.1:23746781-23769281 GCA_014282245.1 Rhododendron simsii | reverse complement strand
CGCGGGTAAAACAAGGGGTGGGTCGGGTAAAATAGTTTTCGGGTCATAACCATCCCCACACGCGGATCTCATCCCCCAGTCACTGTACGCTATTCCGCTTCCCGAGTACGCTTCCTCTCTCTCTCTAAGAAGATGAGTGAGAAGACGAATCGAAGACGACGAATACGCCTGGAGAAGAACAAGATCGACTTTGAACAAGGTTTCTCTCTCTCTCTCTCTCTCTCTCTGGCTCGTTCTCTGGCTCGTTGATATCTTAGAATTTAGGGTTTTTTTTCCAGATCGACGAACAAGACTTAGACGAAGGTCACAACGACGAAGAAGAGAATGAAAAAAGGTATTTCTCTCTCTCTTTCTCCCTCCCTGGCTTTGAATCGGTTTTTGTTTTTTTCTGGAATTTAAAATCTGTTGATTTTGTTCGAGTTAAATGGGTGTATCTCGATCTCTACCTGGCTGTATTTCAAAACAGATTAGGAAATATATTGGGTAATATGAATGTGTTGTTCCTTGACATGGGATTGGATAAATCCGACCCTTAGACACATATTTACAACTGACACCCGTATGGGCTGTACCAGTTCCATGAAACATAGCTTGGCATGGTTAATTTTGGATTAAGTGAATGATGCTAATTTTGTGTGGAAGATGGTGGTTTGTATTGATTATGAAGGCACGTGCAAACGATGAAACAGTTTCGGGGGAGCACTTTTGTGAATGGTGTAGTGATGTATCTGAGGAAAGCATACATAACAAAATGATCATAGTTAGAGCCTCGTTTAGTATTTTTCATTTGGACAATGCATATATGTATGTGCACACACATTTAAAGTCCTCAACTATTTCTGTGTTGTGTCGTGCGTCTCTATCCGTGCTGCATAAGTATGAACACATTTACCTTCTTTAGCTAGGTTATATTTATAGTATTCTCTGATAAAATCAACCTTGAATAACTGATATGGTGCATTCTTCTTTCATTAACAAGAATGAACAGACTGTGAACAGTGTTGTTTCAAAGGATGATCTGTCTTTGGAAACTGAAAATAAGGATGTAGCAGAGAAGGACAAGGTATGAAAGAAGCTCTCTTCTCCTTTGCAACTCTTGGCATTGAAACCTTTCATTGGAAGATATAGATTTGGTGCACGATAGACATAATTTGCACGAACTGTAAGGTCATATGTTCCATTTCCAAATTATATTGTCTCGGATGTGCTTACTTGATATCCTTCCCATTTCAATGAATAGCATGCAGTCGCTATCATCAAGGATTTGAGCTCAGATACTTCAGGACAAGAAACTGATGAATCAAGTGAGAAGAAAGAACTGGAGGATTGTCTCAAATTAGTCTAGCCAAATCATGTGCTAATTGATGAGCACAAAATATTGTTACTTAAAGGCCCCAGTATCACATGTTGTTAGCCCTTAATTACTCGCAGTTTACTAGATTATTATCTTTCCAGTTACTTACATTGAATTATTAATTTTGCAGGAAAAGATGATAATTAGAGGTATTTGGCCCATAAACTAAAAGAGTCCAAAGTCAATCTGGAATTGCAGAAAAGTGTCGGATCGTGTCCCATTCTAAATGGACGTTGGCTATAAGAAGGAAATAAATTTAACGTTCAATCAAAATTCGGCCAAAGATTTGGCCGAAAGTTTTTGGCGCCGTTGCCGGGGACTTCATTTTTTTTAGGATAACTGAAAAACTTTGAATTGATTTTTCCCTTCTATTAGTTGTAGTTAGGATCTTAAAATTAAAAATAAAAAAAAATTGCATTTTACTTCCTAGCAAATAGTTTTGTTTTGTTTCCTAGTTCTACTGTCAATTTTTTTTTTTCCTTACTGTCTCCACCAAGTTTTTTTTAATTTTAATTTGTCATTCATTTGCATATTTTAGGATATATTTCGCTTTTGTTTTTCTCTTTGTTTAATTTGTTCACTTTTCCTACGGTTAGTTGGTCTCTTGGCAATACAGTGGTTGTAAGATCAATTAAGCGCTACAGTTTTTTTTGATTTGGTTAACTTTTGAAACCACTGTTATCACCGGGCACCACGGTGGTTGGAGATAGAAGCAACGCATTACAGGTTAGTCAGTAGCTAGAACTTAATTCACTGTCACTATTTATTTATTTATTTATTTATTTAATTTCTTTTTATTAACGTGTTAGTGCATCAGTTTTTGAAAAGAAAAAAAATATATCATTTTGCTCACTGTCAGCTTACTTTACTCTACGTCTTGACGCGTTAGTTTTTCTGATAATTGACGTAAGCTACCTTAGATTTTCATTTTGATAAGTAGCAAAGAGCATCCTGTCATTCTTCCAAAGTCTTGACCGTTTGTCCGAAAAAAAAAAAAAATATTCATTTTACTTCTGTTGCATTTTTTTATTTTTATTTTCGGTTACTTATTTGCTTTCCTTCATAAGTTTATGTTTGGTTGCCGTTCGAAAAACTTAGAATTAATACCTCTTGATCCGGAAATTGAGAGAACCTTTAGACGTAGCTTAAAAATTCAAAGAGTGGAACATACTCAAATAAAAATGGCGGAACTTGTTGAAGATACAAAACCTTTAAGAGAATTGTTCTCACCCGTAACCACAAATCCTCCTTCTTGTATTGTGTTACCCACGACAAATGCGACACATTTTGAGCTAAAACATCACGTAATACAACTTCTTCCTCAATTTCATGGGATTGAACGAGAGGATCCATACATGCATGTCAAAGACTTTCTTGAAATTTGTGCTACCTTTAGGTTTCAAAATTTTTCTGAGGAGTCTGTTAAATTGCGTCTTTTTCCCTTCTCACTGAAAGATAAAGCAAAGGCATGGTTAAATTCTCTACCCCCTGGTTCAATCACTTCATGGGACATCCTCGTTAAAAAGTTTCTTTCAAAATTCTTTTCAATGTCTAGAACAACTACTCTAAGGAGGGAGATTACTGATTTCTGTCAAGAAGAACATGAAAAGTTTTATGAGAGTTGGGAGAGATTTAAAGATCTTATTTTAAAGTGCCCCCCTCATGGTTTTGAAACATGGAGACTTGTCCAATTTTTCTATAATGGTTTAACTCAGTCTAATCGCAATATGATTGAATCAATGAACGGTGGTGATTTTTTAAATCTTAGGGGTGAGGCAGCTTATGAGTTTCTTGAAAATTTGTCTGAGAGATCGCAACAGTGGGATTTTACTTCTCATCGAGACAAACCAACTTCCACATCTAAGAGGGGGGGATTATATGAGGTGAAAGAAGATTCAGATATGAGAGTAAAGTTAGATAATCTTACTCGAAAGGTTGAGGCATTAGTTTTAAGTAAAACTATGGAGTCAGCCAATCAAGTTCAAAGTGAAGTGTGTTCTCTTTGCGGTAATCACATGCACACAACACAAACATGTCCTTCCATTATTGGATATTCTGACAGCTATGTTGAACAAGCAAACGCACTTAATAATTATGGAAAATCATTTGCTAGTCCTTTTTCGGAAACATACAACCAAAATTGGAGAAATCATCCAAACTTTTCATGGCGTCAGAACCAACCTTCTACAAATATAGGTGGGTAGCCTTTCCATTCACAAAACCAATCTCCCCCAGGTTTTCGTCCTCCTACACAATCATATCCTGCTCAATCTCAGCCTTTTTATGCTCCAATTCCCGTGTCTCAACCGAACTTCCAATCAGTTGCACCACAACAACAGTCATCCTTAGAGGACACTCTTAAAGCATTCATGGCTGAAATGAAAAGTACTACTCACTTGAATACTCAAGCCATCGCTAAACTGGAAAATCAAATGGGTCAATTGGCTAATCAAGTTGCATAGAGAGAGATCGGAAAATTCCCTAGTGAGCCGATTCCTAACCCAAAAGGACAATTTGCTCTTAGCAACCCCTCTAACTCTACCTATAAGCATGAGCAGGTTCAATCCATTGTAACCCTCAGGTCAGGAAAACAGGTTGACAACCAAGTCAGTTTGCCAATAGAGAAGAGTTTAGAGGAGTTTGAGACAAAAGAAAGGCAGAGTAGTCCCACCAAAGATCAGGAATCTAGTTCTCCTCGACTTCCAAAAGAACCCCAACTAAGGAGTTTCATTCCTAAAGCTCCATATCCTGAACGACTAGTAGCCCCCAAGAAAGGTGTAGACCATGGAGATATTCTAGAGGTGTTTAAGCAAGTTAGAATCAATGTTCCATTTCTAGATGCTATTCGACAGGTTCCTTCATATGCCAAATTTTTAAAAGACCTAGTCTCCATAAAGAGAAAGACAAGCGTCCCTAAAGAAGTAGTGTTGACCGAACAAGTTAGCTCCATTATCCAACACAAAATTCCCGTCAAGTATAAGGACCCTGGGTGTCCTACAATTTCGTGCACGATTGGTAATCATCACATTGAGCGAGCTTTGTTGGATTTAGGAGCCAGTGTCAATTTACTACCGTATTCAGTTTACTTGCAATTAGGTTTGGGGGAGTTAAAACCCACTTCAGTAAGGCTTCAATTGGCTGATGGATCCGTTAAAATTCCTAAAGGCGTTATTGAGGATATTCTAATAAAAGTTGACAAATTTTATTTTCCTGTAGACTTGATAGTCTTAGACACTCAACCTGTCCAAAACTCAAAGGGGCACATTCCTGTCATATTAGGCCGTCCTTTCTTGGCCACGTCTAATGCTCAAATTAACTGTAGGAATGGTGTGATGAAAATGTCATTTGGTAACATGACTGTTGATCTTAATATTTTTGACATTGACAAACAGTCACCATGTGAGGATGAGGTGAGTGCAGTTTACATGATAGATAGCCATGTTAAAGAACAATCTCCATCACGTTATGAGGATCCTTTTGAAGCTTGTCTATATCATTTTAATGACATTGATGAAGACTCTACGATTGAATCTGTCAACATGTTTTTAGAGTCTTTCATAGATATTAGTTGGCAGAACTCGTGCTTTGTAGAGCCACAATCTAAAGAGATTATCCCAAGTTTGTGGCATGAACAAGAATCTAATTTTGAGTTAAAACCTTTGCCACCCGATCCTAGTATTGAAATTGTGGGACCAACAGAAATTATGTCAACCGTCGTTGCCCCAAATAATGATCACATTGAAGGGAAAAAGGTAGTTGACGAGAATGACCAATGCAGTAAAGAATTTGAGTGTGATTTTGTCATAGCAGAACCCATACTTTCTAGTCATAGAATTTTGTGGGAGGCACTTTTCTGCAAGCAAACATTTCCTTGGTATGCTGAATGTTTCTATCATGTGAGTAAAATTACACTTTCGACTAAATTGGTTTCACAATTAAGTAAGCAATTGTTAATCGGGTCACAAATATTTTGTTGGGCAAATCCATGTATTGTTAATTATAAAAAGCGAATAAGAGAAAGTGACTTGGTGGTGATATTTCACTTGGCGCACACTTTTCATTGGAATAACCCTCAACTATTCCGTCTCTTGCTATATGACCATGGTGGGCAACTCTTGGTCTATTGAAATCCATATAGAGATTAGATTTGAGGGATGCTCTAAATTTTAACAAAAAAAAACTATTATCGCTTACTTTCTTTACTTTTGTTTAGTGCAATTTTTCTTTTCTTGTGTTTCCATAATTTGTTTTGTCGGTGTCACACGGTTCAATCTCATCGCGCTTACCAGGTGTATCTTAATCCATCTCTTTTTAAGCATTTGTATTCATGACATTGAGGACACTGTCATATTTAGGTTTGGGGGAGGGTTCACCTATTATTTATATGTTTGTTCTGTGCATAGTCACTATAGTTTATCATTTTTGTTACCGTCTTCAAAATTAAAAAAACAAAGAAGTAAAAATTGAAAATTTTTCAAAAAAAAAAAAACAAGAATTTGGATACTTGATTATGATTTCCGACGTGGTTATTGGTTTTTGATTAGTGCTAGTTTGATTATTGCTCAAGTTGGAGTCTTGATATGATTTTATTGATAGAGTTAAGCTTGTGAATATAGGCATTGATGAGAGACACTTAGATGGTTCGTATCATCTATGTTTGGATAGTGATTAATCACTCGTATGCATGCCTTTGCACGAGCACCGTCACACTTAGAGTTGGATTTGACCTCGAGTGCCGTACATATATTTTTGATGCCTCAGTATGAGTCAGATGTCTTATTAAAATGCATAATGTCCGTTCCCCAAAAAAGAAAAAAAATGAATAAAGTGCTTGCTTTTTCGGGCTTTTCACTTAGTAACCGGGCCTCTTGCCTCAGTAAGCAGTGAGTGTTTGCGTCAAACGGTGGAGAGTTCCGTGATTGTCATGTGTGGTTAGCTTGGGTTCGTAGCCTTTTTGACTCGAGTGATTAAGTCCGTTGGGGTGTTCTCTACATCTAGTGCCCTAAAGCCGTTTGGTTTGGGTGTCATTGGCCTAAAGCTTGCTACAATGGTCAATTAGAAAGCTTAAGGGACCAAGGCATTGCACGACCACAAGAAAAAAAAAATGTAAAAGAAAAAGAAAAAGGAAAAAAATATGAATAATGGGAGGGGCTATAATTTCATGTGAGTAGTTTGATGAGTATTGAGGCGTTGAAGGTGCGTGTATTACACGCATGCCTTGTGATTTCTTTCTATCCAGATATTTGTGGGAGGAACAGTTTTTGTGCAAATTCGGATTAGAATGTTCACTTGTTTAACTTTGTTAATTGATGAAATATCTTGCCTCTAACTTGTGTAATTCTTACGCTAGTTACTTTGAGAGGCCATAGATTATGTTTTGGAATTCGAATCGAGTGTCATCTTCTTAAGAATTTTGTGGGTATATTCACGGCAAACCCTCACGAGACTATAACTCGTCCACTAGGACAACCTAGGGGTTTAAAGGCTTGTTGCATATGTTAAATGCAATCGGACTCCTCCGAAAAAGGAATAACTAGTGTTTTCCTTGTTCTTTGTTTTATTTATTTCTTTTGCTCGAGGACTAGCAAAATTTAGGTTTGGGGGTATTTGATGAGCACAAAATATTGTTACTTAAAGGCCCCAGTATCACATGTTGTTAGCCCTTAATTACTCGTAGTTTACTAGATTATTATCTTTCCAGTTACTTACATTGAATTATTAATTTTGCAGGAAAAGATGATAATTAGAGGTATTTGGCCCATAAACTAAAAGAGTCCAAAGTCAATCTGGAATTGCAGAAAAGTGTCGGATCGTGTCCCATTCTAAATGGACGTTGGCTATAAGAAGGAAATAAATTTAACGTTCAATCAAAATTCGGCCAAATCTTTGGAAAGTGAATCCACCTTACCCGTTCCTTTTGATGCACTAATGGGAATTGGATTTCATAAGAAAGGGAGGCCAAGGCAAATTAGAAAGGGATTAGGAAATCTACTGTATTTCTTTAAATATAGGATTTAATTAGGGAAGAGATCTTTTTGGCACAAGAATTCTTGGCATGTATAAGAGGAGGACTTCCCATGCACGGAAAAGACCACCACGCCTTAGCAATACTACGGGAGCAGCATCACCGTTGCCGAGCAGCACCATCATCTTGGCTGAGGGAAGAAAAAGAAGGAGAAAGAATTACGCATTTGTTTTCTTTTCGTAAGTTTTGTTCTATGGAGTACTTTTATGATATGATTATGTGTTCGTACTCCATGAGCGGCTAAACTCTTTAACTAGGGTTGATGATGAAGCCCCATTAACGATTGTTATTTATATGTTCATGAGATTTGATTTTACCCGAATATGTGGTTTCAATTTATGATAAAATTGTTCTTACTCCAAATCAATTGTTAGGGATAAATTCTGGATATGAGTTCAATCATGTTTTTCTCATGATTTAGAATTTTCTTTAGCGTTGAAAGCTGGTTTTTCATCGTTAACTATAAAATTGGATATTTATTGTGATTTGTATAAAACGGATACAATTAATGATTTGGTTTTATACTTGCGAGCGGAGAGGAACAAACATTAGAATTTTTGATGAATTTTCACGATGATATTTTCCATGGTAATAGAATTAGCTTTCAGATTATCATGAAGAAATTTTGTGTAAAATCAATGATCATGAATATATAATGATACGAGTTAATGGGTGTGGATTCCGAAACCCTAGTATTTTCTCCTTTGATTAAAAAGAAGCTTTAATTTTCTCGTCTTTGATAATTTAGTTCGTTGTTTTTACTTTTCGCTTTTAGTTTAAAAACCAATCACAACTTTTGTCAACTAGGTTAGGGTTTAATCAGTTTAAGTTATTTAGTTTTCCTACAAAAAAAATCATCATAAGTCCCTGTGGGTTCGACCTCGCTCTTGCATTACTATACTTCGGTACGATTCGTGCGCTTGCGAGTACTTTAAAATTTCACATCACTAATACAACTGCAAGTACAAATGCGAAAGACCTTTCCGATACTAAATGCTTGTTCACCTGTGATTCAGTGACTCCAAGACCATGTCCAGAAGCTAGAGTCGTCTTGGATTTGGAGCGTTTGACGTTAGTGGATCTAAAAGCCATGTCCAAATGCGGATTGGTGCTTGTTTGGAACTGTTTTAATACTAGAGCTATGTTTTTTCTTATGTATGGGATGTATTGTGCTCGTACTCTGGTTTATTTTTTTGTATTGTTGAAAGATAGTGGAAATTTTGTAATCAAGGTACAATCTGGAATCTGGAAAACTATGGAGTAGAATCTAGTTTATTTTGTATTTCACTATTAAGAGTGGTGAATTGTGTGGTTGAATGTCCAAGATTACTAATTAATCTGGAAATCTGGGTTGGAATTTTTGAGAATTTTTGTATTGTTCTTAATGATCGTAATCTAGATTGGTACAGGGGAAATGCAATGCTCCTTGTCGTTCCTATGGAAGCGCTGATTTGCAATGTACCTTGCAGCTTCCAAACAATATATTTATGTGACACCTCAGAATTTGCACCTCTTTAGAAAGTTTTGATCTTTTTTAAATTTCGTCCTACGTCTAAAATTTGTAGCACCAACTGAACTGATGATCCTTGGATCACCAATCACGGGTCAGAAATCAAACTGGTAAACTGGTAAGAACAGGAGAACAACCATTTTCACCATGACATGTACCACATTGCTCGTACAAGTATATGAGTGGGAACTGGTAAACGTATTGATACTAAATCCTAAAGAAAACATTAATATAGCCTGTAATACTAATCAAATTTGGCAGCAACCCGAAATTTAAAAATACAGTTGAAAAAGCTAATCAATACAAGATAAAAAGGAAAAAGGAAAAAAAAGAAGCTAATCAATACCTTCAGTCTTTTAGTTAAGAACTATACAACAACAAGAACATCAAGTTACGCATAAGTTCACACCGGACATTTCTTATTCTAAATCACCATTTACAAGCCACATTTATAGATAAAATCCATTACCAACTTATCCATTCACAACAAAAAAACCATAAAAGAAAATGCTATCACAAAAACTCTCAGCCGATATAGTGACCAAATGAATTACATCTCCATTTTATTACAGGTGAACAAATGCTATCACAAAAACCATAAAACCAAATGAATTACAAGACTTGACATTAAGGTAAGCAACTATCCTACTATCAATGGCTCCCAACTCTTGGAAGCCAAATGTTCTTGATAAAGTCACAATGACCAGGAGCATCAATGACTGTGCACTAGTACTCGAATGACTTCTTGTTCATTTCAGCAGCTTCCTTCTCGAATCTCTCAATCACACGCTTGTATCCTCCAAGCTTGTAGATGAGATGTCCAGTTGATGTGAACCTTGAAGATTGAGGAAAAGATACATTCAATGAAGATTGAATGAGCCCAAAGTTACATAGTAATTTGGATCACTTTAGAATTACAGGTTCCTATGAATTCATATACTTAATGATAGACCCCACAAAAATGTATGGCTGTAAAGTTGTCCGAGTATCCTGTGAGGTACTTTTAGACCATTGGATACCGGGCTTTTTACCTGTAGGTCTAGAAAAGTAGAAAATAATTCTCATTAAAGAATAACATAAATTTTATTTACCACTAACTCCACCCAACACAGAGCTAAGAATGTCCAAGAACGTCCTCAGAGCCAAGAACAATTTGAGAACATTCTTGAGAACGGTTTGAGAAGGTTCTCAGCACAGGTCTGCGAATGTTCTCAATAGCCAACGTCGGTTGTCAACGGTTAACACCGATGGTTAGTCAACAGTCAACAATAGTGGTGGAGAAAGTATTTGTGGTACGGAGTATAAAAATTTCATTTACCTTAAGTGTGTATTTCCTTATTTGGGCGTGTGCGTGACCCGGTGGGAATTACTTTTAATTTTTTATACCTACACGTAAATGGCCATAATTTCACCTTTATGCAGTGGCGGATCTAGGATTCAATTCGGAGGTGGCACCCAAAATAAATATAATTTCTATATAAAAAAGTACATATGTTCTAAGGTTAATTATTCATAATACTAAAATAAATACACATTTTCATCAGTAAATTATCCATCAACTTACCTAATATCCAAAAAACTACACGTGTTTTTGTGTTGAAGGTTGTTCATAACACTCAAACAAGTACCCACTTTTATAGGTTATTAATAATCCATCAATGTACTTAACATCCAAAAAATACAAGTGTTCTATTGAAATCAAGTTGTTTTTATCCTAGGAGAGTGATCTTGATGCATAGATGTTCAAAGTTAGCCTTTCGACGTTTCTTCCAAAATGCTTTCTATCAAAATCCAACCTGTCCTTTAAATTGCATGTGTTGCGTTCCATTGTCAAATACTCTTTTAAAAATGTACGTTGAGTATTTTAATTCATAAAAAATGGTTCATTTTTAGCCCACAAAAGTTCTATTTTTAGCTCAAATCATCACGGTTTTTTGCCCAAAAATTAGCCCGGAACGTATCAAAATGGGCCTAGACAACGGGAGGCCTGCCTAGAGCCCATAAGCATGGGAAAGGGCCGGGCCGGCTTTCATGTGACGCCACGGCGTTGTTTCGGTTCCACCGCCTCGAATTACGTGTTTTTTTTCATATTTTTCCGCAGTTTCACATCGAAAGTTTAAGCCGTTATTCCCCGCAGACAAGCCTATATAAAACCCTTACCTCCACAGATTTCAACTCGTTCAAAATCGCTTTGGTTCGTTCTTTGCTTAAGAGCTAGTTGAGATTTAATCCTAGCATTCGAGCATAGTAAAGCTTTCTCTACGCCGTTAGGCTGTCGAAGGCATCTTGCATCAAGATTGCTCCCCTACGGGCAATCTAGTTTCAATTCCTACTTAGTTCCTGAGGGTAGTCCGCTTGGTCGGGTGGAGTCAAGGCATGTCGTTCTTTTTTATGTTCTTTATTGTCTAGTTAGTTTAGTCTAGTTGCTATTTAATTTTTGCTTAGTTTAATTAGTTAGTCGCATGTTTAGAGTTTATTTTATGTTCTTACTTAGTTCATGCAAGTTTAGGCTTTTTGATTCATTTTAATATTGCATGCTAGCGTAATTTTCTGTTATGTATGATAATTTAGGGTTTAGATAGTTCATGTATAATGACTATTTTGCCCGTCGTGCATGTTTAGTTGTAATGTTGCACGTTTTAGTTCTTTAATGGATTGTCCTACTGTTACTCTGTTCGTATGATCACTCACACATACATCTATGTACAGTGGCGTAGCCAGGAATATACATCACTGGGGGCATTATAAGAACAAAATCTCTGATGATAGCGAACTCCCGACGACATCCGACCGACCAATGACTTGATTGTTGTTGGTGATGCGGCGTGATTTTTGTGTTGGTTGTTACATCATGTTACAAAGGAGAGTTTTCAAGTTTTGGAGTATTAATTTTGTTCACCCATACACCTAAACACTAGGTGACATGTTCGTATTACTCACAGTCCATATTGGGTAAAAATTACTCACTCTTCAATAAATTCACCAAATCTTTACTTTGATATGATTGCGGACATTAATTTTGTGGAGCTTATTTCTGTAACAATTCAAACAAGTCATTTGTATTTTAACAAGTATTTAATTTAATTAAATGTGCCTTACTTTAAATATTGGGTATTCTCAAACTACCAATTTCAAAAAAAAAAAAAAAAAAGGTGCAGTGGGGGCGGGTGCCCCCGGTCACGATAGAGTGGCTCCGCCACTGTCTATGTAGTCGTTACTCTGTCCGCATGCATATTTACCATTATACCCATTTCATTACGCTGTCTGCATGCGTACTGATATTCTAGTCTCTACCGTTATGCTACTCAATTACAGTTGTTACTCTATCGGATTATAGTCATTATGTTGCCAGTTTCACCCCAACATGTTGAATTACCATTTTACCCCTACATGTCGCATATTAGAATGATGTTCATTTAATTAGCTGTTTTGTCCTTATTGTCTATCCATGAGTACCCTGTCAATGCATGTGGTTTTCTAATCGGGTTACTTTCCCAATTTGACCCAATATCCTAATTTGGAAAGTTTTCTAATCCGTTCGAGTTTTCTAATCAGGTTACTTTCCTAACTTGATCGGGTTTCTAATTTGGAAAGTTTCCTAATCCAGTTAGGTTTCTAGTTTAGCTTGTTTCCTTATTTGTTCATGTTGCATGTTAGTCTAACTTAGTCCAATTTCAGTTCATACATGTTTCTTAATTTCGTTCAGTTGCATGTCTAGTTTAATATTGTATGTTGCATGCGCCCATTTAATTCAGGCCTTTGCTATGCGTGTTAGTTTTAGGGTAACTTCCCTTAGAAGTAAGGATCCTTCTGAAATTCGCAATGGCGGGTTTATCTTTCTTGTGTGTTAGATTAGATCTAGGGATCGTAGGAGGATCTAAGGATAGCTGTTGATTATCACCTGTGGATATGGGATGATAGTGGTAGGGACAAAATTAAGATTTTACCCTAATAGTGGCGAAATGTATATTAAAAACATAAAAAGACGCATTACAATATTAATAGTCATTGGCTCCAGAAAAAATTAAAATAACATAATAAAAATTATAGTAAATGATGTTTTTCATCTGCACATGGAGTATGAAAAAAGATTAATTTTAATTTTGGGCATCGATAATGCCACTCCAACAATAACAACAGAACTCATGTAGTCCCCAATCATTGGGGGTATAAGCGAGAGAGGATTGAAGACAGATCTAACTTTTGGCAAAATGTACAAAGTGGCTGATCTCAGAATACCACTTAAATAGTAGCCCCGCTATACATGTTTTGCTGCGGAATCATGCCCATAAATCAAAGCCAAATGGCATCAGGGTAGGCCCAAATACGTAATTCAATTTATGTGCACATTACCATGCTTCCTTCATTGAGAGTTCAGAGCATCGGTATGCACAAAGATAATTCCACTCCCCAGATCCCTATATGAATTTCCTAAATTGATAACCGCACTCTCAAAAATGATAACCGCACTCTCTTTTGAGAGTGGCATTATAATTAAATTCCTTTAATTTTTAGGTTAAGCTATTTTAGGGTTAGAATTAATGTGGAGTTTTTTTTCCCAATTACACAATTTCACTTTGGCCCGTTGAATTTAGTTTTAAAATACTTTTTTGGGTCTCATTTCTTGAAAAGAAAAAGAAGATTTGTGACTAATACATAATAAAAAATAAGGAAAAAAAATCTAGCAGTGACAAGACTATATAAGTTGGGAAATTTTTTTTATATATAATAATTGCATTTTCTAAAATTCTTGTCGTGGCGGCCGCCTCCACTAGACCCCCTCTGGTTCCATCCTTAATGGGTTGCCCATCTCTAGGCCTTCATCCATAAGTTGCATACTTTTGTTTTCTTTTCTGTGTGCTGAGTTCGACGGAAGTAGTTTTCAAATGTTTTTTCTTCTCTTGCAAAAGACTCCTTTTCAAAAACGTGTTTACTAAAACCTACCTATCTATTTGCTCGAGTCTTGTGCATTTAGGATAGAGATGATTTGAACCAATGGTGATGAGTAGAGGCCAATTATCGGATTGGGCGAAGTGGATGCCTAACACCTTCCCACTCGGTACCTTAGCCCCCGGACTCGTCTATGGTGATGCAAGGATCAAGCCTTTCCATAAGAGTCATTCATGGTTCTTGGACCTAAACCAAGTGGCGACTCTGAGTTTTGTCAAATACTTGTTTAATTGCAAGTATCTAACTGTGTTGTGCCGGTCATCATGTTTTCAGTGAAGTCTATCCACACGTGCTTGGTCACGCGAGTGCCAGGCGCCCACCCCTCGAGCGGCTGTGCTCACAGGGTGGCACGTGCCACTCCTGCCCATTTATCCCTCCGCCCCTGCCTTTATGCATGGATACATTGGGTCAGTCCCTTTAATTTTGTACAAATCCATGAAATCTCAATTTGTTTGGTTATTACTTGACTCCTAACCAGTTGTGTTTGTCGTGTGTACCGAAATTTTATGTGTTCCCACATACTTTGCACGTGTAATCCTTTGTGTTCCAACTAAGCATTTGGATTTAATCTAAGTTATGTAGCGACCCGTAATTTTGGCCCGTAATTTTTTTTTAAGAAGTATTGTAATTATTAGTAAAGGCATGACACGTGGAAATACGAATAGTGTTGTGGTTACTTGATTGGAGTTAATGTGATGTCATTATTTGTGAAAGGGAACAAGTGTTATTAGTGTGTGCATGTGTGTAAGTGTGGGTGAGTAGCATGGAATAATTTTCCTCTTTCTTTTCCTATATCAGCCGACACCCTCACACACACATATCATCTCTCTCTCTCTCTAACTCCCATCCGGCTCTCTCTCGCCTCTCACCCCTCCATCAACTTCTCTCCTAAATTTCATCATCTTAGAGCAAGATTTCGGACAAAGTCCGAGAATTAAAATTGCTCCTCGGAGCGAGGGCTTTCAATCCATCCAAGAAAAATCATGATCGGACAACATGGGAGCTCGGTTGGCTTGGTCAAAGGGTCGGGTTTTGTTCAAAACCCGTGAGGTAGGGATTTCTTACTCTTGTTATGCGTTTATACGGTGTTTATGCACTTAGATCGTGCCTTGTTTCGTTGTTTGAGGTTGTTCTTTCCATTTTTGAAATTCTGCAGAAACAGGTCACCGTTTATGGGGTTTTTCGTTGTCTTAAACTTGGAATTGAATTTTTGTTCCTTCATATGAGATAGAGTAGACTTAGAGCCCGTTCTAATGCCGCTGGAATCACCTAAAACCGTTGAGAATTGAATTAATGGTAGATTTTAGAAATCTGGTTACGAATCTGTCTCGTGTTCTACTGTTTCTGCTCGTTTTCTGGGTTTGAGCCCAACTTTAAATGGCTGTAACTTTCTCGTCTGATGTTCGTTTTATAGAAACTTTATATCGGTTCGAAGGTCTTGAAATAAGCTTTCATTTGCCGCTGGAATCGTCTTAAAACTCTTAGTACACAGAAAGTTATGATCGTTTGAGTGGAGGTGTGTCAATCTGTCATGCAGATTCGTATCGCTTCGGTAAATGCCTATTTAACCATCCTTGGAGTCCAGATTTGACTAGGGTTCCTTCATACCTTTTAAGCTTCATTCACTTGCGCAACTTTTGGGATTGGAATCGCTCAAAAATATTAAGAACTCGATTTATTATGATTTTTAGAAGATTGTCCTGTAATCTGAAAGTCTGGGCAGCGTACAAAGCTGCGTTTTTCATCATTTGCTATGGCTAAACGATGCTATTGGTTATGGGTCCTTATGGGTTTAAAAGATTGGTAAGTTAGTGAACTTTTGGCATTAGAATCATTGAAAAATATTGAGTATGGAATTTTTAATAAGTTGTCAAACATTGACTGCTCTCTAGAGGACAATTTTGGTCCGTTGATTCTCGTTCGTCTGTTTTGACTCCCAATCACTTGTAACACCTTTTGAACATCATTAAACCATCCTTAAGCTCGATCACTCGAGTTCCAATGAGTTAATGATCGTTTAAATTCCTTTGATATCCGTTAAGCATTATCTTAGTGTTGTTGTAAATGAAACACGTGATGTAAGATTGTTTAGGAGCACCAAAGGCTAAGTGAGACATTGTGGGAAGTATAGTTGGTAGACGTGAGCTTTTCTAGTGATCCGAGTGGTAGCACAGTAATGCGTACCCGTGTAATTTACGAATCCTTCGAACTCTTTTGGCGCTCATTCCACGAGATCTAAGTATCAATATTGGTGAGTAGTATGTTGTAGAGTTGCTATGGAGTCGGTATGATATTGTGATGTACTAAGAGAAAAAGGCGTGTACTGATTTGTCAGTTGATATTATGTTATGATTGATCGTTTGGAATACATTGAAATGTGATTGTCGATGCATGTTTGACCTATAAGTCGGCTTGATTGACGTGCTCTATTGTGTCATGAGATTAGAGAAGTGTTTGTTGAATGAGTTGTATGATTAATGGGATTCGAGTGGCTGTAATTGAGAATTGAAATAAGAAGTGATTGCAACGCAAAGGGTGGAAACGCAGAGTGGTCGAGATTACGAGAAGTGTTGAAATAGTTGTGAACCTATTGTGAGTATGTTTGACTGATATGAGTTTAATAATGTTTCTACTTGACATGTGAACGGTTAGGAATACTTACAAGCTGTTTGGGACTCTTTGGCTGTAGTCTGTCTTCCGTTGTAATAAACTCATGTTTCTCATGTTCACTTATTAAATTCTTTCACTCTTTGTGCATACTTCATCGCATTTTCATAGAGCTTGAGTATAGATTTCTCTATTGGGCTAGTATAGCTCAACCTATCATTTTCAGGTACACTACAGGGATACAGTCTTGGAGGGTGTGAAGTGCTTGCGGATATCACAGGCTAAAGTTATTTTCTGAAGTACTTGTTTTTCTTCGTAAATCAAATTGCATTACACTATTTTCTCTATTTTGGAATACTGTAATTGTTGACAAATTTGTGAGATTCAGAAACTGTATTGTAATTTGGGGTACCGTATGTACTGTTGAGAGGATTTGTATTTAAAATGGTATTGTTATTTATGTTAAAAATCGAGGGCGTGACAAGTTAAGTGGTTTGGTTCAAAAAAAAAAAAAAAAACTAAGCATTTGGATATACATAAAAATTAAAGAAAGGGAGATATGTTATGTTTTTTCCTTTCAGTTAGCATTTTCGCATCATGACATCAAGTTTATTGCTATCCTGTCTATTAATATTGATTAGTTCAAGTCATTTATGCAAATATTTGATGATGTGAATTATTTTATTTTCAAATTAGCTAGGTATTTAACTCTATCTCACATTATGGGAGATGATTACTAGCACCTAAAAATGTGTTTTTATTTTATTTTATGATGTGGGAAAGAATTTTATGGTCCAAAAATTTGTGAATAAAATATTAAGATAAATGTGCCTAATCAATTTTTTGCAAAATGTAGTTGAATGGCATCCAATTAAGAATATCATTTCTGATCTTAATAAGGGAGAAACTCAATGGAACCAACTGTGATATCTAGCATAGAAAGGTTCAAGACCTTATCAGCAAGCAAGAGTTGCTTGATCACTTGACTAATGTCATGACCCAGGCCAGAATCACTGCACAACATCGCCGTGACCAACAAGACTATGATGATTGGCGTAAGAGGGACAAAATTACATGCTTTACCTTGCTGAGTTGCATATAGTGGGATCATGATCAATTGTGGAATTAATTAATTTATATTTGATGGACCCGTAGCGTACACTGTTGAGCACCTTAGGGTGATTTCAGCTATGATAAGAGAAATGAAGGCTGATGTCAATGATCTCACTGATGAGCAACAGATTTTTGGCTGGACTTCAGAAATGACCAAACATCTAGAACTTCCTCACGTTTGCGCCAATGAAGTTTCTTTTTCAGCCCAAAATTAAGTTAATAGCGAGGGGATATAGAATCCCATAGGATGAGAAATATCACCGGGCTCATAGTGAGGGAGTATTAGATATCTCATGTTTGGTAGGATTGGTGTATTATATGGTTTTGGGTAGAACTCAACTTCAAAAGTTATCTATTGAAGTGAGGGTGTCCTCACGCTTATATACTTCTGAAAACTCTCGTTTTTGGCAACAAGGTGTGAATGCGTGGTGCGCGGGCGTGCCAAGACTTGTAGCGCCTAACTTTTAATGAAGATTCTCGTGAATCTTGACTTCTAATTTGTAAGCGATTGTGTGTGACCCAAAGGTTAAAGATCACAAGTAGGTTCGTGGTTTGCCACACGGTTGTGGACTTAAAATTTCCTAGTCGTATAGGAAATGGAACATAAAAATGTGAACTTTATTACTCCGGGATAATAAAGTTTGTACAGGAAAAGTAAAAGATCCAAACTGCTTAATGAAGTGAGTTTGAATGGGGGTGAATACTAGGTATTCGATAGTCTACTTTGCTGAAAGTAGGAAAGTTTTTGTAAGCGTTGAGCTTTGATTGGTGTTGGACCCCTTTTTTCATCTTCAATTCTGCTATATATAGGCACTGCAACATGCTGGTTCAGGCCTGAATCCGAATTTTGCATTGCACCATTAGCTGACACGTGTCCCATGATCACTCCACCTTTCATGCATGCTTGATCATGGGCAGTTTTCAGAGGTTAATAGCAGTTGAGTCAAACCATGGGTAGTGGGCCTCGTACGTATTTATTGACATGTGTCTCATGCATTGGTAAAATATCATTCCACTTCCCCTTTTTTGTGCTCCTGCGTGACACATGGCCAATTGACTTAGTCAATTGGCCTTTGAATTGAAAGAAACTAACTGCCAGAAAATAACCACCTCCCTACAATAGTGGACCTTGCTCCCTAAACCAATTCGGCACCTTCTTTATGAGCCTAAAACATGGGAATCACTTCGTGGATCAAATTAACATTCCCTCGTGGGCCAAACCATGGGCCGCGTGTTCCTTGAACCCAAATGGAAAATACCCATGACCCAAGAATTAACCACTAATCAATTACCCAACTTCAGCCCAAATTAATTAAAGAATTATAAAAACCAATCATGACAAGCCCGATCCACGGTGCCAAAAACGGGTATAAACAACTTCATATTACATTGGTACCTAGGCGATGTGAGACTTTCGCTTTATTGGGTTCCCTCCTTATGTTAATTTTTGTGGAGCCCAATATTTTGTTAGCCCAATAATAATTTGTTTGACCCAAAAGATGTGTTTTTTGGTGGACTTGTTTTTTAGAATGTTATACACATCTTTGGTACCTGACTTGCAAATGGGTTTTAACTTTTAAGCTTCTCTTAGAAGCAAGATAGGAGTATTTGTTTTGTCTCTTCGGAAAATAAAATACAAGAACCTGGAAAAGAAAAGAAAAAAAGTGCAGTGCACTGTGTGTGAGTGTTTTCGGTGGTCAAGAAGCAAAATCAGGAGAAGTTTTTTAGTGCCGGGTGCGCATCGGCCACGTGGTGCCAAGCATCATCTCAGGCGTCCAAACGTGTTTTGGACGGTCTAAATCTGTTTGGGTAATTTTTACGTATAAAATTATCAAAACACACCCTCAAGCCCAAACAGATCTGGGCCGTCCGAAACACGTTTGGATGGCCGAGATGCGTGCTCGGCACTGAAAAATTTCTCCAAAATCAGGGGCAGTTACTCTTCCTCTTAGTTGAAGCTTTATTTTCGGCAGATTGGGTGAACTTTGGGGCTGTTTTGTGCTTTGTTCAGGCTCTCCATTTCAGCTGCAATTGGAGGGTTTTTGGTGAGGTCTCTTCCTCTTGTTATTGTATTTGCTGGATACACTATACTGTAAAAACTTTACATCCATCTCAAAACCAATTGACAATGAGTGGAAAGGTTCCAGATGTTATTAAGTAATCACTCATTCACACCCGACTTTCAAACCCAATATTCTTCCAAACTAAGAGAAAAGAAAGCGTTAGAAAACTATGGCGATTGTTGGTCTCCTGAGAGGAATCCGTTCCGCGAAACGATCTTTGCTCGTCGGTGGATTGAGCTCTATCCATGGTAGAGTCAGTCCTGGTTTTTCGACGGCTACTTACGAGCAACACTGGAGGTCGGAAATGGTAAGAGCGCAACTTCTTGACCTCATTGATGGTCGGAGCTGTCGGAAAACTAGGAAGGACTCTACCATGGATAGAGCTCAATCCACCAACGAGCAAAGATCATTTCGCGGAACGGATTCCTCTCAACAGATCAACAAACGCCATGGTCTTCTCACGCTTTCTTTTCTCTTACTTTGGAAGAAAATCGGGTTTGAAAATAGGGTGCGAACGAGTCATATATATACTATTTAGGAGGGGAAACCCCAAAGCGAGGGGCCTGTACCTTCTATTGGACTAAATGAGCCGTGAAACCTGAGTTATGTTTAGGATCTTGGGCTTACGTTAACGACTAATCACGTGTCCATGGTAACCCTAGCTGCACGCGAAATTACTAAATACCCCTCCAGGGTTGTATAGTAAAGTTAGAAAATACAGTGTGAACGAATCATGTATATATATTATTTATTATGGAGGAAACCTTAAAGCGCACTAGCTAATGTGTAACAACCCGCTCCAAGAGGATTAGGTTAATCAGTCCAAAACTACCTGATAAATCAAAGTTTTCTCCACTAATACAAAACAAGATCAACAAAGTATATTTCAACCAGCTTCTATAACAAAATATACAATGTAGAGCTATACAAGATGTGTTATGCGTCCATAAGTCCAAATGTTACAAGCTTTTCCTCAAAAATATCTCACAATATGCACAAGGCCTTTAAGGACTCCAAGTCAACTCTCATCTCAACTCCTAAAACCTGCCAAATTGGACAAATTAAATTTTATAAATATATTTTTGACACACGTTGTCAAAGCTGGCTCACATTTTCACATTCCCAAATTGGACAAATTAAATTCTAAAATTCATGAACTCTTGGTAACTTCCACCCACGCTTCTCTCTCCACGTTCCCACTTTCTCTCGTCCCCCCGCTCGAGTATGTAAACTCTTTGTTATACTCCTACCCATTTTACGTTTCAATTTGATCACAAAACAATTGCATTTTCCAGAAACCAAATCTGAAGTGTTACTTAATTTATTCGAAAGCAATTAAGTTGAAATCGTTCTTTCATTTCCTCCTCAAATGCTTATTTGATTAATGGGAAAAATCTCTCTCCGTCTCCCTCTCTGTGGTGTAAAACTATACTTTTGATAAAATCTTTAATTCAGAGTTCATGCACGTACCCAAAAAATGCCTGCACAACTGCAAGTGGAGTTTTTATTTTTTCAGTCTCCCTCCTTTTGGACTAACTAGAGGCCGGGACACACGCGATAAGTGTGTAAGTCTGATTTTCACAACATTTTTGAAAATTTGATCAATCAGACAATAAATGGGAAGCATTTTTACAAAAATGTTGTGAAAATCCGACTTTGCGTGTCCCCTGACCTCTTGTTAAGATTAAGATAGAATACTCTAGAGCTCTTTTGGTTGCTTTCTCTTGCACTTTTTCGATGAGAACAAGGTTAACGATGAACATGTTAGTTGGTATCTGTTAATTTAGGCAATTAAATGGTTGGACATTTGTAAATTACTTAGTTAGGAGAAGTAACTTCTGTCTGTTGTTAATTTTTTTTTTCGCGGGAATAATTTCTCTGAGGCTGCGGATCACACCTACAGAATGCATTATATAATTTTGCACTCCTACCTATTTTTAACTGCTCACTAAAGCTCATGTATGTTCTTGCTTATTCACGAATGGAATGTAAATCTATATCTGTATTTAATCTATTATGCGGAAAACAGATATAACAGGATCTTGAATTCAATACATCTCAAGAACAATAAATAGCGTACCTTTGTTGGCCATCGTGATTAGAGAGAGCAAACCCCTTAGTTAGAAACACCTTAATTCTTGGCTCACCTTCTTCTCTCTGTCTCTACTTTTCTAGAATACCCCAATAACATTAATTGATGGAAAAACCGTAGGAATAAGGGGTGGGTATTCTACCTTTTATAGAGGAGAGAAGAGGGCCTTAGAGATAATTATTAAAAGACACCTAGTCCATCAAGGTCTCTTTTATTATCAAGAGTTTTCCTTAATCTATAATTCTAATTAGTTATCGTAATGAACCATAACACTTCATTGGCTTATCTGATGGTGGAGTCCCACATGCACAAAACGTGGAGGCTAGTGGGCCACACTAATAGGAAAAAAAAAACTAACATTCTCCCACTTGGCCCATCTAGCCGATTGTGATGCAAAGTGTATTTCTTCAAAATATGCATTTTTGTTTAAAACGACTCGAGTAGGCTCCACACTAAAAACTTTGACACGTGATCACGGATTTAAAATAGCCAATAGGTTCAAACCAATTAGAAACTTTAATACTGTGATTAATTCAGACTACCAATGTGAGTCATAGCGGTTGTATAGCATCATGCCACATTCCCTTCTATGCACCACACCATTGATAACCTTCACTAACCAAGTCCATAATAGGAAACATATCATTATTTAGGCTGTAATGCCTAAAGCCCCTGTCATTTGTCTTGTCAAGACATTTTCTGTTGAACATAATCCAAAATAATAAGTGCACGCATAATTGGAAACAGAAAAATCAGAAACAAACTTTTATTTGCGCTAAATAGTGT
>CM024963.1:23689281-23741781 GCA_014282245.1 Rhododendron simsii | reverse complement strand
ATAATCCATCTACCAATTGTCAATCCATGGCAGTAACACTTTTTCCGAAACAAAAGTTTATTGGTAAACTTAGAAACAAATTAACAAACGCCGAGTCGAGATCACGTTATATACTGGTCGTAGAATCAGCAACCAACAAAATAGTAAATAGATTATGCTATTATATTCAATTGTCAGCCCATAAATTGATGACGGCAATCAAAAAGCAATTGAATGATATGAAACTGTTTTTTTTTTTTTTTTTTTTTTTTTTTTTTTATCCGAATGAAAACAATACAGTAGCATAAAATATTCCATTCAATATTGTAATTATCTACGGTTTCAAAGCAAGAGCTAGTAGATATTCAAGCCTTTCATGACAATTAAAGACTTTAGGAAGCCACGTATAAATAGGATCCAATAATCAGAGAACTAAAGATCATCTTAATCATGTTCTATATTGAAGACGAAACATTAGGCCGTACATAAACAAAATATGTACGAGTAACGTTAATTAGAGTTTAACAATAGGGTTAAATTCCAAGATGGCAGTACGTTTGACAAGAGTAAATTCCAAGATGTATTGATTCAGAAAACCATGCTCTGATACCAACTGTAAATCTATATCTGTATTTAATCTATTATGCGGAAAACAGATATAACAGGATCTTGAATTCAATACATCTCAAGAACAATAAATAGCGTACCTTTGTTGGCCATCGTGATTAGAGAGAGCAAACCCCTTAGTTAGAAACACCTTAATTCTTGGCTCACCTTCTTCTCTCTGTCTCTACTTTTCTAGAATACCCCAATAACATTAATTGATGGAAAAACCGTAGGAATAAGGGGTGGGTATTCTACCTTTTATAGAGGAGAGAAGAGGGCCTTAGAGATAATTATTAAAAGACACCTAGTCCATCAAGGTCTCTTTTATTATCAAGAGTTTTCCTTAATCTATAATTCTAATTAGTTATCGTAATGAACCATAACACTTCATTGGCTTATCTGATGGTGGAGTCCCACATGCACAAAACGTGGAGGCTAGTGGGCCACACTAATAGGAAAAAAAAACTAACATGGAAGAATAATGACCAAAGCAGTACACCTTGAACCAGAAACAACGGTGTCTGCTAGTAAAATGATATCGGAGGAGAGGGCAACCTCGAAGAACCATGTTACTTTTATTCTTGTCTTCCTGGGCATGATCATTGCGTTCTCATGTGCAGTGCATTTGTTTCTTAAATTCTAGTAGGAAAGTAGATTAGCGCACGGTAATGCTATTTATGATCCCTACGTACCACCTCACCCGTAATGCCTTAATGCTACCATCTCCAAGGAATGGAAAAGAGAGTTTAATTTTGAGATTCGAGTGTGGTATATGAACACATGGAAACTTTTTCGTAAAGGGGATACGTACTGGACTAATGAGCTTATGAACCAGCTAATGCTCTGGAGTCTCTCAAAGCTGAATGGACGAACCTACCCACCCAATTGAGTTGGGCCCGACCCATGTGGCTGCAGTTGGTTTGGAATTCAGTGCAACAATTCACATGTCACATCTATGCAAGTACCGTTTATATTTTCCTATCTACTTGTGGAAAGTTGCTCATTCGTTTTTTCAGAATATTACCGAGCATGGGTTTGATTGGTCAGCTGACCGGATACATTGCACAGTTGTCGGAATTACAGATGCTGTATGTCTTCTTCTATTTTTCATGTTCCTCTTCTCCCATAGTCAGATCCGGTTCCAACTAATTTTTTGAAGCGTTGTTAAGTCACACACTCACACTAGACATATGTGCTTTCTCGGCTTTTGTTTTGTAATTCCTCGTAAGAATTGTCCAAAGAAAGGTTGGCTTTTGTTTTGTAATTCCTCGTAAGAATTGTCCAAAGTAAGGTCTGATTGTCAGCTTCCGCATACAGGGATCTCTCGTACAACAAAGGTTTGACAGGACCTCTTCCTTCATCAATTGGAAATTTGACGAAGTTAACAAACCTGTAAGAAAGTTAAAGGTTATTGGCTTATAAGTTAATGTAATAACCCTTTACGAACCTATTGCTTTCTACTTGCGTTTCAGAGCCCTGGAAGGTTGCAGCTTCTTTGGTCCCATTCCTAACAGTGCTGGCACAATAGGATCCCTGCAGCAGCTGCGCTTTCTGTAAGAATTTGGACTTTGCTACTTATGGTCTCACCCATTCACAAGCACGAAAATGTTAGAAAAGTGCACCAATTTCTTAATAATTCAAACACTCTACGGTGTTATTTTATTTAATTAGACTCGCTCTTCATAGACAAACTTAGAAAGCTTCATCCCCTGAAGATATTGACAAGGTCAGCAGAATGGAAAGGACATTGACTCCAAGCTTCTACAAACTTTTGACAATAATAAATGGCTACTCTCTTGAAAGTTTCATCTTAAATTCACTTACTATTTGAAAGTAGGAAGTTCTTAAATCACTAAGTTAGATTATCTAATGTGCACCAAAAAGTTAGATCATCTAATGCATTCTTATGGATTAGTTTGGCTTTCTATGCACCCTAAACTGTCGAACTTTGACAAACAGTATACATCCCGCACCATGTGCCCTCTCCATTGTGAACCTGTTTCCAGAAACAATCCCTCATTATGCTTCTATAATTCTTGCACCGATGCTCCATTTTGTAAATCTAAGCCATCTAAACTACTGAATGTCTGTATTTCAGACATTTTCAGCTGAACGCCGCATGCACTATATGTTTAATGTTTAATTGGGGCGGACCTGGCGCAATAGTAGAAGTATATATGCAGCTCACTTCAGATCTATTTGGTTTGCTTCATGCCATTTGCGGTAATTTTGTTTTTCTACATATTCATCGAGCACTGGTGCTACACCTTGCCTAAAGCTGTTTTGCGTGTTCGTGTTGTTTTCCAAATTCCCGTTGTTGCGTTTTCTGTTTCCAGACATTCCCCCTTGGTTATAGCCCTAATGTAGCTTCTTCTGTAAGTTATAGACTTCAATTGAACAAGGCTTTCCCTGGAAGAACCTTTTGTAACTTTCTTTGTCCCGATTCCATCCGGTATCAAAATCAAATGTATCGTAGACTCAATGGTAGGAGCAATAACACTCTTAATCTTGCTGGTCGTGCCTCCATGATTCAACCAGTTTCTTCCACTATCCCTAGCTGTGCAAACTATGGAGTTCCCTGTCTGTGTTTGTGATAAGCTAGAAAAGATTAATAGGAATTTCCTTTGGGGTGCCACTGAAAATAAGAAAAAAATCCATCTTATTAACTGAAATCAGGTTTGTAAAGGTAAGGATATTGGGGGTCTTGGGATCAGAAAGGCTAAACATCAAAATATGGCTCTCTTAGCTAAACTGGGCTAGAAAATCATTACTAATGAAGAAAATCTGTGGGTCTCTACTCTTAGACCCTTTCGTCTTGGCCCTGTAAAAAAACTGGATCCTTTGTGTGGAAAAGCATTACTAAAGCCAAAGAAAAAAAAGTAAGGACGTGACAGTTGAAGTAGCTTAAAGGGAAAAAAAAATAATTGATATACTTTAACTGCATTAGACTAGAATCATTTCAATATACAAATGTAATGTATTGGAAAGCAAAACGCTATGATATAACAAGGATACGTTTCAATAAAAAAAAATGTGTTCATTAAGCCGGCCTCCCATACAAAAATCATGTCTCTGCCATTGGACTTAATACCCATTTCTGTGCAGCAACTGCATCGTATGATGTATTGTATTATACTTGTGGGGGGCTGATTTCTGATGAACCGTCTTGACTCGCTTAGACCGAGTGATGTGGCTCCGGACTTCGTGTACCTGCAGAACCGGAGGGGGTTGTTCCTCCAGGAAAAAGCTCCGACGATCTAGTCAGAAAGTGAAGCAAAGAAGAGAGAAGTATGGTAAGAGATATGCTTTTGGGGGGGAAGAAGAGTGTAGAAATCTGAACTTCTTTCTTGTTGGAAGTACTCATCTATTTATAGGCTCAGTTGATGGGAGTAAGTATGGTGCCAGCTGTCTCTGACGCCCATGTGCTCGGTGATGTTCGGATGACGTCATGAGTCAGAGGCATTAATTGACTGCCGCCTGTTGGGATATGGGGAGCCGTCCAGTCAGAGCAAGAAGGGTAACATCAATCAGAATGTCACTTCACCTATCAGGGAAACTCCAACACATTTCCTTGGAAGCTTCCAGAAGGTTCTGGAATGGCGGTCTCCGAGTGAAGCCATTCTATTCGAAGAAAGTAAGTACGGAAGACAAGGCACTTTACCGAGCATATAGGATTGTCTCACTGCCTTATCCGAACGATACGAATAAGCCAGCCTTCGGCAGGGGATCGAAGCTCGGTGAAGCACTTTAAGATTACGTTTTTCTTCAGATAATACGTACAAACGACGTACTCATACTTGGACCAGAACAGTACATTCAATCCTTTGAGTCACCCGAACCTTTCGGACCTTCGGATATTTCGCTCCCCTACAATAGCCCCTCAACTCCTGTTTCTTTGCTTCGGCAAGGAAGGAGGAGTTGAAAGAGGAGCCGCCGAAGAGTATCAACCGAAGCAAAATCACCACTCGATTTTCCGAAGGTCATTTGTAAATGAAACGTCAGAGAGATATCAAAGCGTCAGGTCTGCTACCTCCATTTATTGCCTCTGCAACCGCCAGCTTCAAATGACACCACGTGTCAACTTGCCATTGGATGTCGATACGGCGCACCCCATCAATCGCCACGCGTCACACATCAGCGGTCACATCAATCTCCTGCCCAAATCCTACGGCTGGGGGCTCGGCACAGCTTCGAATTCTGCCCTAGGTATAAAAGACGGAGAGAGGAGAGAGAAATTCACTTTTCTTCCTCCTCTCAGACGTTTGAACTGTACGACGCCATTCCCGTTTTTCTGAAACTCAAGCCGTTTGCCGATTTTTCGAAGCGTTTGCAACGTTCAACCCAGAGTTTGCTTTGATTTCAAGGTATGTTCCTGATTTCTTCCACTTTTCCTGCATTCCAGTCATTCATGCTTTTGGGGCCATTTTTCTTTTATTTCACATGGTTTTTCGCCTGTGCACTATAGAGAGGGTTGAAGATGTTCATGTGTTCTTCCGAACATAGAGACATCTTCAACTTGTGTTCTTCCGAACACTCATAGGAGTATTTTTCCCACACTTTAGAACTTTCACCCGCACTTCTTTTTGACTAATCGTCTCTCAGAAGAATCGGTCGCTCGCACATTTCGCTTCACCGAACATAGGCACACTAGGACATGACCACGCAACTCGCTGACGGTCTTTCCCCCTGCACTTTTGTTTTTTAGGTATGGATACTTCTGCTTCAGTTTCATCCGGGGAATCATTTCGCTCGGTAGATAGCGCGGCCTTAGGCGCTGGGGGCTCGAACCTTGCGATTTCTGACGCTATCTCCAATCTAGCTCGGAGTTACCGCGTTCGGGAAAGGAGCGAGGATTCTGGAGATTCCGCGGGAACTGACATCCCCGCACACGTCACTCCTCTACGAACGATGCCTCCAGAGAGTCAAATAATCGATCTAGAAGGCAATCCTTCGGAGAGGGAGCAAGACAATCCGGCGGAAGAGGCGGAGGGTGACGATGAGGCCGAAGAAATGATATCTGACAGAGACATTGCCGAAGGTGGGGCGGCCACGGCTTCGTCGAGCCAAGCCGAGGGTGCAGAAGGAGCTGCCGGATCTTCATCCAAACCTCAAAAGAAGAAGAGGAAGATAGTCCCCCTAGACCCTGATGTCATTCCTGACCGAACAGGAAAGGACCCATGTCCCTATTGGAAATCCTTTGAAAGTGAAGAAGGTATGAGGTCTTTCTGACGTGATTACAAAATCCCTGACGACGTCATTATCACCCCAGTCTCTGGTCCTAGGATAAGGTTCAGTGACAAACATATTACCGTTCCCCTGATGGCCATTACCGAAGGTGGTTTAAGGTTTTCGATGCATAGGATCCTTAGGGAAATCCTATATCTCTTCTCCTTGACCCCCTGTCAATTAAGCGTCAACTCTTACCGCATCATCCACTCCATCATAAAGCTTGCCCAGCTAAAGATGTATCCACTCGAAGCCCATCATATTTTTGAAAATTACACGATGTCACGGAACGTCAGGTATTCCCGCTACTACCTATGCTCCCGAAGAAAGATGGCGAAGATAATCCCCGAAGGAATGTACGATTCTGAGAAATGGGCCTCGGACTATGTTGAAGTTCGGGGAAATTATCAATTCCCTCCGGCAGAGTACGGGCAATTCGAGGTTGCCACACGCAGGGGTGGACCCCGTAAGAAATCATAGTCATAACGCTCTTTACTTTGAATTGCTTCATTTGCTATACAGTAATACTAAATGTTCTTCGGACTGATCGCTCCATTATCTTTTGTTCTACAGCTACAACACAAATCAATAAGGAGCTATTACGAGCCGCGAGGAACTGCAAGCTCGCTTCCACCCTTCTCACCATCCCTTCGGAAGAAAGAGACGCCCCCACCATCCTTGAATACAAAGCAGCCTACGGGGGGCGTATCCGAAAGAAGGAGGCGGATAAGGAGGAAGCTCCTGCCGAAGACCTTCCTGAGGAACTTTTACCGAGCGAGAGCAGGCCTTTACGAGGGCTCATTCGCGAACCCACCGAAGGATCCACTCCCGAAGAAGAAGGAAACATGCCCCCACGAAGCATGAAGGACGTTCTTCAAAAGAAGATGGAGGCAAGAGAGAGAGACAAGGCCAAAGGCCTATCAAAGAAAACAGGAGCTCCGGGGGCCTCAGGCTCGGCTCTAAGCAAGAAGGTGCCTCCCCCGCCAACTCAAAAACGTCCTCCTCCCGCCCTTCCGTCACCGAAGGAAGCCCAGGCTGGCAAGAAACAAAAGACAACGGCGCGTTTGGAGGCTGGAGACGTGGCGAGTGTGGCCGCGAAGGGGAAGGAGACGAGCGAAGACAGCATCCCTTGGGCGCCGAGCTTCATCACTGCTGATAAGAAGCAGGTGTTGAAGTCCGACAGCCTGAGGGAAGACCCATCCCTTGCTCTGACGCTCCTGTCCGGGGTGGGCTTGTCGAAGGACATTCAATCCCCACCTTCGCTGCAAGGGTAAGTTTTGGTTATAACAGTTTGCTGTTTCCTTTGCTTGTTTGCTTATGATTAACACTTGTTCCTCCTCAGGCCTCCCAGTCAATCATGAGCGTGAACCTTCACCTCACGGAGCATGAAATGAAGAGGAAACAGATGCTGCAATCTCTCCAAATCAATAAAGATGCGGCCGATGAGTACAAGCGAAGCTGGGAGGAATCCGAGGCTGCTCGCTTGGCACTCGAGACCCAAGTCACCAATCTTAATGATCTGGTTAAGGGCATGCAAGATGCTGCCGAGAAAACCAGGTCAGAAGAAAAGGATGAAGGTCTTGCCGAGGGAAGAGCTCTAGGTCGAGAGGAGATGAAGAAGGAGATGGAGGGCGAGCTTGAGAAGGTGTACGACAAGGGGTACTTCGAGGCAGAGGAAGCTACTGCGGAAGAGCTCGCCGAGGCTCAGGCGGAGATGCTTGAAGAACAGCATAAAGCAAGCTTTATGCTGGGCTACAATATAGGCTTTGATGACGCCGGTGTCGAGGCCGACGACGAGCGAAGAATGCTTGTTGAGGTTCCTCCTCGGAATCCGGTTAAGGCACAACAGCCAGAGGAGGAGCAGCAGCAGCAGCTCGATCCGAACGAAGAGACCACCAATGCACTTACCGAGGCTGCCTTTGCTCCAGCACCTACCGATGACCCAACCTTGCCTCTCTTCCCGCAGGAAAACCCTTGAGATTATTGGGTTTTTCCTTTTTGTTGTTTTTGTTTTTTTTTTTTTGTTCGTTTGTTGTTTGAACATGTTTTGTCAGTTGGAACGTGGAGTATAATGGAATATTTAAGTTATTTTGGTGAAGTATGGTCATTCGGTGCGATTGACCCTTTGTAAAAATCAATTGTTGTTCGGAAAAATTGTGAATGCATTCACCAATATGTCCATGTTCCCCCATATAGTAGCTCCCTGTCTGTTAGGATATCCGAGAGACAGCAACGGAAATCCGAACAGAGAGTATGAGAATAGAGAACGGAGGGTAAAGTACGAAGAAAAGTACGAGGGAGGCGAGTGGGGTGCCCGAGCGAAAGTAACTCCGAGGGCTACGAGGGTTCCGCCCAAACGAGGAGAATTCCGAGGGTTAATCGAGTAAGATTGCTAGCCCAACGGCTTAAGATGGGCGAGGTGGAATACCTAAGATGAAAAATAAAAAAACGAGTAAAACGAGTAAAAGGAATAAGACATCTATTAACAGGGCCCAAAGGCATACAAGGTCTAATGGAAGAACAATTTACAGGGAAAAAGTACAAACGAAACACGAAACAACAGCTAGCCGTGAAACTTCCGAAGCTTCTGAGCGTTCCACGGGTTTGGTATGGGGGTGCCATCCCATCTCTGAGAGCTTATAAACGCCATGGCCAATCTTCGCAACCACTCGGTAAGGACCTTCGTAGGGATCCTTAAGCTTCGTCAACTTATTGGCTTCCACAACCATCCGAAGAACGAGATCGCCAACTTGAAACGGCCGAGCTCGGACATTCTTATTGTAGCCCCTAGCCACTTCTTGCTGATACGCTGTGTGCCGAAGGTTGGCATTATCGTGGAGTTCTTCGGCGATATCCAGCTCAGCACCTACGAGTGCATTGTTAGCCACCGGATTGAAATTTTCCGTGCGAGCCGTCGGAATCAACGTAGAGAGAGGGAGGACGGCTTCCATTCCGTAAGCCATTGCAAACGGGGTACGCCCGATGGAACGCCGAGTCGTAGTTCGGTAGGCCCACAAAACATGAGGGAGCTCTTCAACCCAGAGACTGAGCTTCCTATCCAAACGACGCTTAAGCCCCCGAGTGATGGTTTTGTTGGAAGCTTCGGCTTGACCATTGCCTTGGGGATAAGCCACCGAAGAATTCTGGATCGTGATCTTCCGCTGCTTATAGAACGCCTTAAGTGCTGCGGCCACAAATTGGGATCCGTTATCCGATAGTATATCGTAAGGAACCCCGAACCTTGAGATGATATGCTTCCAGATATACCGTTCCACATCACCCGCAGTGGTCTTGACCATCAGTTTGGCTTCGACCCATTTAGTGAATAGGTCCGTTGCTGTCAGCAAATATTCGAAACCCCCAGGTGCCTTGGGCAGTTTCCCCACGATGTCAAAAGCCCACACTGCAAAAGGCCAAGGACTGGTGATCATCTTGAGGGGAAAAGCTGGCTGGTGGATAAGGGAAGCCTGCTTTTGGCACTGAACACAGCATTTCACGTATTCCTCGGACTATTTAACCATCTTCGGCCACCAATATCCTTGAGTCAGAGCTCGGTGTGCAATGCTACGTCCTCCTGAGTGAGCCCCACAACTACCCGAGTGAAGCTCATCCAGAACGCCTTCCATTTGGGTCTCATACACCACTTTCAAGTCAGAGCCGGTGAACGTTCGTCGGTAGAGATGTCCACTGGGATCCAAAAAGTAGTTAGCAGCACGGCATCGTACTTTATGAGCTTCCTTCTTGTCTGCAGGTAGCGTTTGATTCTGAAGGTAGAGCACTATGGGATCCAGTTGACTTTTACCGAACGATATGGCCACGACAGAAGCCGCGAAGGATTCGAAGCTCGGATTGTCTATCTCGTCGAACATGATAGTGCGACTCCCCGAGGTTCGGTAAACCGAAGCAAGGCCTGCAAGGGCGTCAGCATGAGCATTATGCTCCCGAGCGATCCACTCAATCTCCACACGGCCAAATTGCTTGAGAAGGGCCAAGACGTGGCTGACGTAAGCGTTCATACGTTCACCCCTCGCTTGGTAATCATCATTCAGGTGGCCCACAATTAGCCAAGAATCACAAAACACGTGAACAGAATCGGCACCAAGTCGAAGGGCAAGTTGTAACCCAGCGATCAAAGCTTCGTGCTCGGCTTCATTGTTAGTTGCTTTGTAACCAATTGAGACCACGTTCTCATGTACGGTTCCCTCGGGCGATACGAGAACGATTCCAGCCCCAGCCCCATGAACATTTGAAGCTCCATCTACTGTCATCCGCCAAGCGTCTCCGGAGAACAAGTTCCATTCATGAGCGGGACGCTTCGTGCCGAGCATAAATCTCGAGCGACGTGCATCTGCCGGCTGTTGAATCCATTCCATGTGAGCCTCGGTTGCAGAAATTTGAGCTTCAGTCTCGGCAAGAGCCAAGGCGTTAGCTTCATCTTGCAATCCTGGTGTAAGTTCGGCGAAGAAGTCAGCCAACGCTTGCCCCTTGATAGCCGTTCGAGCTTGAATTGGATGTCATAGTTGGCCAAATCTTGTGAGAACTTGAGAATCCGACTCGAAGAATCTGTCTTCCGAAGCACCGCCTTGAGAGGAAACTCAGTAAGGACCACGATCCTATGGCATTGGAAGTAAGGCAGAAGGCTCGTTTTAGACGAAACGAGAGCTAATGCTAACTTCTCCATAGGCAGATACCTAGTCTGAGAATCCGTCATCGTTTTACTCGAGTAAAAGATTGGTTGGTGCTCCATCCCTTCTTTCCGAACAAGCACTGAACTGGTGGCATGATCCGAGACCGCGAGGTAGAGATACAGATCTTCGTCGGCTTGAGGCTTCACAAGGAGAGGAGCACGTGACAGGTAGTCCTTCAAAGATTGCAAAGCCTGCTCACATTCCTCTGTCCACACAAACCTTCGTCGGCTCGTCCTGATGGCTTGGAAGAACGGACGACAGAGATCGCCCGAATGTCGTATAAACCGATTCAGTGCCGCAACCATTCCAGTAAGACGTTGAACTTCCCTGATAGTCGTGGGAGCTCGAAGGTTTTGCACGGCATCAATCTGCATCGGATCTGCTTCGATGCCGCGGCGACTGACCATGTATCCGAGGAATTTGCCTGAGCTGACACCGAACGCACACTTTTCTGCATTAAGTCGCAGCTTTCATTTCTTCAGGACTGCAAAGACTTCTGCGAGATCCCGAAGATGATCCCGAGCAAGTTTGCTTTTGCACACCAGGTCATCGATATAAGCTTCTAGAATTCTTCCGAGCATGCCAGGAAACATCGATGTTATCGCTCGTTGAAAGGTAGCCCCAGCGTTCTTCAATCCGAATGGTACGACGTTATAGCAGTAAACGCCCCGAGGGGAAATGAATGCCGTTTTCTCTTGATCATCTTCGGCTAGAGCAATTTGGTGATACCCTCGATACGCATCCATGAAACTCAGTCGTTCACACCTAGCAGTTGCGTCCACCATTTGTTCAATCCGAGGAAAAGGGAATCGATCCATTGGGCAAGCGTCATTGAGATTCGTGTAGTCTACACAAACCCTCAACTTTCCATTCTTCTTCGGAACCACCACAGGATTAGCCAGCCAGGTGGGGTAAAGAATCTCCCGTATGGCCCCCGCCTTCAGCAATTGTTCCACCTCAGCAATCACTGTCTCGACATGAAGTGCGGACGAACGCCGAAGCTTCTGCACCACTGGCTTCCTATTTGGATCCACGTTCAATGAATGGGTTGCGAACGATGGATCGACTCCAGGCATTTCCTGAGGGGTCCAAGCAAATACCTCGATATGTCGCATGAGGAAGTCAAACATCTCTTTTCGTTCGTCCTCGGGCAAAGAGCTGCCAAGGAGAAAGTACCGAGTGCCGTCCTCCGTGATAGGCATGTGAATAAGCTCCTCGGTTGACCTTTGCTCGGCCGGTAATCCCACATCTTCAAGCACTTCCACTTCGCCATTTTCAACACACTGCACCTCTAAGCAGCTTTGTTTCGTCGTGACCGTACTGATATAGCATTTCTTGGATTGCACTTGATCGCCTCGGAGGCTCTCTTGTCTTCCGTTCCAGCCGACGAACTTCACAACTTGATGGTATGAAGAGGCTACCGCTTGCATCCCGTGTAGCCAGGCTCGACCGAGGATTACGTTATGAGGGCTAGGAGAACTAACCACTATGAATTCGACGTCAATCACTCGGGAACCGGCTCTCAAAAGGAGGTTGACCATTCCAAGTGGCCAAACCGGGGCGCCTGTGAAGCCTACAAGAGGAGCCGTTGCCGGCCGAAGCTGATTTGGGGACAGGCCGAGACTTTTGAAAGTTGAATAGAACATCACATCCGCCGAACTTCCCTAGTCAATCAACACCCTCTGGACGGTTGATTTGTCAATTATCACCATTACAACAAGGGCATCGGTATGTGGTACTTGAACTCCTTTCAAGTCTTCGGATGTAAAGGCTATTGGGCCATCTCCGTTTGGATCTTCGAACTTCCTTTTCACCGAGGAACCCACGTTACACACCGAGAGAGCGGTGACAGCCCTGTTTATCTCCAACTGCAATTCAGACACTCTTCCCTCGGAAGCGATACCTTGAATGACGCTAACGTGGCCACCCAGAAGAGGAGGAGGTGGCGGAAGTGGACTCCTCCGGGTATCGATCCACGGATTGAGATGCCCAGCTGCATCAAGTTCCTCCAGGTAGCGTTTGAAAGGCTGGCACTTCGTCGTATAATGCCCCCGCTCCTTGTGATATGAGCACATCCCGGGTCCTTGGCCATTCGTTCCGAGGAGCCCAGTACGCCAAGAGAAGAATGGGAGCTTCCCAATGGTGGAAAGGAGCTTATAGATAGGTTCTGTGAATGTGGTTTGCTCGGCAACGTATTCGTCGGGTCTCGACTCACGTTTTTGTTGTATTACTTGTGATTGACGTGATGGGGCTCGATTTCCGTTGTTCGGCTTACTTCCCCCCGACGTTTGCCCGACATTTGCCACCTGCTTCTTAACAGCTGCGTGTGCTTTAGAAGGCTCGGCGACCTTTGGCGGGTTACGCTCCGCCATTGCCTCTTCATGGACGCAATCCTTCTCGATAATCGTCATTAGCTCCCCCATAGTTTTCGGCGGATTCCTTGACAGATCTCGAAACATTGCCGAAGATGGGTCCAGGCCGTTCATGAATGACTCGGCCGCTACTCCCTGATCGCAATCAGAAATAAGATTGTAAACCTCCCAGTATCTCTCGGTATAAAGCCGAAGAGTTTCCCCCGTAGCTCTTCGCATGTTTACCAGCATTGAGAGCGTCTTCGGCTGGATGTTGCTGGTTACAAATCTCTTCGTAAATTCCAACTCGAGCTCGTTGAAACATGTGATAGACTTGGGTTTCAACTGATTGTACCAGAGCATGATTGGCTCGCTCAACGAGAGGGGGAAGATCTTGCACATAAGTGCGTCGGAGAAGTTATGAAGGCTCATCATTTGCCGAAAGCGGCAGACGAACGTGACTGCGTCCTCCTTTGCCTCGTACCGCTTGAGCTTTGGCATCACGAATCTATCCGGGGGGCTGTATTGCGTCCACGAAGGGGGAAGCTTTTGCCTTCCGGAGCTTCGAATTATCTTCGGGTATAAGGGCGGGCCTTACGGCCAGTGGCTGCATGGTCTGGCAAGGCTCCGGTTGTTTCCGACGTTCATGATGGTGCTGCCAAGGATCAATTTTTGCTTGATATCCCCCCCTTTCCCTATCGTTTCTTGCTAGTTCGGGAGCCCTTCTGGAACCCGCGGGTGGCGCCAGCCGAAGTTCCCGAGGATCACCTACCCGTTGATACACGGTCGGAAGTCCAGTAAGTTGGTCGTAAAGGGTAATTGTATTATCCTTTTCCGAGTGCTGCTCCTGATTGGGCGCTTTGTGATGGCCCCGTGATCTCTCGGTTCGCCGTTCCCCATGATAACGCTCGGAAACTCGATACGTGGTCTCCGTTTGTTCGGGGAATTCGCCAGTGTAGCTTCGCCGAGGTGAATCGTTAAGATTCACGGGCTGTCTCTCCTTCCTCGCATCTTGATGACGTTTATGCGAGTGAGGCACCTGACCTGACGCTGTCGCTCGGTGCGTTCTCGCCGTGGAACAAGTTGCAGAAGAGCAAGTGCTCTCTGATCGAACTATGCTTGCTAACCGAGGGGCGGAGCCCGTTGGTTGATGCCGAGCATCCTTGCCTAGACGTTCGAATACGGTCCGTCTCTCGGATGTTGCCAAGTCTGTTGTTCTGGTAGGGTGGGACTTTCTGCTACGTTTGTGATGTCTCGCCGGTTGACTCGGCCCGGCATCGTGTTTATTGATTGGGGTGGCAAGTTGGTTGCCGTCACGCTCTTCCAACCGTTGCTGCAACATAGCTATTACTGCTGCTTGGCATTTTTGCTCCTGCAGAGCAATATCCAACTCAGTTTGAGGGAACGTGAGTTGTCGAGATACCGGGGGGTGTGTTGCTTGTTCTTGACTAGGGTTGATAGACCCATATCCGGACAGTCCCAGAGTGAAGTTCTCCGGACCAGGAGGAGGAAGGCGTTGAGTCATCGGAAGAAGGTGATGGGGAGGAAGAGAAGAATAGGAGTAGAGTCACGATGGGGATAGAAATCAGGCCCACGGTACTAGGTTGATAGAACGTCCCCAGCAGAGTCGCCAATTGTGGGGGGCTAATTTCTGATGAACCGTCTTGACTCGCTTAGACCGAGTGATGTGGCTCCGGACTTCGTGTACCTGCAGAACCGGAGGGGGTTGTTCCTCCAGGAAAAAGCTCCGACGATCTAGTCAGAAAGTGAAGCAAAGAAGAGAGAAGTATGGTAAGAGATATGCTTTTGGGGGGGAAGAAGAGTGTAGAAATCTGAACTTCTTTCTTGTTGGAAGTACTCATCTATTTATAGGCTCAGTTGATGGGAGTAAGTATGGTGCCAGCTGTCTTTGACGCCCATGTGCTCGCTGATGCTCGGATGACGTCATGAGTCAGAGGCATTAATTGACTGCCGCCTGTTGGGATATGGGGAGCCGTCCAGTCAGAGCAAGAAGGGTAACATCAATCAGAATGTCACTTCACCTATCAGGGAAACTCCAACACGTTTCCTTGGAAGCTTCCAGAAGGTTCTGGAATGGCGGTCTCCGAGTGAAGCCATTCTATCCGAAGAAAGTAAGTACGGAAGACAAGGCACTTTACCGAGCATATAGGATTGTCTCACTGCCTTATCCGAACGATACGAATAAGCCAGCCTTCGGCAGGGGATCGAAGCTCGGTGAAGCACTTTAAGATTACGTTTTTCTTCGGATAATACGTACAAACGACGTACTCATACTTGGACCAGAACAGTACATCCAATCCTTTGAGTCACCCGAACCGTTCGGACCTTCGGATATTTCGCTCCCCTACAATACCCACAGCACATTGTATAAAGAATATGCATGCAAACTATTTACAACTCAACGTAACATCAACACGAAACAGCAATATGACGGGTTATGCATAAACATCTCATTGTCCAGACTAATCAACTAGTTGATTCAAGATACTGACCGAATTATATTTACTCGTTCAAATTACTGCAACTAACTATGCATCTCATTCTAAAAGCCCAAAACTTTGAATATGACTGAAGACACAATTGGTTCAATTGCAGGTTGGTAAACGCAACAATGTAATAATAGGCATGATAAAATCCAACACCTGATTGTGCAATTCTCAACTCAAAAAAGCAATACTCCCTGACCTAGACAAGCCAAGAAACTCTTTCACTACTCCCTGCTCTCCAAAGAAACATAAAGATTGTACTAAATGAAAAGCAAGAGCAACTACTCTCGTAAGGTATGTCTAGTACCGCAACCGCTTTGCTTATATCAAGGCTTCGTGGGTGAGTCTAAGTGATAAGGCCCTAAACAACATTCTTAGAGTTGATTTACTTGTTATAAAGGACTGATTCAAAGCTTGAGATAAAACATTTGGTATGCTATAGGAACTTCCCTGGTTTTAATACAAGGAAATGAATCTTGATGCACGTGCACATGGAAATGATAAAAGCATCGCTAGTCAGAATTTATGGGGCTTAATCCCGAAGATTGGAAAAAAGAATGAAAAATACATAGGGTTTAAAGAAAGCTTAAATGAAGTACAAGGACATCCAAAAGAACACGTTCAGAAGTACAAACATTTTAAATTTTGAAAACAGTGATTGTCAAAAACAGTTGCAAGGCAGATACAAACAATTAGAGAACCCATCTAATCCCCAATAATTGAAGGTATGAGCGGAGGATCGATAATCCCAAATAATTGAGGGTATGGGCAGAGAGATTGTAAAAAAACCCAACCTTTGCAATTAAAGTATACCAATCTGTATCAATCTCTTCGTTTTTTTTTTGTAACAAATAGAGCACAAAGAAAAAAACAGAACTCAAGAAAATGCAGGCAATAAAACAGAAAAACGAAATAGAAACAACAGATTTAGATTCCCCCATACAATTGAAACTGAATGCAGAAGCACGCAGTGCAGATTCAAGACAATCCAAATAAATTCAAAAGAGCAAAAGAAAATTGCAGATTCAGATTCCATAAAAAAAAAAAAAAGACCACATCCAAGGAATAGTAAAGCTTCCTTATAAAAGGGGTCAACCTCAACCTCATACTTCAAAGAAAGGTAACATAGTTAATTCTCCTTTGCAGAATCAATCTCTTCTGCATTCTTGGCTCTCTCCCCCTCCTCCCACTTTCATGTCTTTCTGCTAGGACTTCAAACACAGTCACAACATCAGAAGGAACAAAGAAAGGTTGGATTGCCTCAAACAAAATTGGGTCAGAAACTTTTCTATCTAAAGCAGAATCCATGAAAGCCCATATGAACTCCAGGTGCACAGCAAATGATCCGACGGTATGATTGTTGTGAGTAGTTATAATAAACATCAGTCCTATCACCAATCCACTGCAAGAAAACAGAGCACCACCGGACTGCCCTGGTCTGCACCATTTGGGCCATGTGGCCGTCTTCTCCAGGAAAGATGGTGACATTGGTGATAAAGTGTTTACCATAGGATACCTTGAGGGATTTCCCTTCAGCTTAAGGTTTGGTGTAGTATGTGATCCTGCGAGGTTGGTGACCGAGTGCATAATTGAAAGGGGAACTTTCCTCTCGACCTTTGACGTTCCAGAAACCTTCAAAATGGTGGAGATAGACATGTCAGCCAGACCAAGGCAGTCCGGTGGTTTTCTTGCACCACCGGACTGCCCTGGTCTGGCTGACATGTCTATCTCCACCATTTTGAAGGTTTCTAGAACGTCAAAGGTCGAGTGGAAAGTTCCCCTTTCAATTATGCACTCGGTCACCAACCTCATAGGATCACATATCATACCAAACCTTAAGCTGAAGGGAAATCCCTCAAGGTATCCTATGGTAAACACTTTATCACCAATGTCACCATCTTTCTTGGAGAAGACGGCCACGAGGCCCAAATGGTGCAGACACTCCTCTGGTAAAATAAGAAGGGCTAGATCCATACCCACATTAACTTTGGAAACCACTGGTGTGCAGCCCACCATCTCGACATCATTAAAGAGAACCACACGTATTTCATTCAGAGTCCATTTTTTCTTGATGATACCATCTTCCGCAATATTAACAGCGGTGACCAGATTATGAGCAGCTGTCAACGGATGCCCACTCTTACTCACCACAAACCCATTGCCCGTTACGACACCATGTTTGAGTACAAGAGTCCCAAATCCTAACAGTAAAAGAAAACTGCAGATTCAGATTCAATACACAAAAACACAGATAACCGCCAAAGAAATAGAGAAGCCATCTTATAAAAGAGTCAATCTCCACATCATACTTCAATACATGGAAACAACATTCCAGCATCTCTTCTAACAAAAAGGCATAACTTGTTAAGGGCAAAAACATAAATAACTAACAAACGAATTGCTTACTAAGTTCAAATGTGGATACTAATAACCACATAATTGGGAAATTGAGCATATGGGTTCTCAGGTGTTTTTTTGGTAACAAACGGAGTGCAAAGAAAAAACAGAACTCATAAAAATGCAGGCAATAAAGCAAAAAACTGAAATAGAAACAGAAGATTTAGATTCCCCCATACAATTGAAACTGAATGTAGCAGCACATAGTGCAGATTCAAGACAATCCAAAAGCTCACAAATATAAATTCAAAAGAGCAAAAGAAAACTGCAGACTCAGATTCCATACACAAAAACAGACCACAGCCAAAGAAATAGGGAAGCTTCCTTATAAAAGGGTCAACCTCAACCTCAACATCATACTTCAATATATGGAACTATCCCAACCTCTCCTCAAAAAATAAGGCATAACTAGGAGGACAAAAACAAATACGATCAACAAATGAATTGCTTTCTAAGTTTAGATGTGGATAATAACTTCATAACTGAGCACAACTGAGCGTATGCGTTCTACGGTGTTTTTTTTGTAACAAACAGAGCACAAAGAAAAAAAAACATAACTCATAAAAGTACAGGGAATAGAATCTCACGAGGGGAAGTAAAGATCTGGGCAACGCAGGACTTGACTTGATTAACCAACTCTGTAGAGCAGAAAACAAAGAAAAATAGATGTTCCAAAAAAGTTAGAATAAGCTAATTGGTAAAATAACTCTATAAAACGGATGCAGGAAAATGAACAAAGGTGAACAATACTCAATGGGAATATTTAGACAACCAGTAGACCTTTCATTTTCAATCTCATCAGAATCCATGGAATCCGACACCTGATCAACCAGCTCTGTAGAGCAGAAAACAAAGAAAACTAGATGTTCAGAAAAAGTTAAATAAAGCTAATTGGTAAAATGACTCTCTAAAATGGATGCAGGAAAATGAACAAAGGTGAACAATACTCACTGGGAACATTTAGATCACCGGTAGACCTTTCATTTCCAATCTCACCAGTATCAAGGGAATCCAACACAGTGGATGAGCAAAACAAACGACATTCAGCATAATAAGGGCTGTGAACAAGTCAAATACTAGACTAAGTGAAAAATGCAAAAAACAAACAGCCTTGATGATATGTTGAACGGGGTTGTAATAAAGAAACTCACAGAAGTTCGAGTCAGTAAATTCCCATAATTAATTTTAAACCTTACAAAAACACATTGAGTGTAATTCCTACGGCTTTTAATGCGTTTCTTCTCTTTTCTTTTTATGATATGAAAGAGCAAGAAATGCAACTTTTTATGCGTTGGTTTATCATACCCATTGGCAAGCAAAACGGTGGGCAAACCGGCTTTTGGTGCTTGGACCACCTTCGCTTTATGGGGACCAGAGGTCAGGGCGCATTCAATGCGTCTGTAAGTTGGATTTGTACAAAATTTATGAAAAATTGATCCAACATTAAATGAAAAGAAATTTTGCAAATTTTACCAAAATTCAAATTGCCAAACATCGCGTGTGCCCCCGACATAAGAGGGAAATGGAACTTATACAATAATAGAATTCTCAAACATACATAAACTAATATAAATACAGTGTAAACTAATTCTTAAACAGGGTAAATGTAATTTCCTGACCTTCTCAATTGTTCCCAAAATTGATTTGTTCTTGAAACCCCTAGCCTAAACCCCGACATTCCAATCCGAAGCCTCCAAATCAAAGCCGCCGATCTCCGGTCCAACGGTGGAAGAGGTGACTTCCTCTCGACCAAACCAATACACTGATTGGCCGGCCCGGTTCTTTTCCGGGGACTTTTCAAACTATCACGCGTGCGCAAATTATCTGGGAACTTTTAGAATGGGTTTAATGTCACAAAATAAATGAAGTAAAATTCCAAGAAAACAAAAGTCGTAAATCAATTTTATCAAATTTATAAGAACTGCTTAAAGTCTACCCTCTCCTTATCCAAAACAAACAGAGAAAATAAAAATTCACCAGTGCATTGTCCTGATTTGGTGGAATGGACATCAATAGAAAGGGAGAGCTTTGGGTAACCTGTCGTGTGTAAGCACATTTTAGAAATTTAAAAGTGTGAGCTAGCCTCATTTTGGAGTCCACACCAAATTGTGCTCTCTTTTTATATATTAGTAGAATAGATGTGACCGGAAACTGTAGATTAAATAAAAGAGGTAGGCGGATAACTTTAAAAACCCTTAAATTAACATTCTAGATTAGACATCCCAAATCCAACCGTTGTGATTGTTTTTTTCGGCTGCTCAGCTTTATGGGGAAATGAATCCACGGTCTAGATTAAATTTCCCAAATCTGACCATTGTGAAATTGCTTTTTAATTTTTAAATTCATATCTGGACCATTAATTTACGGATAAAATTCAAAAGATACGGATCAATTCAGTCTTGACCGATTTCTTGGTTCACCGGTTTTGTTTTTTTTCGAAACAATGGGAAATGGACAAAAAAAAAAAAAAATTTCAAAAACTTGTTAGTGGACAAAATAAGAAAAAATTTATGGAGTCTTATTTACCCTTTGAAAAGGAATTGTTGTGCCTGATGCTCGAACCCACGTTCTCAAACGAATGGGTCAGACGCCTTTGCCACCAAAGAGAATTTGACGAGTCTTGGGATAATAAATATATATGAGTCCGAGGGCGACCTCATTTTAAATAAAATACGGATGTCCCCTTTTCTCCCATTTCCCGATAAAATTTCGATGATCCGAGCCGCTCAATGTGTTCAGAATGTGAATTTAAGTGTATCTGCAAGAAATCATAAAAAAAAAGAGACCAGAAATGGCTTAATTTGATCAGTTTTTATTTGAACTATTAGATAAAATACAAACAAAAACTGCTAGGATCAAATCCTTTCCGGTCATTTTTTTGCTGATTTCTCTCGAAGTACCCTTAAAATCATGTTCTAAACATATTGAACGGCTCGAATCATTGCAAATTGGATGGAAAAGGGATGTTCTTAACTTAATAAGTTAAGGGTGCCCTTATTGAAAGTTTTGTGTGTGTGTGTATATATATATATATATATATATATACACATATACATACACTATTTTTGACTTGGGTGCCCTGTTTTGGGCCAACAATTTGGAGGCCCAAGGCCGCGGGCAGGGGCTCCCTGAGGAACTAACGAGCTGATCGACAGGCTATAATCCCAAGTTTCACGCCTAGCCCATACACAATTCGGGTCGGACCAAAGCCAGGTGGACCGGCTGGTAGGATGATTCATGATTATCTTTGTAATACTTATGATTTGAACAAATTGATGAAAAACAAGAAGAATCATTCTACAACCACAATCACTTATACAAACTCACTCATATTCACATTAGGATCCACGCACACTACACCTCCATGCACAAGTGATGGTCTCGACTAGGTCTATAACGTTGAGTGGTTCCGATTATGCAAGTGGGTCTAGGAAAGAGTCATATAGAGGTCTTTATTGCAATTTGCTTGTCTAAGTTTACTAAACTCTTTTGGAAAATAATCCCATTTTCCTCGATATTGAAATGGTATTTAGACCTCTAAAAAATTATCCTCCATTATGGATAGTTCCCTATTGTTTACATGGGACCAGAAATTAACATCAACAATTTACTGGTCCATCAAAGTATTTACTCAAAGAAGGACGCAGGGGGGCTGCTGTCCGGTTTTGGTGCCCACCCCGGTCTCGCTCCGATGATCGGAATCGTTTACTTTGTAGAGCTCGTTGAGTAGAAACCCTATGCAAAAAATCAGCTTAATTGGATATCATTAAGTGCCTGATCGGAGCCCATATAACTCTCAGTCCATGGGTTATAGTGGATTTGATCCAGTGTTTCGGATCCATTCTTTTCAAGATAAAAAGGTTCCGATCAGGCACTTAATGATATCCAATTAAGCTGATTTTTGTTATAGTTGTTCTACTCGATGAGCTCTACAAAGTGAACGATTCCGATCATCGGAGCGAGATTGGGGTGGGCCCCAAAATGGGGCACAATAGCATGCTGCTGTCCCCAAGGGGACAGCAGCCCCCCTCCGTCCCTCAAGGGGACGAATGAGACTTTTTGCCATCCAACATCGACGCTTTCCTCTTTTAATGGACTCCCAACATTTAACTAACTATCTTGATTGCCTCTATAGTAGGAAGAAATTAGTTGGGTTGATAAATTTACTTACAGAAAGAAGCTACTGAAATAGACATCTTTGAACAAATTGTGCACACTCAGAGCATGAGGCCCACTTTGGCGTATCACACAATTTGATCCAAGTCGCTCAGTAATTTCAAAATAAATTTTCAAATAACTCTAAAAAAAAATAAGTTCAATCGGATTATTCTAAATGAATATTTGATTCAATCGTTCAACTGTTCGTTCTCATTTTGGATTCTAAATGTTGAAGGAAATAGAGACCGGAGGATTAAGCACTTACATTTATAGGATTGAGCTGATTTTTTACAGAGTGATTTGAAAAATTATTATAATAGTAACAAATGACTTGGATAATTTTGTAGAACCTCAAAGTAGGCCCCACGCTCCGATCTGATGTAACCGTAACCTTTCTTGATTCAAAATTTTTTTTTTTTTATAGAGGGCTCCGTGAACTGAGTGCTACGGAGTCCAATCGTGCATGTCCAAAGTATTTTTGGATTATCCGGATCAAAAATCAAATTTCCAATCAAAATTGAAAGCATATCTCAACCAATAATTACATAAATGAACCGCCAAGATTGCGATGGCTCCTCCGTGAATAAATTTCTTTCTTCTTGGTTTACATATATCTTGGCGAGCTGTACAACTAGCCCATGTTATTTTCTTTTTCCTTTTTCTAAGCTAACAATTGACGAATCGGTCATATTATTTCCTTTCCTTTCCGAGAAGTACCAAATCTAAGATATATACGGCCTATCAGCCAGTCACCATATTTCGGCCTCGTTCTGCTAAGGTTTTTATGTTTTAAGTATTTTTTTTTTATGAGATAGATCATTCTCTCAAAATATCTCACATTTAATTCAAAAAACTTATTTCCCTTAATGGAACGGAGCCTTCTAGCTTTAGGAAACTTAAGCAGACAACGAACCAAGGAAACCTCCCGAAGGCATGAAAATGAAGATGATCGTGGCAACCATTGGTGGACGCAGGATTTGTATAAAGAGGGGGCCCGAATCACATATTTTTTTGCATTGAGAACAAAAACTATAGTCTATAATACAAATGTTGCTACTTACTAATTCTCAGGAGAAGACGAGATTGCCTACATATAATCACATCTAATTTTATAATGACAACCCAAAAATTTTCGATAACTTGAAATTTTAGGTTTTTTTTTTCAAACATATATAGAAACTTTATAAAAAAAATTTTTTCACTCAAGAGACTTGTAGATGCCAATCCGATAGAACTTTTCCAAATTAACCTGAATATATAGTATAATTAGTGGAAGAATTGGGGGGTGTGCAGGGGCCCGGGCCCCCGCTTGCACCCCTCTGTCCGCCCCTGGTGGCAACGACATGCCAAAGAAAAACGGGTGCGCGAAAAGGAGGAAGCTCGCTGTTGTGAACGCCATGTTAAAGACCGGGAGAGCCAAAGAAAAGGAGATGAATGCCAAATTAGAGAAGGAAAAAGGGGGATAGATAGGCGCGCAGAGTCAAGGTTAAAATAAGTCAATAAAGGGGGGCCTAAGGAGCAAATCACCCTTCAACAGACAAAAGTAGTGATCCACATCCTCTCTATTCCACATGGAATGGAGATCTTCATTAATAAAGGACTTGACACCCCACCTATTTTAGAATGGACGAATAAGATGAGCCTGGCTTCGTAACTTTAATGAAATTACGCAAATTTGATTACCTCACTTCTATAAATTACTCAACCATTTACACTTATTCTATGTCTTAAGACAAAACTATTTATTACGAAAGGAGTGAAGTTGTGAACTAGTATTTCCAACTTGCTTGTTTCAATAGTCAATGTAATCGATGACCAACTAGCTTGTTTCATAGATTTCGATTTGCAAGTGAAAACGAGTAAAACAAAGGGGAAGAGAGGGGCAGGGCAGGGACGATGACTGGTGCTGGTAATTGGCCAATTAGGCTTTTGGTTTTGGTTTTGGTTTTGCAAGTGCAGCACCTTAACTAATTCTATTCCTTGTAGATGGAAGCGCCACAGCCTTACGTGTGGGGTGGTAACTAGCACCGATCAAGGTACTCTTTGGTAACTAGCTATCCTTCCATTTCTGAATATATACTACATTGAGACTAAATAATACATGAATAAGCCTCAGCTCGTTACCGAGTGACACAAACCTGTATGGAGGCCGAGAACTTGCTGCTATACCACATAAAATGGTAGCAGGTCTAAGACTAGCTAGTTCTAGCTTTAGTGACTAGTTAATGCAACTAGTCCTAAAATTTGCTACATACTCGTACTACACCCGGATCACCGCCGATCAGTAATGGGCTCTTTGTGTTGGCCTCAGGTTTGCTTGGGACTTGGGTTACCGAAAGGTCATTGTTGAAACGGATCGACTTCCCAAAACCACTGTCAAACCTCAAAACCTTTCCAGATTTTGATTAAAGTACGACGACTACACACCAATACCACCTAATTTCTGTATTATAAAACAAAAGAAAAGAAAACCCAAGTTGGTTAATAACTGGTTAATTATGTTCTGGCACCAAAGTCACCCACAAGTCTTGGACCTCGTGGTAGGCTTTAGGTTAATTTATTGAGTCTTCCTGAAGAAGAAGAAGAAGAAGAAACACCGAAGGGATGATCCTTAATTAGGACACTTTTGGAACACCAAAAAAATTTCCTAATTAGGACAGTTAATTTTCTACAGGCAAGACATTAGACCCTTTTCTTACTTCTTACCTAAATAATTTATAAATATCTAAGTTACACTTCAAGATGAGTTTGAGGTTAACAATTTAATCTCTTTGTTGTTTGTGAAGCATAGATAAAAATATTCTTGATGAGATCGAAACAAACAAACCGAGCATAATATTAACCTCTGAAAAAAATTGCATGTCATGTGCCTTAGAGCCTAGAGGGGTGATAGTGACAAAACCAAGATTTTGTCATAATTTTTTGGAGTTTAAGCATGATGCAAATATTAGAAGACAAAATTTTCGCAGGAAGCATAAACAATTTATCCGTAATTTTTGCAATGTAGATTTATGTGGGTATACATACGTAAACGACGGGATAATTGTGTTTAAATATATAGCTCAACAATTTGTAAAAGCAAAACTCGTTGATTTTCAAGGGAATTTTATTTGCGATGTAGAGAAAATTTAAGGAGTCAATTGGGTCCAGAACAAAAATATTGACCTGGCGTCACAAATCACAAAATTTTTTCACTTATATTTACTATTTGACCTTGTATATGTAGAGTATATTTATGGGTGTTTCATAGCAAGTTGCTGCAGCCATGGCACCTTCACCTCAATACCACTATACCAGTACCCGCCCCTAGTCAGGGCAACACATTTTCTTGACCAAAAGTCCTGAGTATGACTAAGTAGGAACATCTCGCTCTCTAGCTCACGATCAATCGTAGCTCCCACGAGTGCTAGTAGTTTTAGATGTTTGATTCTTATTACATTCTTTCAAATCTTTGGACTATTTATGAAATCTTGCACGGGAAGTGCCACATTAATATAAACACGTTTTCTTGATTCAACATTAGCGGATTCAAGAAATTGAACAGTACATAAGCTTGTGTGGTAAGAAAAGGAAAATGCTCGTGTTCGGAAATAGTTCTAGACACAGATGTAATTGGAGTCGCCAGACATGCTTGTGCGTCTCATGTACATAGTGTAGACCTCACATGTGTTAATTGGACCGCTGGATACATTTGCATCTGGATTCACATGATACAACTTGTGAGAAAAAAACCTCTAGAAGACAAATAAAAACATAGCAAAGGGAAAAAAATGAGTCGAGAATATCATATTAATCAGGAGCTAAAACCCTTTTTGCCCATGGCTCGATTACATCTAACACTTGCAATCAGTATAAAACCAAAAAGAAACTCTAAGGCTGCGTTTTGGATCATGCAAAGGAGATGAGATAATGAACTGTAGAAGCTTTTTTTTTTTTTTTTTGGGGTTAGTAAAGCTAAATTTATTTATTTGGTTCCCCTGCCGTTTTTCCTCTGTCCCTCTGTAAAAATGTTCCATCAAGTGTACTAGAGATTCGAAGCTAAGTACAAAAACTGTTCCAAATGAAATCTATTAATAAAATCTTACTCAGTGGCCCTGCACACGAAAAGGAACATAGCCATCTATTTTCTCCTCAAAACTTGAGAGATTGACTACCCCAAATTTGAGAGTTGAGGTTTAAACCAGCCTCCTGAACGATGTTCTCAATCTCTCTCACCACTTCACCCATTTTTAGGCCTGTTGTGACTTATCTCACCAACCCAACTCATTGTCAGGTCCAGAAACTTCTCTAAACATACCAGTGACGTGCCCCAACCCATTGCGGGGTTGAGAATCTCAAGAAGCTTGGACGGGTCATTTGCATTGTCCATCACCTCCTTGACCTCCCATTCCGCGCTCTATTGGCTTTCTTCCAGTTATCAGCTCCAAAAGTACAATGCCAAAGGTATAAACATTGCTCTTCTGGGTTAGTTGTTGGGTCATGTAATATTCCGAATCCACATACCCTGGATCAGAATGTTATCAGTTCTTTACATTTCATCCTAAGCCAAGAGAGTAACATCTTAAACGAACCAAAAAACTCAAGTTCACAATTTTGCTGAACTACACTCCAAAGTCACAATTTGACAAATTTTGCTATTTGTACCAAGTCCAAAAAAAAAAAAAAATACAGGAAATGGTTAAGTAAAAGTTCTCAGAATATAACATGAACCATAATAACTTTAGATCAAATTTAAAGAAAAAAAATTTGTTTTTCATTTTGTTTTTTTCTTCCTACAGGAAAAGAAATTTTTCCTCTCCCCTAGACTTTACTATAAGCGGGAGCATTGCGCATTGGTTAGGGATTCCATAATCACATAAATGAATCGAAGCTATACTCTATGCCTCTTTCACTTCTTTTTTCAACCCTTTACCTTCTTGGAGAGACGAAAATGAGTAGAGGGCCTAGATGGACAAGTATGTAGCACTCTAACAACTACAATCATGCATTCTCTATCACTCATCTTACCAAAGAAACTAGCATCCTTTGACACAAGCAGAATTTGAGCCTCTGCTGAATCAGTAGGCATAACATGCATTTTCGTCATAATCAGAAAACCATAAAGCACAATATTCTATTTTACTATGGAATATACGGTGAAATTTAAGTATAATAGGTAGTAGTAGCTTAATTTACACAAAAATCACAAATATATAGTCTGCAGTCCATATTCTGCACGAGTATGATTTTGTCTCAGTTACAGAAGTTCAAACTCTCAATAAAAGTGAAAAAGAGCCAAGTATCCTTGCCAATTCACAGTTAGGTACTCTAACATAGGGTTAGAAACATCACAAGGTTGAACCAAGTCACATGCTATCTATATACACAGATATCGAAGTGAAAACTAAAAACCTCATGGGCTCTAATTTGATGTGAGTGGAAAGGTCCCACTATAAGAGACAAAGAGGCTGTCATCAGTGTAAGGATGGTTGTACCCCTTACCATCCCCTTCATGAGTAGCAGACGTGGATGTCGAATCAGCATTTGGGTTTAGACCAGCAATTTGCATAACGTTTTCAATCTCTTTCACCACAGCACCCATTGCAGGCCTCCGAGCTCCCTCTTCTTCGACACACGTCATTGCAAGATCCACAAATTGCTCTAAGCCCTTCGGCGCGGGGGTCAAAATGACAGGGTCAAGAATCTCGTCAAGACTGTATAGGACTTGATCCCTTTTCATTCTCTGCCTCACCTCTCTTACAATGTATTTGCCTTTCTCAATCGGCTGTCTTGCGGTTACAAGCTCTAGCAGTACCACTCCAAAGCTATATACGTCACTCTTCTCAGTCAACTGTTGGGTCATGTAATACTCTGGATCCATGTAGCCCTACCACGAATAAAGGAATACCAGTTTTAGTTTGAAATCCTAAGCCAAAAAATCATCTCAAACTGTTAGCCATCATGACTCCATAAATTGGTTGGAGTATAAACATATAACTACATACATGCATGCATTTGGCGAACATAAATAATGTGTTTCTTTTTCAACAATGAAAGAAAAATTTACTGACCATTGTCCCCTTGACTTGAGTGCTAATATGGCTCTTTTCTGCATCACCCATTGGCTTGGAGAGACCAAAATCAGAGACTTTTGCATTCAAGCTTTCATCCAGTAAGATATTGCTTGATTTGATGTCCCTATGTATAATTGGAGGGTTGGCAAGCTCATGGAGATATTGCAAGCCTCTTGCTGCTCCAAGGGCTATTCGAAGCCGCCTCATCCAATTCAACCTAATTCCTATCTTCCCTGCAAAACTAACAGGTATTTAGTTGTTGGTGGCTAATTGGATGCACATGTTCTCAAAGGACATAGTCTGATAGTGCAGCTTATGAACACCAGGAGGTCCCTTTCGGCTTTTTCAATTATACTTTCCCTTCTGTCGGGTGAGGACATACATACATACATGAAGAATCCAAGTTTGGAGGTTTAACATAGACAAGACTCCAGAAACATTTTTTTTTCTGGCCTTTAGTTTTCAAATGTTTGAGAAAATAACATGTTCTACTCTCTTCTGATTTAGAATATTACTTCTTCATGTTTCATACGCTATCAACTCAAGCAAGGTGTTCACTAGTACAAATACTGATGGAAAACATGGATACTTGATCAATGAAGAACGGCATTACAATCTTCAGTTATGAAGTACCAACTGAAATGTGACTTGCATAGGTATCCATGTTGAGTAGGCAGACAAAGACATTGAAACACACCCGCCCCCCCCCCCCCCCCCCCCCCCCCCCCCCCCCCCGAAAGGTAAAACTTTTCATTCTTTGGAGGGGCTAAGGTCAAATTATTAAGAAGTTGAAGGGGCCAAAAATCTAATTTTCTTTGAAGGTATCAAAAACCTTGTGGGCAACTTAAAAATTGTAGAAGCTTGGGGGAGCCGTGGCCCCCCAGCCGCCAACAGTTGTGTGTTCCTCTGTCCATGTTGGTGGAGAAGATTACGAAAGTGTGCAGAGTACCTGAAAGACTCTCGTGGAGTGTACCATTTGCAATATACTCGTACACCAACATTTCTTCGGCTCGTTCGAAACAGAAACCCGTAAGGCAAACAACATTCTTATGGTGTACCCTGGATAGGAGCTCAATCTCCGTTTTGAATTCCAGACCACCCTGCAGAGATCCTCGTTGAGCCCTTTTAATGGCAACCAATAGCCCACTGGGAAGAGTTCCTCTATACACCTACATACAGAATATTAGAAGTTGAGGAAAAAGAAAGACAAGCAGCACGGAAGAAATACTTATTTATGTACTTAAGATGTGGAGAAATTCGTAAAGGGAAAAACTTTCAGAATTAAGGAATAAAAACAAAAACAAATGCATCCTATGCGGGAAACCAAAAAAAAAAAAAAGGTTTTCACATATTCAGAATGAGCTCGCAACTACAAGTACTGTTGAGTATTTACATGATTTATCAGTGATACACCTGGACAGTTCATAAATAACTCTGTCTTTCAATAAATAGGGGAGAAAAAGGTGCAGACTCTTTTTGGTAAGTTTAAAAAGAAAGTGCATGTGACTATACTCCTACAAGAATTCAGAGAATAGTCTCTGTTACAGTGGGGGAAATCATACTTCCATTGGGGATGGAGGTGGATATGGTGAATCGTCAATAACTCGGTTTGTAACTACAACGACTTGCAGTTTATGAAAGTATCTATGTCATTACAAGGGCAACAAAAGGTATCAAATACTTTACTCCAGCAAATAGAAAATGAAGAAGTTAACCTTCCCATATCCACCGGATCCAATTCTGTTGGCTTCTGCAAAATTGTTTGTGTATTTCTTAAGCTCATCATATGAGAAACACTTAGTTCCTTGTAACAGAGGAACACCACCTCTGGTTGTATTTGGGTTCCAAGAAGCTGCAATGGTGCAACATAAAGCAGTAAATTAAGCCCAAGGAAATCATTCGATTATTGCGCAAATAAATTGTTGAGATGAGCTCCTGATTTTACCAAAAGGATTGTTCACTCTATCAGCCTTTTCAGCTCTTCTCTTTTGACGGAAAGCATAAAACCCTGCAAGGAGAGCCAATAGCAGAACAACAGAACCACCAACTGCCGCTCCAGTAATCACCCCTCGATTTGACGATTTGTTTCCTTCTGGATAAGAAAGATATTAGAACGAGACCAAATAGTTCTCTCCCAATTCTTTGGCACTAAGGAAAAAAACTTAATACCTTCAAAGTAGTCATAGGCTCTGAAAGAATAGGGTCCATAAATGCTGGGAGGCACAAAAGTGTGGTTGCTGAAGACCAATGAAATTCCAGAAATTCGTGTTCGATCGAAATGATCTTGGCCATATGGAAACACTTCTAGGCTTATCAAAAGGTTGTTATCTGTATTTTTGGTCGGTTTACTAAGAGATACTGAATCCACAGGAAGTTGATTGGACTGGAAACAATCCATCAGAGAACTCTCAAGAGCTGTATAGATAGTTGAGTTTCCGAGGTCCGAGAAGGAAGGAGCTCTGAAGATTAGGGTTCCTGTGTATGGATGTGCACATATACAGTTGGGGCTAGAAACTTTATTTGAACTGCACTTATGACGGATACAGTTGTTAGGTGGGGTGGAATATGAGGATGAGTCGGACGGTGGAATGACACAGTATGTTTTCGTCCCTCCTGTTCCCGTGCAAGCTGGATTTCCTACAAGTCTGCAGGAAAAAATAGAGTTACACCAATGAGGTAGTAAAATGATAATTGATAAAGCAAAGACAAGTTCGTAGAATTCTATAAAGGCAACGTATAACACCCAAAAAGGAACCTAAACACATCCCTGTTCGGTTTTGGTTTCAGAGAGTTTCTCTCTTCAAAACACCTTCTGGAAAGCTGCTTTTGAATAACAAATGCCCTTCGTGTTTAGTTGTATAATTATTTAGCGAAAGGGGTTTTCGAGAATTCAGAGACATCTATTTGGTGTTTTCATATAAATGAGTTATTTTTTTCAAAAATATTACATACCAACAAGGTCTCAAAAACATCAACCAAGCGAGTTTTCTGAACACTGTGAAGAAGATTTGATTTTGAATCAACAATGCAACAGATGAATGAAAGAAAAGTAGATACTAAATGTCCCGGTAGTATGACTTATATAAGACTAAAAACATCAAATCTTCAACGAAATATAGCAGTAAAATGCCCAAAAATCAAATAAATAAGTTTTCTGGCTACAGGAACTCGATAGTTATACCCACTTACATGAACTCGACAATGGTTCCCACTGTCTCTGTAAAATTAATATCAGATATCGAATTGTTCTGAAGATCTACAAGTTCCAGTTGGTTGCCATAGCTGGAGCGAAGATCCAAAGTGCCATTCAGCTGGTTGTTACTCAATGAACTGTCACACAGGCCAAAGAAAATTGTTGTTGGTTATAAAATTCACGATAGAAGTTATAGAACTAGACCGTGTTGTGTTAAACTTAGTCTTTGGACTTCAGGCTAGCATAAGAATTGCTAGATGTGCTTACCCAAAAAAAAAGAATTAAAAGATGATATGAGATTAAACTGATACTCACACAGTCTGCAACTGAGGAAGGTTGAAGAGCGCGTTTGGAAGCGAACCATAAAGTCTTGTGTTCTCCATCACACTGCCACCAAGACATTAGGAGAAAAACATGTATAGCGTACAATTTGAAACTTTTATCAAATTTTGTTTTGTTTTGTTTTGTTTTGGGAACTTTCTCCTTTTATTTACGAGCACACATATTATCCTCACCCTCCACCCACACCACACTGAACTCTGTGCCTGTTAGGGTTTTTTTTTCTTTTTCCCTTGACATGGCTTGCTCTAGGTGTGAAGTTGGCAAAGATTAGGGGAAGGTTAGCAGACATAAATTAACTCCATCCCTCCTGATAGTTAGCAAATCAGCATCACCAGAAATCTTACTAAGAGCTCGTGAAAGTGATGCCATAATCAATTTTGCCTAAAAGTGCTCAGTTCACTGATAGCATCGAAGAAAACAAGTTTGTTTCCTATGATCCTATCTCAATCCCCTCTCGGAATATCCTAGAAAATTCATTCATCCGCATTATAGAAGACAGAAACAGAAAGGTTCTTTGGGGTCTCTATTCAGCGCATGTGAAAGATAAGCTATACACAATACTAAGGCTTGTGATGAATTATGCACAGAAGAGGCCAGTTATAAGTAGATTCCTGTGCTTTGATGAGCTTGATGGATATAATTCAATTCATGATTGATAGGTTTTAAGAGATCCCTATTGCGACAACTCATTTACCCAACAGACAATACAAGTGATGGCTCAGTTATCCGCAAAAACACCCAAGAAAAATCAGCAAGATAATGTTATGGTTAACAGGCAAAGTCAATCTACACAAGGCCCATGATAAAACCTGATGGTGGAAAAGGACACTGGTAGCATACCTTAAATGACCTATGTAACTTGCGTAATAATATTTAGTATGTTTGTGTGGAATGCAAGTGTGTGTTTTGAGACAGATCAAGAGAGAAACTTACATTGTTGTCAAAGACGGTAAGTTTGACAACCATGAAGGAAAAACTGATGCGTCAAATGTATTATTGCTCAAATCTCTGCAAGTAACATTTCCATCAAAGACCATATGGAGAAAAATGCAATTGCCTTCATAGGGGAAGCAGGTAATTAACAAGACCGATTCATGTCCCTGATTTTGCAGGGTGATTGTTACTTACACGGAGTCGAGATAATTCATAGTTGAAAGATTGGGAAAGGGACCACTCAGTCGATTGTTTGACAAGTACCTAAAAGTGCAAAATTAGAATCCTCTCAAAGTAAAGTGAAAACCTAATGCAGCATAAGCTGGCTTCCTGGAAACAAGACTAAATTGGCAAACACATTTTAGTTGCTTACAGCACATTGACATTTATGAGATTGTTGAACTGTGACGGGACAGATCCAGTTAACGAGTTCCCATCGAGACGCCTGTTGCCAATACAAAATATCAATCCAAACTCCAATCGAAATTCATAGCTACAATGTACTTATCGTGATTGCATTCATGTGATCCAGATACTCACACCACCTCCAGCTTTTGGACTAGTGCTAGCGTCGAAGGGATGCTTCCATTAAGCTGGTTGTTTTCAAAAAGCCTGTTTAATCAAAATTATATGAAGATGCCAAAATTGAATAATGCACGTTGAGAATTGTCAGATCTAGAAACTAAGCCCAATATTTCTCATTAGAATCAACATCTAGTCCAGTATAGCGGCCGCATATAATCTCTCTTCCTCGCGCGCTCTCTTGATATGCTATATTAGGAAGAGAAATAACCAGAGTACGACATCAAGCTGGGATGCTATCAAGGGACGTGCTCTCACAAAACGAGCTCTAAACATCTCGAAGAAAACTCATTTTTCCATATACACACAACCACGTTCACATATACATATACATTTTTTCTTCTTTAACCTATATGAAACCTCTTTTCTCCTATAAAAAGCTTCCTTCTTAATATTGTTGTACAAGTTAGCAACTGCATACATGCATAACCATGTCATAACATTTAAATAAGTCCTGTCATTCGAGTACATTATGTGGAACACTAAAAATGGATAGGGTGTTGGGAACTTACACATGTATTAGCGTCATGTTTGAATTAAAAAGACTAGATGGGATTGCACCAGAGAGCTGATTGTTTCCAAAATGACTGTAAAAATAGCAATATGTAAATAAAAATCAAATATGGGACAGCTTGACTTTTGAAATAAACACACTCTCACAAAGAGTTTAGACCTACAAGTGCTTCGTATTAACCAGCATATCCAAACCAGGTGTTGTCCCACTAGAGACGGGAATATTCCCAGAAAGGGTATTATTCCACAGATCCAGCCAATAAAGATTTGATAGGTTGCCAATTGAAGGAGGTATACTCCCACTGATTCTGTTGGAATTAAGATCCCTGCAGGGGAGTAAAGAAAATCAAAAGCATTGAGAGACGGCAATACAAAGAACTGGCCAGTACGGAATAAATAGTCTGTCAAACATATGGCATGCGGCACTCAGCTAAAAATTCTGGAATACAGACATTCAGTTGTTAAGATGGCGTAGATTTATTAAAAGGATCATCTGGTGCAAGAATTAAAGACAAAATCTAGAACCCACATTCAAGTTTCCTTTCTTTTTATAGAAGCATATCGAAGAATTGTTTCTGGAAATAGGTTCACCTGAAGAGGCCATGTGGTGTGGGGCCTGTAATGTCAATTACTTCATACTGAAGCCAAAATCTAACTTATTGATTTTAGAAACTTCATACTTTCATATCGTCGACAAACTTGAGATGAAACTTTCAAAATAGTAGTCATTTATTATGTCAAAAGTTTGTAGAAGGTTGGAGTTGATGCCCTTTCCATTCTTCTGTCATGTCAATTACTTCAGGGGATGGAGCAGTTTGTAAATGCATGAGACCAAAAGTACCAAAGTCCAAATCCTTACAGAAAGTACAGCTGCTGCAGGGACCCTATCGTGGCTGGAATGGGACCACTGAAGCCGCAACCGACCAGGGCTCTGAAACGCCAAGTAGAAGCAATTGGTTAGAATGGGTTATTACAAGTACTTGTAAGCCATACCCTTTAACAACAATCAAAACTTTCTCACAGGTATGTTAACTTCGTCAAACTTCCAATTGGAGTAAGAGGTCCTGTCAAACCGTTGTTGTATGAGAGATCCCTGTATGCGGAAGCTGGCAGTCAGACCTTACTTTGGACAATTCTTATGAGGAAGTACAAAACAAAAGCCAAGAAAGCACATATGTCCAGTGTGACTTAACAATGCTTCACAAAATCAGTTGGAACTGGATCTGACTATGGGAGAAGAGGAACATGAAAAATAGAAGAAGACATACAGCATCTGTAATTCCGACAACTGTGCAATGTCCCCGGTCAGCTGACCACTCAAACCCATGCTCGGTAATATTCTGAAAAATGGAAGTGACAGTTAACTTCAGTTATTGAAAAATGAATAAGCAACTTTCCACAAGTAGATGGGAAAATACAATTGGGACTTACATGGATGTGATGCGTGAATTGTTGCACTGAATTCCAACCCAACTGCTGCCACAGGGGTCAGGCCCACCCCAATTCGGTGGTATGTTCGTCCAGGCACCTTTGAGAGCCACCAGAGCAGCAACTGGTTCATAAGATCATTAGTCCAACAAGTGTCCCCGTTAAGAAAAAAGTTTTCATGCATTCATATACCGCACTCCATTCTCAAAATTAAACTTTCCTTGCCAGTTGCCATTCCTTGTAGATGGAAGCGTGAAGGCATTACGGGAGAGATGATAACTAGGGATCGGAACTAGAATTACTGCTAACCTACTTTCTTATCAGAATTTAAGAAACAAATGCATTGCACATGAGAACCCAATGATGGCCAAGAAGACGAGAATAAAAGTAGCATCCTTCTTCGAGGTTGCCCTCTCCTCGGATTTCATTTTACTAGCAGACACCGTTGTTTCTAGTTCAAGGTACTGCTTTGGTGATTATTATTTCATTCGTGAATAAGAAAGAACATACATGAATGGTAGCAGATCTAAGACTTCTAGCTTTAGTGAGCATTTAAAAATAGGTAGGAGAGCAAAACTATTATGCATTCTGTAGGTTTGATCCACAGCCTTAGAGAAATTATTCCTGGGAAAATAAAATAACAACAGACAGAAGTTAACTTCTCCAAACTAAGTAATTTACAGAGGTCCAACCATTTAATTGCTTAAATTTAAAGATATCTACTAATTAAACTTAATCTCGACATGTTCATCGTTAACCTGGTTCTCATCGAAAAAGTGCAAGAGAAAGCAACCAAAAGAGCTCTAGAGTATTCTCTCTTATTCTTAATTTCAACAAACATGTTTTCGAAGGACGCATTTTGTGGGAAACTAAACCGCTTCTTCTTCTTTTCTTTTCACTAGTGTAATCTATGAGCTATTGGTGATCATTAAACTTTAAAATAACTTAGTGGTGTCAATGAACTAGTTTGAAACAAAAGATTTGAACTTACAGTCCAGAGCATTCGTCTGCGCTGTTGCAACGAGAAATTGGATGGAAATAGACAGCAGGAAAATCTCAATTCGTAAACCCATTATTCAAGAGAAACAAAATAACTTCAAAACTAGCAAATTGTTTCATTCATTTCCTCTTGTTACTAATTATAGAACTCTTGAGCTGAAGAAAGTCTTCCCATTATACCAATTACCAAGAACTCTCAATTGCGTGGATTACATTTATTACATAGCCACAATACGTGTTGGAAATCAGCCCATGTGTTGAAAGGACCCATGTGTGAGAGGGAAAGGCATGCTAGAAGTCAAGGCTTGGATTGGCTTTGGCAGCCTCTGTAGACCTCTCAATTTGGAAAATTCCACGCATGGAAAATTCAAGCCTCTGTTGGGACCTCAATATGTGTGTTTATTACGTCAGATTTTGACTAAAGTACCGCAACTACACACCATCACCAAATATCTGTAACATAAAACAAAGGAGAGCACGCGAAAACAAAACCCCATTTGGTTAACTGGTTATTTTCTGGCACCAAAGTCAAAAATGTGAAAATAACCCACTGTTAGATAATTGGGTACATTGCTTTATTGAGGCTTCATGGAGAAGAAGACGAAGAAGAAGAAGAAACAGTCAAAGGGATGATCCTCAGGACAGTTAACATCTCGTTAGACAAGTCATTCGACCCTTTCATCAGCACCTGGAACTATGGAATTAGTCAAAGGGAGGGTTCACAAGTCAATAGACCCTTTCATCAGCACCTGGATCTATGGAATAGTCAAAGGGAGGGTTCATTCAGATATGCAGGGCATTTCAAAAATGAAAACAAGCTTAAGACCTTTGGATTAGAGGTTTTATAGGTAACGTCAGTGTACGACGAGATTGGTCCAGAGATAAAAGTGAAGAGTGAACCAGGGTTATTAAAAAAAAAAGTGTTAACTTGAGCAAATCCTAGGTAGGTGGAGGCTCGATGTCAACATACCAATAATCATACTCCTGTGCTTAGAGGAACTCCATTGGTACTCGGAAGATTAAGCTCCACTGATCGGTCAGTTCTAAAGCCAAATAATGACTTTCCCACATTAGCATTTGTGTTACACTATCATTTTGTTTCAAATCCGATGATATTATTCAAATGATCCGACGAACCATCTTGGATTAAGGTAAAAGAAGACTGTGACATTATTAGAGTAACTTTGCTAGTTTTTTGATGAAATACTGCTGTAGCAAGCGGAAAAAAACTTACCCTAAGAGATCTTCTCAGACCGTTAGAGATCATCTCACACACACACACATTGTGTGTGCTTGATACGTATTTGGGTGTATTTCCCCACCTGTCACCTGAACTCCGCTTTTCTATTGAAAATTCCAGGGGCTTCTCACCTTGAACGGCCCATTTGTTTCTCTCATCTCTCTCTCTCTCTCTCAAGCTTCGTGTTTATGGTACATGTGCCCACACTAAAATCTGACTCGGGGGTGAGTTGTCCTAAACTTACAAGAAAATAAGTTGGTTATGTCATTATTTAAATTTTTTTTACAATTGTTAATTTTGAGTTTAATTTTTGTGGATTATTTATTCGTCTTGACCAGAGGAATCAAAAAAAAAAATACTTTTATCTAAGTATTTTGAGAAATAATAACTTTTTAGCAAAAAAAAAAGGGTGAAATAAGTTGACTTATTTTGCTAAAAAGTGGTTATTTCGCAAAATATTTGGATAAAAGTAAAAAGAAAAATTCCATTTTCAACTTTTTTCGTCGAGACGAATCAATAATATACAAAAAAATTGATGAAAAACTAACGGATGCAAAAAAAAAAATTCAAATAAAGACAATCAACTTATTTTCTTACTATAAGTTTTGGGAAACTCACCAATATCTCTGGGCGTTGTGTGCAAATGCCGATGTTTCCTACATCCATTTTGATATCACTATTCATTTGTTGATTTGGTCGATAATTATCAATCTTGTCAAGAATAATACTATGGGTGTGATACAGATAGATATATGTGTGTGTGAGTGCACGCATGCGTGTGATGAAGTCATATTTATATAGAAGATTAACTCATTTTTATAAGCTTTTCAAAAAAAAAACTTATTTTTAAGTTTTTTATAAGGCAAAATTACTCTATTTAAGGTAAAAGTTTCCTTAAAGTAACCAATATTCTTGACGAGATTGGAAAAATAAACCGAGCATAATATTTACCTCTGACGAAATTACATGTCATGTGACTTAGAGGGTGACTGTGACCAAACCAGGACTTCGTCCTATGGGGTGCAAAATTTTTTGGAGTTAAGCATGATGGACTTGTGTTAAAAGACAATTTTCACAGGGAGTATAAACAATTTATCCGCAATTTTTGCGATGTAAATTTATGTGTGTATATGTACGTAAATGACAGAATAGTTGTGTTTAATACATAGCTCAACAATTTATAAAAGCAAAACTGGGTGATTTTTCAAGGAAATTTTATTTTCAATATAGAAAACTTACGGAGTCAATTGGGTCCAGACCGAAAAATAAACACAATTCACTCTCTATTCTCACAGTCAATCGACAATCGTAGCTCCCACGAGTTCTAGTAATTTGATATATTTTCGATGTGCGCTTTGTGTTTATTTAAATATCTGTATACTGCTAATGAGATTCTTATCACATTCTTTGAGACTTTTGGACTATTGATGAAATCTTGCACGGGAAGTGCCACAATATAAGCACAATTCACATTTTCTTGATTCAACATTACCACATTCAATAAATTGAACAGCACATAAACCTAATTCAATAAATTGAACAGCACATACAGATAAAAAAAAAAAAAACAGCACATAAGCCTACATGGTAAGAAAAGGAAAATGCTTGAGACACATGTTCGGAAGCAGATCCGGACACATATGTAATCGGAGCCGCCTAACGCTTGTGGGTCTCATGCCGCTCTGGATACATTTGCATCTAGATTCCCATGGTACAACTTGTGAGAAAAACTTCTTAAAGCCAAATAAAAGGGCAAATTTTCGTAGTCGTCCCTCTAATTTTATGGTTGTCTCAATTTCGTCCCTCTAGTTTCAATTGTTTCAATTTCGTCCCCGTAATTTGTTTTACATTTCAAATTGGTAAAATCATTAACACCGTTAATTAAACTAATGGAAAAATATGATTAAAAATTGAGTGCTCCAATTTTCAATCTGGCTGAACCGGTGCGAAAATCTTATTTTTTTGATAATTTTATCCTAAATGGTCGTAATGAATTTTTGATTCTAAAGCCTTTTAATGAGCACCTGAAGACCTTCGCACCGATTCAAACAAATTGACCTTAGGGCTCTCTTAGGGTACTTATTGAAAGGTGTTAGAGCCAAAAATCCATTATGATCATTTAAGATAAAATGATCAGAAAAATAAGATCTTCGCACCGGTTCAAACAAATTGAAAATTGAAACAATTAATTTTTTACACCGTTTATATATTAAAAAATATAGTTAAAAAATTAAGTATTCCAATTTTTAATCTATTTGAATTGGTGTGAAGAACTTATTTTTTTGATCATTTTATCTTAAATGGTCATAATGAATTATGACTATCTCGGATAAAATGATTAAAAAAATAAGATTTTTGCACTGGTTCAACCATATTGAAAAGTGGAGCACTTAATTTTTCAATTATATTTTTCCGTTAGTTTCATTAACGGTGTTAACGATTTTATCAATTTGAAACGTAAAACAAACTACATGAACGAAATTGAGACAATTGAAACTAGATAGATGAAATTGAAACAACTATAAAACTAGAGGGACAATTATGAAAATTTGCCCCAAATAAAAACATAGCAAAGGGATAAAATGAGTCGAAAACATCTTCTAAATCAAGAAGAGCCCCTCTGCCCATGACTTGATTACATCTAGCACTTGCAATCAACATAAAACCAAAAAGAAACTCAATGACCCTGCACACGAAAATGAACAAAGCTGACACTAGAATCAAGGCCATCTGCTTTCTTCTCAAAACTTGAGAGATTGAATACTACAAATTGAGAGTTGAGATTCCAACCAGCCTCTTGAATGATGTTCTCAATCTCTCTCACCACTTCACCCATTTTAGGCCGGCTGCGACTTATCTCACTGACACAACTCATTGCCAGGTCCAGAAACTTCTCTAAACATACCAATGATGTGCCCCAACCCATTGCGGGGTCGAGAATCTCAAGAAGCTCAGATGGGTCACTTGCATTGTCCATCGCCTCCTTGACCTCCCACACTATGTTCTTTCCATGCTCTATTGGCTTTCTTCCGGTTATCAGCTCCAAAAGTACAATGCCAAAGCTATAAAGATCGCTCTTCTGGGTTAGTTGTTGGGTCATGTAATATTCCGGATCCACGTACCCGTAGATCAGAATGTTATCAGTTCATTACATTTCATCATAAACCAAGAGGGTAACATCTTAAATGAACCAAAAAAACTCAGGTTCACAATTTTGCTGAACTACACTCCAAAGTCAGACTTTGACAAATTTGCAATTTGTACCAAGTCAAAAAAATATATATACAGGAAATGGTTAAATAAAAGTTCCCAGAATATCACATGAACCATAATCACTTTAGATCAAATTAAAAAAAAATATTTGTTCTTCATTTTGTTTTTTTCTTCCTATAGCAAAAGAAAATTTTCCCTCTCTCCTAGACCTTACCATAAGTGGGAGCATCGGGCATTGAATATGCCTTTACCTTCTTGTAGAGAAGGAAATTAGTAGAGGCCCCAGAGGGAAAAGTATGTAAAACTCTAACAACTATAATCATTCTCTATCACTTATCTTACCAAAGAAACCAACATCATTCTACACAAGCAGAATCTGAGCCTTTGCTGAATCAGTAGCATAGCATGCATTTTTGTCATAATCAGAAAACTATAAAGCACAATTTTCTATTTTACTACGGAATATAAGGAGACATTTAAGTGAAATAGGTAGCAGTAGCTTAATTTACCCAAAAAATCACAAATAGTCTAAAGTCTGTATTCTGAATGAGTATTCTGATTTTGTCTTAGTTACAGAAGTTCAAACTCTCAATAAACGTGAACAAGAGCCAAGTATTCTTGCCAATTCACGGTTAGGTACTCCACCATATGCTTAGAAACATCACAAGGTTGAAACCAGGTCACATGCCATATACACAGATATCGAAGCGAAAACAAAAAACCTCATGGGCTTTAATTTGATGCAAGTGGAAAGGTCCCACTATAGACAAAGCTGCTGTCATCAGTGTACAGATGGTTCCCCTTACCATCACCTTCATGAGTAGCAGATGTGGATGTCGAATCAGCATTTGGGTTCAGACCAGCAATTTGCATAACGTTTTCAATCTCTTTCACCACAACACCCATTACAAGCCTCCGAGCTCCCTCTTCTTCGACACACCTCATTGGAAGATCAACAAACTGTTCTAAACCCTTCGGCTTAGGGGCCAAAATGGGAGGGTCAAGAATCTCGTCAAGGCTGTATAGGACTTGATCCCTTTTCATTCTCTCCCTCACCTCTCTTACAATGTATTTGCCTTTCTTGATTGGCTGTCTTGCGGTTACAAGCTCTAGAAGTACCACTCCAAAGCTATATACGTCGCTCTTCTCAGTCAATTGTTGGGTCATGTAATACTCTGAATCCATGTAGCCCTGACATGAATATTGGAATACCAAACTGTTAGTCATCTTGACTCCATAAATTGGTTGGGGTATAAACATATAACTACATACATGCGTGCATTTGGCAAACATAAATAACGTGTTTCATTTTCAACAATGAAAGGAAAATTTACTGAACATTGTCCCCTTGACTTGAGTGCTAATATGGCTCTTTTCTTCATCACCCATTGGCTTGGAGAGGCCAAAATCAGAGACTTTTGCATTCAATCGTTCATCCAGTAAGATATTGCTTGATTTGATGTCCCTATGTATGATTGGAGGGTTGGCAAGCTCATGCAGATATTGCAAGCCTCTTGCTGCTCCAACGGCTATTCGAAGCCGCCTCATCCAATCCAACCTAATTCCTGTCTTCCCTGCAAAACTAACACGTATTTAGCTGTTGTTGGCTGATTGGATGCACATGTTCTCAAAGGAAACGGTCTGATAGGTGAAGAATCCGAGTTTGGAGGTTTAAGAAAGATGAGCCTCCAGAAACATATTTTTCTGGCTTTTCATTGTTGAATTTATGTGAACAACATATTCTACTCTGTTTTGATTTAGTAGATTACTTCATATTTCTACACAATCAACTTAAGCAAGGTGTTCACTTGTATAGAACATGGATACTTGATCAATGAATACTAGCAATACAAGCATCTCTTATGAAGTACCAACTGAGACGTGACAAGCATCGGTATCCATGTTGAGTACACACCAAGGCATTGAACAGTAGCAGATCAAGTCATTGAACAAAAAAGGTCCCCCAAGCATCGGTTACAATGCAATATTCTTTTTGGTAAGTATGATATCACCTTGTGGTGGGATCTACATAATTTGAACCAATAGGAAGGAGGGTAATGTTCACCCTCATAAGTGGAGCGTGAACAAAACTCAACTCTTTCTGAGGGGCTAAGTTCAAATTATTAAGAAGTTGGAGGGCCAACTATCTAACTTTCTTTGAAGATATCTAAAACCCTATGGCCAACTATCTAACTGTCCATGTTGGTGGAGAAGATTAGGAAAGTGAGCTGAGTACCTGAAAGACTCTCATTGAGTGTACCATTTGCAATATACTCGTACACCAACATTTGTTCGGCTTCGTCGAAACAGAAACCCATAAGGCCAACAACATTCTTATGGTGTACCCTGGATAGAAGCTCAATCTCTGTTTTGAATTCCAGACCACCCTGCAAAGATCCTCGTTGGGCTCTTTTAATGGCAACCAGTTGCCCATTGGGAAGAGTACCTCTATACACCTATATACAGAATATCAGAAGTTTAGAAAAAAGAAAGATAAGCAGCACGGAAGAAATACTAATTTAAGTATTTAAGACGTGGAGAAATTTGGATCCTACACGGGAAACAAAAAAAAAAAATGGTTTTCACATATTCAGAATGAGATGTAGAAGTTAACCTTCCCTTATCCACCGGACCCAATTCTGTTGGCTTCTGCGAAATTGTTTGTGTATTTCTTAAGCTCATCATATGAGAAACACCTTGATTCTTTTAACAGAGGAACACCACCACTGGTTGTATTCGGGTCCGAAGAAGCTGCAATGGTGTGCAGGGGCGGAGCCAGAAATTCTTGGCAGTAGGGTCAATTTCCTATAGCACAAAAAAATTTTGTTTCATACTACTTGATAGTAAAAAAAAATGTTGAAATGGTAAACAAATAGGAGTTAAGTAGATATTTTTGGGGTTTTTTTGGGGAGAAGTGAAGATATTTTACTTTGCCCCCTTTTTTTCCTCAAGTTCCAAACTTTTAAACGGACTGGGGCAAATTGTAATGTAAAAGTGGGGTCAAGTAAACAATTTTGGGATGAAAACTATAACTATCTCCATTATAATTTGGAAGGCAGTGTGGTCGGATGCCACCCCTTGTCTCAAGGTGGCTCCGCCCCTGATGGTGCGACATAAAGCAGTAAATTAAGCCCGAGAAAAACATAAATTGTTGCACAAATAAATTGTTGAGAAGAGCTCCTGAGTTTACCAAAAGGGTTGTCCACTCTATCAGCATTTTCAGCTCTTCTCTTTTGACGGAAAGCATAAAATCCTGCAAGGAGAGCCAATAGCAGAACAACAGAACCACCAACTGCCGCTCCAGTAATCACCCCTCGATTTAACGAATTGTTTCCTTCTGGATAAGAGAGATATTAGAACGAGGCCCAATAGTTCTCACATTTCTTTTGCACTAAGGAAAAAAACTTAATACCTGCAAAGTAGTTATAAGGATTGCCTCCGAAAGAAAAGGTTCCATAAGTGATGGGAGGCATGAAAGTTTTGCAGCTGAAGACAATGCCATATGGAAACACTTTTAGGCTTATCAAAAGGTAGATATCTGTATTTTTGGACGGATTACTAATAGAAACTGAATCCACAGGAAGCTCACTGTTATTAAAACACGTCATCAGAGACTTCTCAAGAGATGTATAGGTAGAATTGTTTCTGAGGTTTGAGAAGGAAGGAGCTTTGAAGATTAGGGTTCCTGTGTATGGATTTGCACATATACAGTTGGGGCTAGAAACTTTATTTGAACTGCACATATGACGGGTACAGTGGTTAGGAGGGGTGGAATATGAGGATGAGTTGGATGGTGGAATGACACAGTATGTTTTCGTCCCTCCTGTTCCCGTGCAAGCTGGATTTCCTACAAGTCTGCGCGAAAAAATAGACATCTATTTGGTGTTTTCAAATAAATGAGTTATTTTTTCAAAAATATTCCATAACGACAAGGTCTCAAATCCGTCAACCGAGCGAGTTTTCTGCACATTGTAAAGAAGAATTGATTTTGAAACAACAATGCGACAAATGAAGGAAAGAAAAGTAGATACTAAATGTCCAGGTAGTAGAACTTGTATAAGACTAAAAATATCAAATCTTCATCGAAATATAGCAGATAAAATGCCCAAAAATCAAATAAATAAGTTTTCTAGCCACATGAACTTGATAGTGATACCCACTTACACGAAATCAACAGTGGTACCCTCTCTCTCTGTAAAAATAAAATCAGATATCGAATTGTTCTTCAGATCTACAAGTTCCAGTTGATTGCCATAGCTGGAACGAACATCCAAAATGCCATTAAGCTGGTTGTTACTCAATGAATTGTCACACATGCCAAAGAAAACAGTTGTTGGTTATAAAATTCACGCGAGACCATTTTGGGTTAAAGTCTAAGGACGACAGATACATATAAGTTTGGACTTCAGGCTAGCATAAGAATTGCAAGATGACATGAGATTAAATCATTAAACTGATACTCACACAGTCTGTAACTGAGAAAGGTTGACGAGCGCACCCGGAATTGGACCATAAAGTCTTGTGTTCTCCATTACACTGCCACCAAGACATGCATTAGGGGGAAAACATGTATAGCGTATAATTTGAAATTTTTTTCAAAAAAGGTTTTTGTTTTGGAAACTTTCTCCTTTTAGTTATGAGCACACATATGATCCTCACCCTCCACCCACACCACACTGAACTCTATGCCTGTTAGGGCTTTTTTTCCTTGACATGCTTGCTCTAGGTGTAAAGTCGGCAAAGATTAGGGGAAGGTTAGCAGACATAAATTAACATCATCCCTCCTTTGGATGGGAACTAGGTCCTCACAGGATAATCAGCAACTCAGCATTATCAGAAATCTTACTAAGAGCTCGTGAAAGTGATGCCAACATGAATTTTGCCTAAAAGTGCTTAGTTTACTGATAGGATCGAAAAAAACAAGTTTCTTTCCCATGATCCTCTCTCAATTTCCTCGCAGAATAACCTCGAAAATTCATTCATCCTCATTATAGAAGACAGAAATCAGAAAGGTTCTTTGGGGTCTCTATTCAGAGCATGTTAAAGATAAGCTATACACAATCCTAAGCTTGTGATGAATTATGCACAAAGTAGGCCAGTTATAAGTAGATTCCTGTGCTTTGATGAGCTTGATGGATATAATTGGATTCATGATTGATATATTTTAAGAGATCCCTATTGAGACAATTCATTTACCCAATAGACAATACAAGTGATGGCTCAATTATCTGCAACAAACACCCAAGAAAGACCAGCAAGATAATGTTATGGTTAACTAAAACCTGATGGTGGAAAAGGACCCTGGTAGCATACCTTAAATGACTCATGTAACTTGTGTAGAAATATTTAGTATGTCTGCATGGAGTGCACGTGTGTGTATTCATACAAATTGAGAGAGGAACTTACATTGTTGTCAAGGACTGTAAGTTTGACAACCATGAAGGAAAAACTGATGCGTCAAATGTATTATTGCTCAAATCTCTGCAAGTAACTTTTCCATCAAAGACCATATGAAGAAAAATGCAATCGTCTTTGTTGGTGAAGCAAGTAAATAACAAGACCAATTCATGTCCCTGATTTTGCAAGGTGATTGTTACTTACACGTACCAAAAATATAATTTATAAAACAGGGAATTAACAATTATCCCAAAGAATAGCAGTTAAGTCCGAGATCGTCCACGGAGAGTAAAAAGCTAAGTTGCAATACGTTCAATTGATTTCTAATTTAATTCTAAATGAAAAGGCTTGGATTTGAGTGGATTTGATTAAACTAAAACTAAACTAGAAAGCAAATTAAAAGAGTTGTAAACTGATTAGAGAAAGGACTAGGGTTTCCGATTCAGTCTCCCCTTGTAACATAATTATTTTGAAGCCTAGGGTTAACATTCAACCAGATCACCGTAGGGTAGCAATTCCTATCGATAATCCCTAAAAATATAATCAAGATTCGTACTCCGTATAAGTTATCTCAATACGGCACGGATCGTCTCATTGAATTTAACCACGGCACGATCCGTCTCACGTCGTATAATCTATCTCAAAGCCTATCTCGAAACATTCAAAATCATTGTATGACAGTGCTTCAAACCATGGATACAAACACATTCGAATATTGGAAATATATAAAACTTCATAAAAAGTTATGAATTGATCAAAGTCATACAATCAAAAGTTGAATATAAAACCTAGAAATCAAATAATCATATTACTTGGAGAAGCATCCTCATCACCCTAGCTGGAGCGTTTAGCCGATCATGGAGTGTACTGCGGTATGCGAAGTCGTGGCCACCGCCATGACTTGTTGCTGCGTGGGAATCTGATATGCTCGCTCCTGTAAACCCTATATCCTCCTTTTATATTGTAGCCCCGTAGTCGGTTCCCCATTCTTGTTAACTGCCGAAATTTCTTCTTATAATTGGTGGGCCCAATTACCATTGCAGCTTGGAATTTGATCTGGTGCTTCTCCCCTCTATTCTCTTTCTTGATTAATTTCATTGGCATCGGCTTTGGTTTGACACAAAATAAAATTTAATTTTGCGCTTTAGCTCCAAATGTTATCCATCAGCCCCGTGAGTCCTGAAACACAATTAACAAGTATCAAGCCCCAAGTAGCGCATTAAAAGGATATAACAAGCCTAAGTTAGGGGGCGTAAATAGGCGTATTTACACACCTATCAGTAAATAAGAAAGAACATTCCTGAATGGTAGCAAATCTAAAACCTCTAGCTTTAGTGAACCAGTTGCTTAATTATAACAACAGACAGAAGTTAACTTCTCCAAACTAAGTAATTAACAAAGTCAAACCATTTAATTGCTTAAATTTAAAGATATCTACTAATTAAGCTTAATATCGACATGTTCATCGTTAACCAATTTTCTTATCAAAAAAGTTAAAGAGAAAGCAACCAAAAGAGCTCTAGAGTATTCTATCTTAGTCTTAATCTCGACGAACAAAATTTTGACGTTTTCGAAGGACGCATTTTGTGGGAAACTAAACCGCTTCTTCTTCTTTTCTTTACACTAGTGTAATCTATTGGTGATCATTAAACTTGAAAACAACTTAGTGGTGTCAATGAACTAGTATGAAACAAAAGATTTGAACTTACGGTCCCAAGCATTCGTCCACGCTGTTGCAACGAGAAATTGGATTGAAATAAACAACAGAAAGATCTCAATTCGTAAACCCATTACTCAAGAGAAACAAATAACTTCAAAACCAGAAAATTGTTTCATTCATTTCCTCTTGTTCCTAATTAGAACTCTTAAGCAGACGAAAGTCTTCCCATTATACCAACTAGAAACAAAACAAATAGTAAGCTCTGGAAGGGACCCACCTACCACCCGCGGTGGTAGCCAAGATGGCATTGGTTACCCCCGTTGGGTTTGGCTCTCATGTGCTCACGGGTTCGAGGCAAGCCGATGCCTTTTGTTTGAATCCTATGGTCTGCCTATTGCCTTCTTCGGCCTTGTATGGGGCATTACACACCTATAGGTTTCAACTCTCTTTCATGGGGCTCACCATTGGTCTAAAGTCCCTATGGTCAAGCCAGGGAAGGACTTTACGCTTGGTTGCCGCCTCCTCTTTTGCTTTACATTAGAGAAAAAAAGAGACTGGACCCACCTCCAATGTCGTCGTTAATGGCAATGTTTGTTTCATTAAACCTCTTTTGTGCCTCTGTCACATGTTGCCTATACTGTTATATTAGGTTGCAACTCTTGGTGTAATCCATTGGCTACACTCTACAAGTTGACACATAAAACGTTTTGACTTAAAGATATGAAAGAGGGACATTGGAGTGATCCTATATGCTCTTTTCTCCCCCTCTATCTCTCACACACCCACGCACACTCACACACAAAATGCTCTTTCGATCTCTTCTCATCTATTTCTCAATCACACGCGCGCATGCACTGACACTACAAACGCTTGATTCTTTAGAGCAAGTTCAACCTTGTGCCAATCATGCTAAATCAAAATTTTGCATTATTTAATTGTAAAACACTCTCCACCCTTGAGCCGAGTGTGATGCCAAATTTTGGAAATGCCATTTTAGTGTCAAAATTTGGCATCAAGTTTGGTAATTGCCAAACTTGTCACATCATCTAAAGATGAGATGAGTTTAATTCCATGATCCGGATTTGAAATTGTGCCACAATGACAAGCAAATTGGTGCAATGGTATTGCTATTTTTCGGCATTTTGTACTGCACTAAGCTAAAAAGAAAAAATGGCTTAGGCAATGCCATTTCGACACCAACAAATGGACTTTCCCTGGGGACTTCCTGATGACATGTATTTTAGAGAGTTTGGTCGATTAGTTTACTTGGCCACAATAAAATAGTAGAATCTTTCTAGAGTTGTATTTTCAATTTTCATGTGCTTATTACTATTTGCTCAACAAGTTTCTTAATCTAGCCTTTTGAATTGTCAAATCCGCATAACTGATGGTTTTTGGGTAGATAATTTAATCTAGCCTTTTATGTGCCAAGATTAGGGCACATAAAAGGGATGCATGGAATGTTACACCCTGTCTTTTCTTATTCCTCATAATTATATTCTTGTAAAAGAAAATGGATTTTTTTTGGTTTGGATCCTAATTGATATTTTCCATCTCCACACAGTATTATTGTTGCCAGCACTATTATAGTTTTGGAGAGTATAAGTCTAATTAGTTTTAGTATTTTGTGGTGTACCATAATTAGTTTTAGTATTTTGTGGTGTATCGTACATAAGTACCTTTATTGAGTGGTTATCTATCATTTAGGCTTAAACGTGAGTAGTGGGTGGTTTTAAGAGTAGAGAGCCGCAGAAGTCAGAGTTGAAGGATATTAAGTGGTAATCTATCATTTTGTTCTTCCGTTTGGTATAAGGTGGAGTATTAATGGTTTTGATGTTCACAGTAGTAGAAAGAGTCAAATGGTATTGAAGAGAGGAAATAGGGACAACAGAGATTTGAATCTGATAATTCGTTTGGGAGAAGAATAGAGAGAAGGCCTCCTGAATTTACCACAGGACCCCCTTGGAAAGGACAAGCTAGCCAAGAACGAAATGCCGAAATAGGACACAAAGGGAAAACTATGAAAGTCAGAAAACCCATAAAAGTAATTTGGAAAAAAACTTGCACAAGTAGGGTCAGGACCTTGGAAAGTAGGGGCAGATCCTACGGAATTACACCAATGCCCATAATCAAAGGCAGCCTCATGGTTAAAGCCAAGGATATTTTGGTCCCCTCAAAGCCAAAATGGCTTTGTCGCTTACATAGCTACACAAAAGCAACGTTCCTTTTAGCAAGCAAGCATGAATTGCCATGTACTCTCATTGAGTGTATTCTATATATTACATAGCTGCAAGCCTGCAATACATCCAAAAACTTGTCACATCATCTAAAGAAGAGATGGGTTTAATTCCATGATCCGGATTTTAAAATGTGCCAAAATGACAAGCAAATTGGTGCAATAGTGTAGCTATTTTTCGGCATTTTGTACTGCACTAAGCTAAAAAAAAATGACTTAGGAAATGCCATTTTGACACCAACAAATGAACTTTCCCAGGGGACTTCCTAAAGACGGGTATTTTAGAGAGTTTGGTCAGCTAGTTTACTTGGCCAAAACAAAATAGTAGAATCTTTCTAGAGTTGTATTTTCAATTTTCATGTGCTTATTACTATTTGCTCAACAAGTTTCTTAATGTAGCGTTTGAATTGTCAAATCCACATAGCTGATGGGTTTTGGGTAGACAATTCAACATGTTATTTAAAATGATGTAACCCATATGATAGGAAGGGCTTTGCCAAGATCAGGGCACATGAAAGGGATGCATGGAATGTTACACACCCTGTCTTTTCTTATTCCTCATAATTATATTCCTGTAAAAGAAAATGGATTTTTTTGGTTTGGATCCTAACTGATATTTTCTATCTCCGTTCAGTAGTATTATTGTTGCCGGCACAATTATAGTTTTGGGGAGTACAAGTCTAATTAGTTTTAGTATTTTGTGGTGTACCATTAATAATAAGTACTTTTATTAAGTGGTTATCTAGTATCATTTACGCTTAAATGTGATTAGTGGGTGGTTTTAAGAGTTGAGAGCCCCAGAAGTCCAAGTCCAAGGATTCTAAGGTGGTTTCCTCTGAGGTGTTGAGTTTGGTATAAGGTGGAGTATTAATGGTTTTGATGTTCACTGTAGTAGAAAGAGTCAAATGGTATTGAAGAGAGAAAACAGAGACAACAGAGATTTGAATCTAATAATTCGTTTGGAAGAAGAACAGAGAACACTTGTATATTATATAGCTGCAAAGCCTGCAATACATCCAAAAACCACTGCCAACACTTGTATATACATAGCTGCAACAATTGGGTCCAGACCAAATAATATTGGCCTTGCGTGACAAATCATAAAATTTTTTCGCTTATATTTACTATTTGACCTTGTATAAGTAGATTATATTTATGGGTGTTTCATAGCAAGTTGGGTGTGCCATGGCACCTTCACCTTAATACCAGTGTCCACACCTTGTCAGGGCGACACATTTTCTTGGACCAAAAATCTTGAGTATGACCAAGTACGAACATCTTGCTCTCTATTTTTACGCTCAGTCATAGCTCCCACGAGTTCTAGTAGTTCGAGATGTTTTCGATGTGCGCTTCGAGTTTATTTAAATACTACTATACTGCTAATGAGATTAGCCAATCCCAAGTGATTGGGACATAAGGCTCGGTTTGGTATACTGCTAATGAAATTCTTATTGCATTCCTCGAAACTTTTGGACTATGAAATTTGCACGGGAACCACAATATAAACACAATTCACATTTTCTTGATTCAACATTACCATATTCAATAAATTGAACGGTACATAAGCCTCAGTGGTTAGAAAAGGAAAATGCTTGAGACACATGTTTAAAAACAAATCTAGACACAGATGTAATCGGAGCCACCCAACGCTTGTGGGTCTCAGGTACATGTCGTGTACCTCACATGTAAGGGACTGCTCTGGATACATTTGCATCTAGATTCCCATGGTACAACTTGTGAGAAAAAACTTCTTAACGCAAAATAAAAACATAGCAAAGGGATAAAATGAGTGGAATACATCTTATTAATTAGGAAGAGCCCCTTCTGCCCATGGCTTGATTACATCTACCACTTGCAATCAGCATAAAACCAAAAAGAAACTCAATGACCCTCAACACGAAAAGGAACATAGCTGACACGAGAATCAAAGCCGTCTGTTTCCTCCTCAAAACTTGAGAGATTGAATAGCACAAATTGAGAGTTGAGGATTGAACCAGCCACCTGAAAGATGTTCTCAATCTCTCTCACCACTTCCCCATTTTAGGTCTGTTGTGACTTACCTCACTAACACAACTCATTGCCAGGTCCAGAAAATTCTTTAAACATACCAATGATGTGCCATAACCCGTTGTGGGGTCGAGAATCTCAAGAAGCTCAGATGGGCCACTTGCATTGTCCATTGCCACCATGAACTCCCACACAATGTTCTTTCCGCGCTCTATTGGCTTTCTTTCGGCTATTAGCTCCAAAAGTAAAATGCCTAAGCTTTAAACATCGCTCTTCTAGGTTAGTTGTTGGGTCATGTAATATTCCGGATCCACGTACCCCTGGATCAGAATGTTATCAGTCCATTACATTTCATCCTAAGCCAAGAGGGTAACATCTTAAATGAACCAAAAAAACTTAGGTTCACAATTTTGTTGAACTACACTCCAAAGTTAGACTTTGACAAATTTGCAATTTGTACCAAGTCAATATATATATATATATATATATATATATATATATATATATATATATAGGAAATGGTTAAATAAAAGTTCCTAGAATATCACATGAATCATCATCACTTTAGATCAAATTAAAAATATATATATTTGTTCATCATTTTGTTTTTTGCTTCCTACAGCAAAAGAAAAATTTCCCTCTCCCCTTGACCATACCATAAGCGGGAGCATTGGGCATTGAATATGCATTTACCTTCTTGTAGAGAAGGAAATTAGTAGAGGCCCTAGAGGGAAAAGTATGTAGAAATCTCTATCGCTCATGTAGCATCATTAACCAGAATCTGATGAATCA
>CM024963.1:23664022-23689204 GCA_014282245.1 Rhododendron simsii | reverse complement strand
TGTCGCCACACAGGACCACACCGCGTGACCTATTCAGGTGACAGTGTGAACCTATTTCCAGAAACAAGTCTTTCGATAATGTTTCTATATAAAAAGAAAAGGAAACTTGATTGTGGGTCTAGATTTTGTCTTATGATTCTTTCCACTTGATGCCTCCTTTCAAAAATCACACCATCTAAACAACTGAATGTCTGTATTCCAGAAATTTTCAGCGGAGTACCGCATGCCCCATATGTTTGACGTACTATTTATTCCGAACTGGCTAGTTCCCTGTATTACCGTCTCTCAATGCTTTTGATTTTCTTTACTTCCCTGCAGGGATCTTAATTCCAACAACTTCAGTGGGAGTATACCTCCTTCAATTGGCAACCTATCAAATCTATATGTGCTGGATCTGACAAATAATAGCCTTTCTGGGACTATTCCCGTCTCTAGTGGGACAGCACCTGGTTTGGATAAGCTGCTTAATACGAAGCACTTGTATGTCTAAACTCTTTGTGAGAGTGTTTATATCAAAGCTGAAGCAATCCCATATTTGGTCTTTACTTACATATTACTATTTTTACAGTCATTTTGGAAACAATCAGCTCTCTGGTGCAATCCCATCTAGTCTTTTTAGTTCAAGCATGACGCTAATACATGTGTAAGTTCCATCGAACACCCTATTCACTTTTAGTGTTCCACATTATGTACTCGACTGACAGGACTAGATTAAATGTTGTGACATGGTTATGTGTGTATGAAGTTTGCTTAATTGTATAGCAATATTAAGAAGCAAGCTTTCGTATGGGAAAACAGGTTTCATATAGGTTAAATCAGAGAAAATGTATAGTGAACATGGTTGTGTGTATGTTTAACAATGAGTTTTCTTCGAGCTGTTGAGAGCTCGTTTTGTGGGAGCACATCCCTTGATAGCATCGCAAGCTTGATGTCTAACTCAGGTTTTTTCTCTTCCTAATATGGCGTATCAAGAGTGCGCACAAGGAAGACACATTATATGCAGCCACTATTCTAGACTAGATGATGATTCTAATGATAAATATTGGGCTTAGTTTCTAGATTTGACAATTCTCAACCTGCATTATTCAATTTTGGCATCTTGATATGATTTTGATTAAACAGGCTTTTTCAAAACAACCAGTTTAATGGTAGCATCCCTTCAACGCTAGCACTAGTCCAGAAGCTTGAGGTGGTGTGAGTATCTGGATCACATGAATGCAATCACGATAAGTATCTCGTAGCTATGAATTTCGATTGGAGTTTGGATTGATATTTTGTGGTCGCAACAGGCGTCTCGATGGGAACTCGTTAACTGGATCTGTCCCGTCACAGTTCAGCAATTTCACAAGCGTCAGTGTGCTGTAAGCAACTAAAAGGTGTTTGCCAATTTAGGCTTATTTCCAGGAAGTCACCTTATTGTGCATTTGGTTTACTTTAGGTACTTGTCAAACAATCGACTGAGTGGCCCAATTCCCAATCTTTCAACTATGAAATATCTCAACTACGTGTAAGTAACAATCACCTTGCAAAATCAGGGACATGAATTGGTCTTGTTAATTACTTGCTTCACCTACGAAGACGATCGCATTTTTCTTCATATGGTCTTTGATGGAAATGTTACTTGCAGAGATTTGAGCAATAATACATTTGATGCATCAGTTTTTCCTTCATGGTTGTCAAACTTACAGTCCTTGACAACAATGTAAGTTCCTCTCTTGATCTGTCTGAATACACACACTTGCACTCCACGCAGACATACTAAATATTTCTACACAAGTTACATGAGTCATTTAAGGTATGCTACCAGGGTCCTTTTCCTCCATCAGGTTTTAGTTAACCATAACATTATCTTGCTGGTCTTTCTTGGGTGTTTGTTGCGGATAATTGAACCATCACTTGTATTGTCTATTGGGTAAATGAATTGTCTCAATAGGGATCTCTTAAAATCTATCAATCATGAATCCAATTATATCCATCACTCTCATCAAAGAACAGGAATCTACTTATTACTGGCCTAATTTGTGCATAATTCATCACAAGCCTTAGGATTGTGTATAGCTTATCTTTCACATGCGCTGAATAGAGACCCCAAAGAACCTTTCTGATTTCTGTCTTCTATAATGAGGATGAATTAATTTTCTAGGTTATTCTGCGAGGAAATTGAGAGAGGATCATGGGAAACAAACTTGTTTTCTTCAATGCTATCAGTAAACTAAGCACTTTTAGGCAAAATTCATGTTGGCCTCACTTTCACGAGCTCTTAGTAAGATTTCTGATGATGCTGAGTTGTTGATTATCCTGTGAGGACCTAGTTCCCATCCGGAGGAGGGATGAAGTTAATTTATGTCTGCTATCCTTTCCCTAATCTTTGCCAACTTCACACCTAGAGCAAGCCAATGTCAAGGAAAAAAACCCAAACAGGCGCAGAGTTCAATGTGGTGTGGATGGAGGGTGAGGATCATATGTGTGCTTGTAACTAAAACGAGAAAGTTCCCAAAACAAAAAACTTTTTTGATAAAAGATTTCAAATTATACGCTATACATGTTTTCCCCCTAATGGATGTCTTGGTGGCAGTGTTATGGAGAGCACAAAACTTTATGGTCCAATTCCGGGCGCGCTCTTCAACCTTCCTCAGTTACAGACTGTGTGAGTATCAGTTTAATAATTTAATCTCATGTCATCTTGTAATTCTTATGCTAGCCTGAAGTCCAAACGTATATGTATCTGACATCCTTAGACTTTAACCCAAAATGGTCTAGTTCTATATTTTCTCTCGTGAATTTTATATCCAACAAAAGTTTTCTTTGGCCTGTGTGACAGTTCATTGAGTAACAACCAGCTTAATGGCATTTTGGATGTTCCCTCTAGCTATGGCAATCAATTGGAACTTGTAGATCTGCAGAAAAATTCGATATCTGCAATTAATTTTACAAAGAGAGAGGGTACCACTGTTGATTTCATGTAAGTGGGTTTCACCATCAAGTTCATGTGGCCCGAAAACTTATTGATTTGATTTTTGGGCATTTTATCTGCTATATTTCGTTGAAGATTTGACAGTTTTAGTCTTATACAAGTTCTACTACCTGGACATTTAGTATCTACTTTTCTTTCCTTCATCTGTTGCATTGTTGTTTCAAAATCGAATCTTCTTTACAGTGTACGGAAAACTCCCTTGGTTGACGGATTTGAGACCTTGTCGTTATGAAATCTTTTTGAAAAAAATAACTCATTTATATGAAAACACCAAATAGATATCTCTGAATTTTTATACAACAAAACACAAAGGGTATTTGTTATTCAAAAGCAGCTATCTAGAATGTGTGCTAAAAAGATCGAGAAACTCTCTGAAAACCAAAACCGAATGAAGTTATACATTGCCCGTATAGAATTCTACGAACTTGTCTTTGCTTTATCAAGTATCATTTTACTACCTTATTGGTGTACCTCTATTTTTTCCTGCAGACTTGTAGGAAATCCAGCTTGCACGGAAACAGGAGGGACGAAAACATACTGTGTCATTCCACCGTCCAACTCATCCCCATATTCCACCCCACCTAACAACTGTATCCGTCATAGGTGCAGTTCAAATAAAGTTTCTAGCCCCAACTGTATATGTGCATATCCATACACAGGAACCCTAATCTTCAGAGCTCCTTCCTTCTCAAACCTCAGAAACAATTCTATCTATACATCTCTTGAGAACTCTCTGACGACGTGTTTTAATAACGCTGAGTATCCTGTGGATTCAGTTTCTATTAGAAATCCATCCAAAAATACAGATAACTACCTTTCGATAAGCATAGAAGTGTTTCCATATGGCCAAGAACGTTTCAATCGAACAGGAATTTCTAGAATTGCATTTGCCTTGAACCGCAAAATTTTCACGCCTCCCATCACTTATGGAACCTTTTCTTTCCAAGCCAATCCTTATAACTACTTTGCAGGTATTAAGTTTTTTTCCTTAGTGCAAAAGAAATGTGAGAACTATTTGGTCTCGTTCTAATATCTTTCTTATCCAGAAGGAAACAATTCGTCAAATCGAGGGGTGATTACAGGAGCGGCAGTTGGTGGTTCTGTTGTTCTGCTATTGGCTCTCCTTGCAGGATTTTATGCTTTCCGTCAAAAGAGAAGAGCTGAAAAGGCTGATAGAATGAACAAACCTTTTGGTAAACTCAGGAGCTCACCTCAACAATTATTTGCGCAACAATGGTATTATGTTTTTGTCGGGCTTAATTTACTGCTTTATGTCGCACCATTGCAGCTTCTTGGGACCCGAATACAACCAGTGGTGGTGTTCCTCTGTTAAAAGAAGCAAGGTGTTTCTCATATGATGAGCTTAAGAAATACGCAAACAATTTCGCGGAAGCCAACAGAATTGGGTCCGGTGGATACGGGAAGGTTAACTATTACATCTCATTCTGAATATGTTAAAACAATTTTTTTCTTGTTTCCCGTGTAGGATCCATTAGTTTTTCTTTCAAGTCCTTATAAATTTTGAAAGTTTTTCCCTTTACAAATTTCTCCGCGTCTTAAAAACTTAAATTACTATTCCTTCGGTGCTGCTTATCTTTCTTTTTTCTCAACTTCTGATATTCTGTATATAGGTGTATAGAGGAACTCTTCCCAATGGGCAACTGGTTGCCATTAAAAGGGCTCAACGAGGATCCGTGCAGGGTGGTCTGGAATTCAAAACGGAGATTGAGCTTCTATCCAGGGTACACCATAAGAATGTTGTTGGCCTTTTGGGTTTCTGTTTGGAACGAGCCGAACAAATGTTGGTGTACGAGTATATTGCAAATGGTACACTCAATGAGAGTCTTTCAGGTACTCAGCTCACTTTCCTTATCTTCTCCACCAACATGGACAGTAACAGACACAACAGTTGGCGGCCGGGGACCACAGCTCCCCCAAGCTTCTACAATTTCTTAGTTGCCCACAGGGTTTTTGATATCTTCAAAGAAAGTTAGATATTTGGCCCTCCAACTTCTTAATAATTTAAACTTAGCCCCTCTGAACGAGTTGAGTTTTATTTACCTTCATTCCTATTGGTTCAAATGATGTGGATCCCACCACGAGGTGATGTCATGCTTACCAAAAAGTATATTGCATTGTAACCGATGCTTGGGGGACCTTTTTTGTTCAATGACTTGGTCTGCTACTGTTCAATGCCTTGGTGTGCTACTTAACTTGGTCTGCTACGTTTCAGTTGGTACTTCATAAGAGATGCTTGTATTGCTATTATTCATTGATCAAGTATCCATGTTCTATACAAGTGAACACCTTGCTTAACTTGATTGTATAGAAATATGAAGAAGTAATCTACTAAATCAGAAGAGAGTAGAATATGTTATTCACATAAATTCGACCATGAAAAGCCAGAAAAATATGTTTCTGGAGGCTCATCTTTCTTAAACCTCCAAACTTGGATTGTTCACCTATATATCCTCACCAGACAGAAAGGAAAGTATAATTGAAAAAGCTGATAGGGACCTCCTGGTGTCCATAAGCTACACTATCAGACCGTGTCCTTTGAGAACATGTGCATCCAATTAGCCAACAACAACTAAATACGTGTTAGTTTTGCAGGGAAGACAGGAATTAGGTTGGATTGGATGAGGCGGCTTCGAATAGCCGTTGGAGCAGCAAGAGGCTTGCAATATCTCCATGAGCTTGCCAACCCTCCAATCATACATAGGGACATCAAATCAAGCAATATCTTACTGGATGAACGATTGAATGCAAAAGTCTCTGATTTTGGTCTCTCCAAGCCAATGGGTGATGCAGAAAAGAGCCATATTAGCACTCAAGTCAAGGGGACAATGGTCAGTAAATTTTCCTTTCATTGTTGAAAAAGAAACACGTTATTTATGTTTGCCAAATGCACGCATGTATATAGTTATATGTTTATACCCCAACCAATTTATGGAGTCAAGATGACTAACAGTTTGAGATGATTTCTTGGCTTAGGATTTGAAACTAAAATTGGTATTCCATTATTCATGTCAGGGCTACATGGATCCAGAGTATTACATGACCCAAAAGTTGACTGAGAAGAGCGACGTATATAGCTTTGGAGTGGTACTGCTAGAGCTTGTAACTGCAAGACAGCCGATCGAGAAAGGCAAATACATTGTAAGAGAGGTGAGGGAGAAAATGAAAAGGGATCAAGTCCTATACAGTCTTGACGAGATTCTTGACCCTGCCATTTTGGCCCCTACGCCAAAGGGTTTAGAGCAGTTTGTGGATCTTGCAATGAGGTGTGTCGAAGAAGAGGGAGCTCGGAGGCCTATAATGGGTGTTGTGGTGAAAGAGATTGAAAATGTTATGCAAATTGCTGGTCTGAACCCAAATGCTGATTCGACATCCACGTCTGCTACTCATGAAGGGGATGGTAAGGGGAACCATCCGTACATTGATGACAGCAGCTTTGTCTATAGTGGGACCTTTCCACTTGCATCAAATTAGACCCATGAGGATTTTTATTTTCGCTTCAATATCTGTGTGTGTCTATAGCATGTGACCTGGTTTCAACCTTTTGATGTTTCTAAGCATATGGTGGAGTACCTAACCGTGAATTGGCAAGAATACTTGGCTCTTGTTCACGTTTATTGAGAGTTTAAACTTCTGTAACTAAGACAAAATCAGAATACTCATTCAGAATATAGACTTTAGACTATTTGTGATTTTTTGTGTAAATTAAGCTACTGCTACCTATTTTAGTTAAATGTCCCCTTATATTCTGTAGTAAATTAGAATATTGTGCTTTATAGTTTTCTGATTATGACAAAAATGCATGCTATGCTACTGATTCAGCGGAGGCTCAGATTCTGGTTGTTTAGAATGATGCTAGTTTCTTTGGTAAGATGAGCGATAGAGAATGATTATAATTGTTAGAGTTCTACATACTTTTCCCTCTAGGGCCTCTACTAATTTCCTTCTCTACAAGAAGGTAAATGCATATTCAATGCGCAATGCTCCCGCTTATGGTAAGGTCAAGGGGAGAGGGAAATTTTTCTTTTGCTGTAGGAAGCAAAAAACAAAATGATGAACAAATATATTTTTTTTAATTTGATCTAAAGTGATGATGATTCATGTGATATTCTAGGAACTTTTATTTAACCATTTCCTATATATATATATATATATTGACTTGATCCAAATTGCAAATTTGTCAAAGTCTAACTTTGGAGTGTAGTTCAGCAAAATTGTGAACCTAAGTTTTTTTTGGTTCATTTAAGATGTTACCCTCTTGGCTTAGGATGAAATGTAATGGACTGATAACATTCTGATCCAGGGGTACGTGGATCCGGAATATTACATGACCCAACAACTAACCTAGAAGAGTGATGTTTAAAGCTTAGGCATTTTACTTTTGGAGCTAATAGCCGAAAGAAAGCCAATAGAGCGCGGAAAGAACATTGTGTGGGAGTTCATGGTGGCAATGGACAATGCAAGTGGCCCATCTGAGCTTCTTGAGATTCTCGACCCCATAACGGGTTATGGCACATCATTGGCATGTTTAAAGAATTTTCTGGACCTGGCAATGAGTTGTGTTAGTGAGGTAAGTCACAACAGACCTAAAATGGGTGAAGTGGTGAGAGAGATTGAGAACATCATTCAGGTGGCTGGTTCAATCCTCAACTCTCAATTTGTGCTATTCAATCTCTCAAGTTTTGAGGAGGAAACAGACGGCTTTGACTCTAGTGTCAGCTATGTCCCTTTTCGTGTTGAGGGTCATTGAGTTTCTTTTTGGTTTTATGCTGATTGCAAGTGGTAGATGTAATCAAGCCATGGGCAGAAGGGGCTCTTCCTAATTAATAAGATATATTCCACTCATTTTATCCCTTTGCTATGTTTTTATTTTGCGTTAAGAAGTTTTTTCTCACAAGTTGTACCATGGGAATCTAGATGCAAATGTATCCAGAGCGGTCCATTACATGTGAGGTATACAACATGTACCTGAGACCCACAAGCGTTGGGTGAGACCCACAAGCGTTGGGTGGCTCCGATTACATCTGTGTCTAGATTTGTTTTCAAACATGTGTCTCAAGCATTTTCCTTTTCTAACCACTGAGGCTTATGTACCGTTCAATTTATTGAATCTGGTAATGTTGAATCAAGAAAATGTGAATTGTGTTTATATTGTGGTTCCCGTGCAAATTTCATAGTCCAAAAGTTTCGAGGAATGCAATAAAAATTTCATTAGCAGTATACCAAACCGAGCCTTATGTCCCCATCACTTGGGATTGGCTAATCTCATTAGCAGTATACTAATATTTAAATAAACTCGAAGCGCACATCGAAAACATCTCGAACTACTAGAACTCGTGGGAGCTATGATTGAGCGTAAAAATAGAGAGCAAGATGTTTGTACTTGGTCATACTCAAGATTTTTGGTCCAAGAAATGTGTCGCCCTGACTAGGTGTGGACATTGGTATTAAGGTGAAGGTGCCATGGCACACCCAACTTGCTATGAAACACCCATAAATATAATCCACTTATACAAGGTCAAATAGTAAATATGAGTGAAAAAAATTTATGATTTGTCACGCGAGGCCAATATTATTTGGTCTGGACCCAATTGTTGCAGCTATGTATGTACAAGTGTTGGCAGTGGTTTTTGGATGTATTGCAGGCTTTGCAGCTATATAATATACAAGTGTTCTCTATTCTTCTCCCAAACGAATTATTAGATTCAAATCTCTGTTGTCTCTGTTTTCTCTCTTCAATACCATTTGACTCTTTCTACTACTGTGAACATCAAAACCATTAATACTCCACCTTGTACCAAACTCATCACCTCAGAGGAAATCACCTTAGAATCCTTCAACTAGGACTTGGACTTGGACTTCTGGGGCTCTCAACTCATAAAACCACCCACTACTCACATTTAAGTGTAAATGATACTAGATAACCACTTAATAAAAGTACTTATTATTAACGGTACACCACAAAATACTAAAACTAATTAGACTTGTACTCCCCAAAACTATAATTGTGCCGGCAACAATAATACTACTGAACGGAGATAGAAAATATCAATTAGGATCCAAACCAAAAAAATCCATTTTCTTTTACAGGAATATAATTATGAGGAATAAGAAAAGACAGGGTGTGTAACATTCCATGCATGCCTTTCATGTGCCCTGAACTTGGCAAAGCCCTTCCTGTCATATGGGTTACATCATTTTAAATAACATGTTGAATTGTCTACCCAAAACCCATCAGCTATGGTGGATTTGACAATTCAAAGGCTACATTAAGAAACTTGTTGAGCAAATAGTAATAAGCACATGAAAATTGAAAATACAACTCTAGAAAGATTCTACTATTTTGTTGTGGCCAAGTAAACTAGCCAATCAAACTCTCTAAAATACCTGTCTTCAGGAAGTCCCCTGGGAAAGTTCATTTGTTGGTGTCAAAATGGCATTTCCTAAGTCATTTTTTCTTTTTAGCTTAGTGTAGTACAAAATGCCGAAAAATAGCAATACTATTGCACCAATTTGCTTGTCATTTTGGCACATTTTAAAATCCGGATCATGGAATTAAACCCATCTCTTCTTTAGATGATGTGACAAGTTTTTGGATGTATTGTAGGCTTGCAGCTATGTAATATATAGAATACACTCAATGAGAGTACATGCAATTCATGCTTGCTTGCTAAAAGGAACGTTGCTCTTGTGTAGCTATGTAAGCGACAAAGCCATTTTGGCTTTGAGGGGACCAAAATATCCTTGGCTTTAACCATGAGGCTGCCTTTGATTATGGGCATTGGTGTAATTCCGTAGGATCTGCCCCTACTTTCCAAGGTCCTGACCGTACTTGTGCAAGTTTTTTTCCAAATTACTTTTATGGGTTTTCTGACTTTCATAGTTTTCCCTTTGTGTCCTATTTCGGCATTTCGCTCTTGGCTAGCCTGTCCTTTCCAAGGGGGTCCAGTGGTAAATTCAGGCGGCCTTCTCTCTGTTCTTCTCCCAAACGAATTATCAGATTCAAATCTCTGTTGTCCCTGTTTCCTCTCTTCAATACCATTTGACTCTTTCTACTACTGTGAACATCAAAACCATTAATACTCCACCTTATACCAAACGGAAGAACAAAATGATAGATTACCACTTAATATCCTTCAACTTCGACTTCTGCGGCTCTCTACTCTTAAAACCACCCACTACTCACGTTTAAGCCTAAATGATAGATAACCACTTAATAAAGGTACTTATGTACGATACATCACAAAATACTAAAACTAATTATGGTACACCACAAAATACTAAAACTAATTAGACTTATACTCGTCAAAACTATAATAGTGCTGGCAACAATAATACTATGCGGAGATGGAAAATATCAATTAGGATCCAAACCAAAAAAAAATCCATTTTCTTTTACAAGAATATAATTATGAGGAATAAGAAAAGATAGGGTGTAACATTCCATGCATCCCTTTTATGTGCCCTAATCTTGGCACATAAAAGGCTAGATTAAATTATCTACCCAAAACCCATCAGTTATGCGGATTTGACATTTCAAAAGGCTAGATTAAGAAACATGTTGAGCAAATAGTAATAAGCACATGAAAATTGAAAATACAACTCTAGAAAGATTCTACTATTTTATTGTGGCCAAGTAAACTAATCGACCAAACTCTCTAAAATACATGTCATCAGGAAGTCCCCAGGAAAAGTCCATTTGTTGGTGTCGAAATGGCATTGCCTAAGCCATTTTTTCTTTTTAGCTTAGTGCAGTACAAAATGCCAAAAAATAGCAATACCATTGCACCAATTTGCTTGTCATTGTGGCACAATTTCAAATCCGGATCATGGAATTAAACTCATTTCATCTTTAGATGACGTGACAAGTTTGGCAATTACCAAACTTGATGCCAAATTTTGACACTAAAATGGCATTTCCAAAATTTGGCATCACATTCGGCTCAAGGGTGGAGAGTGTTTTACAATTAAATAATGCTAAATTTTGATTTAGCATGATTGGCACAAGGTTGAACTTGCTCTAAAGAATCAAGCGTTTGTAGTGTCAGTGCATGCGGGTGTGTGATTGAGAAATAGATGAGAAGAGAAAGAGCATTTCGTGTGTGAGTGTGCGTGGGTGTGTGAGAGATAGAGGGGGAGAAAAGAGCATATAGGATCACTCCAATGTCCCTCTTTCATATCTTTAAGTCAAAACGTTTTATGTGTCAACTTGTAGAGTGTAGCCAATGGATTACACCAAGAGTCGCAACCTAATATAACAGTACAGGCAACATGTGACAGAGGCACAAAAGAAGTTTAATGAAACACAACATTGCCATTAACGACGACATTGGAGGTGGGTCCAGTCTCTTTTTTTCTCTAATGTAAAGCAATAGAGGAGGCAGCAACCAAGCGTAAAGTCCTTCCTTGGCTTGACCATAGGGACTTTAGACCAATGGTGAGCCCCATGAAAGAGAGTTGAAACCTATAGGTGTGTAATGCCCCATACAAGGCCGAAGAAGGCAATAGGCAGACCATAGGATTCAAACAGAAGGCATCGGCACGCCTCGAACCCGTGAGCACATGAGAGCCAAACCCAACGGGGGTAACCAATGCCATCTTGGCTACCACCCCGGGTGGTAGGTGGGTCCTTTCAGAGCTTACTATTTGTTTTGTTTCTAGTTGGTATAATGGGAAGACTTTCTTCTGCTTAAGAGTTCTAATTAGGAACAAGAGGAAATGAATGAAACAATTTTCTGGTTTTGAAGTTATTTGTTTCTCTTGAGTAATGGGTTTACGAATTGAGATCTTTCTGTTGTTTATTTCAATCCAATTTCTCGTTGCAACAGCGTGGACGAATGCTTGGGACCGTAAGTTCAAATCTTTTGTTTCATACTAGTTCATTGACACCACTAAGTTGTTTTCAAGTTTAATGATCACCAATAGATTACACTAGTGTAAAGAAAAGAAGAAGAAGCGGTTTAGTTTCCCACAAAATGCGTCCTTCGAAAACGTCAAAATTTTGTTCGTCGAGATTAAGACTAAGATAGAATACTCTAGAGCTCTTTTGGTTGCTTTTTCTTTAACTTTTTTGATAAGAAAATTGGTTAACGATGAACATGCCGATATTAAGCTTAATTAGTAGATATCTTTAAATTTAAGCAATTAAATGGTTTGACTTTGTTAATTACTTAGTTTGGAGAAGTTAACTTCTGTCTGTTGTTCTAATTAAGCAACTGGTTCACTAAAGCTAGAGGTTTTAGATTTGCTACCATTCAGGTATGTTCTTTCTTATTGACTGATAGGTGTGTAAATACGCCTATTTACGCCCCCTAACTTAGGCTTGTTATGTTCTTTTAATGCGCTACTTGGGGTTTGATACTTGTTAATTGTGTTTCAGGACTCACGGGGCTGATGGATAACATTTGGAGCTAAAGCGCAAAATTAAATTTTATTTTGTGTCAAACCAAAGCCGGTGCCAATGAAATTAATCAAGAAAGAGAATAGAGGGGAGAAGCACCGGATCAAATTCCAAGCTGCAATGGTAATTGGGCCCACCAATTATAAGAAGAAATTTCGGCAGTTAACAAGAATGGGGAACCGACTACGGGGCTACAATATAAAAGGAGGATATAGGGTTTACAGGAGCGAGCATATCAGATTCCCACGCAGCAACAGGTCATGGCGGTGGCCACGACTTCGCATACCGCAGTACACTCCATGACCGGCTAAACGCTCCGGCTAGGGTGATGAGGATGCTTCTCCAAGTAAAATGATTATTTGATTTCTAGGTTTTATATTCAACTTTTGATTGTATGACTTTGATCGATTCATAACTTTTTATGAAGTTTTATATATTTCCAATATTCGAATGTGTTTGTATCCATGGTTTCAAGCACTGTCGTACAATGATTTTGAATGTTTCGAGATAGGCTTTGAGATAGATTATACGACGTGAGACGGATCGTGCCGTGGTTAAATCCAATGAGACGATCCATGCCGTATTGAGAAAACTTATACGGAGTACGAATCTTGATTATATTTTTAGGGATTATCGATAGGAATTGCTACCCTACGATGATCTGGTTGAATGTTGAATGTGAACCCTAGGCGTCCAAATAATTATGTTACAAGGGGAGACTGAATCGGAAACTCTTGTCCTTTCTCTAATCAGTTTACAACTCTTTTAATTTGCTTTCTAGTTTAGTTTTAGTTTAATCAAATCCACTCAAATCCAAGCCTTTTCATTTAGAATTAAATTAGAAATCAATTGAACGTATTGCAACTTAGCTTTTTACTCTCCGTGGACAATCTCGGACTTAACTGCTATTCTTCGGGATAATTGTTAATTTCCTGTTTTATAAATTATATTTTTGGTGCGAAAACGACAGACCAAATTTTGGCGCCGTTGCCGGGGAGTTAAAACACGATTGCATATTTTCAATTTGTTTTTAGTTTGATTCTTAGTTTATATATATATATATATATATATATATATATATATATATATATATATATATTCTTTCCGTATTAGTTTTCTTTTTTTGCAGGCTCCTAACTTTATGCAGGACAAATTTAAAGCTAGCAACTACTTGGTGTTAGAGTAAGTTCGTTGCGCGAACTGATTTTACGCCTAGCACTTTGAGTTTTGTTTTCTTGTCTCAATATAGTAGCTTGCACTAAGATTTTTTTTTTCCCTTCCCACATTAAACAAAAAAAACCAAAAAGAAAAAAAAAATAGAATGGCTCAGAACAGCTTGGGACCTGAGATGATAAAATTGCTTCCCAATTTTTATGGTTTTTCAGATGAAAACCCATACTTGCATATTCAGCAATTTGAAGAGATTTGTGCTACTTTGTCCAATCTAGACATTGAAGCGGTTAAGATTCAATTTTTCAAGCATTCTTTGCAATATGAGGCTGTGGGTTGGTTTTTCAATTTGAAGTCAGCATCTAAAACAAAATGGCAAGAGGTGAAAAAGTTATTTTTGGAAAAGTTCTCCTCAGTGCATGAGATGGCACAAAAAAATTTTCTTCGAAAACAAGAAATTGTACATTTTACTCAAACCGGAGAAGAGTCTTATTTGCATTATCGGGAAAGATATAACGATTTGCTATCCTCCACGCAATCGCTTTAAATTTGGCACATTATAGAATATTTTTATGAGGGCATGAATTGCAGACATGATGTGCCATGGTGAATTTTTGGATAGAGCTGATGAAAAGGGTTGGGCTTATTATAATCAACTTGCTAAAATTAATGCAGAGTTTTGGGATTGCAATAAGAACATTGGTGATGTCAATTCCCATATTACGAAAGAAGAGCCAATAGAGCCGATCGTCGCTAGTGAAGGAGATGACTTGGGTTTGGAGGAAGTCTTAGAGAGTGAATTGAACAATGTGCTTAAAACCCAAAGTTTTCCTCAAGAGGATTTTACTTGCCCATCTGATACACTGTTTCATTCAAAAACTCTTGAGGAGTCAATCCCGGTAGTTGTTGAAAGTCCAATTGAACTTGAAAATCAAGCCCACATAGTGCTAGATGATGCCACCCCTCCTATGGCACGGTCGAATTCAGTTTTTAGAAGAGTGCTCGAAGAGGGGTGAGGTGTTTATATTCATAACTCTTCAAGGTTTGGTGGAAGTTCAAAATCCACGTGAGCGTGGTACACTTTCCATAAAAAAATTTATTAGTTTTTTTTTCATATATTAGTTTTTTTTTTCTTTTTTCTTGCTTTCTTAATTCTTTTTTTTTTGTTCTGTTCTATTAGCCTTTTGTATCGTGGGACTAACATTTTGTAGGTACTTCACTTCAAGTTGGGGGATGAATCCCTCCATATTTTATGACTTGCCTTTGTTTCTCCCATGCGAGGTGATATCTTTCCTTTCTTTCTCCGACTTGTCTTTTTCTTTTCTATGGTTGAGCCATCACTGACGACAATGCCGTTTTATGTTGGGGGATGGATCACTTTGCCTTTTGTTAGAGTTATAAATCAAAAAAACAAAAAACAAAAAAAAATTGAAAATTGAAAAGTTTTTAAAAAAAATACTTGTTGGATCCTTTTTACTTGAGACTTGGAGAATGTGATGTTTACTTGTTGGTTACTTGTGCTGAGAATCTGTGGGCATTACTTGAATATTTATATTGCATGGTAGTTCTTTTTGCTAGCTTGGCGATAGGAATTTATCTTGGCATACTCTCTTAGGATATTTGCACTGCACGTTTCTTGGACCTTAACTGCTTGTGAGTTGTAACTTGAGTGCTTTCAATTGCTAGATTAGTGGAGACTTATGCCCATGTGAGTTGTAGTGCCTTACTTTCCTTTGGAGTGGTGTTACATAAACTCTTTGTTTGTCATAAAAAAAGAAGCAGCTTAATTGTTGTCGATCTCATTATCTTTGTCATCAAGATTGGGACTTAATGCATTGCCTATGGTTTCATCTTTTGAGAATGGAAAATTACATGGTTGTATTGCCCCTAGGAGAGGATAGTAGGCCATTTTTGTTGCTTTGAGCCGGTTCGTTTCTTTTTCTTAAATACTTATCCTTGTAAGCCACATTGAGCCTCTTGCATGAGCTTTTTTCTTGTTAAGCTGCACCAACCATGTTGTGTCTTGAGAATGGCAAGTTAGTCATGTGAAGTGTAGCGACCCGTAATTTTGGCCCGTATTTTTTTTAAAGAGGTGTTGTGATTATTAGCAAATGAAAATATGAATAGTGTCATGGTTATATGATTAGGTGGTTGATGTGAAGAAATCATTAGTGTGGGGGTGAAAGTGCAATAAGTGAATATCTATATATATTTTAGAATGTACAGGGAAATCATTTTTTCCCCTTTCCCGTTTCTTTCTTTTTTTTCCTTCTTTCTCGGCTCTCTCTCTGTGCTCCTCCGAAAAACACCCCTCCTCCACTTCTCTCTTCGATTTCATCTACCAAGGGGATGATTCCGGACAAAACCCAAGAATTAAAGTTGTTCTACGGAGCGCGGGCTTTCCGAATATCCACGAAAATTACGATCGGGCCACGTGGGAAGTCCGTTGACTTGGTCAAACAGCCGGGTTTTGCTCAAAACCCTTGAGGTAGGGATTTCTTACTCTTGTTATGCGTTTATACGGTGTTTATGCACTTAGATCGTGCCTTGTTTCATTGTTTGAGGTTGTTCTTTCCATTTTTGAAATTCTGCAGAAACAGGTCACTGTTTATGGGGTTTTTCATTGTCTTAAACTCGGAATTGAATTTTGGTTCCTTCATATGAAATAGAGTAGACTTAGATCCTGTTCTAATGCCGCTTGAATCACCCGAAACCGTTGAGAATTGAATTAATGGCGGATTTTAGAACTCTGGTCTGCAATCTGTCTCGTTTTCTGGGTTTCAGCCCACTTCGAATGGGCATAACTTTCTCGTCCGATGTCTGTTTTACGCAAACTTTATATCGGTTCGAAGGTCTTGAAGTTAGCTTTCATTTGCCACTAGAATTGTCTTAAAACTCTTTGTACACTGAAAGTTATGATCCTTGGAGTGGAGGTGTGTCAATCTGTCACGCAGATTTTGCTTTGATAAATGCCTGTTTAACCATACTTGGAGTGCGGATTTGACTAGGGTTCCTTCATACCTTTTAAACTTCGTTCACTCGCGCAACTATTGGGACTGGAATCATTCAAAAGTATTATGAATTCGATTTATAGTGATTTTTAGAAGATTGCCCTATAATCTGGAAATCTGGGCAGCGTACAGAGCTGCGTTTTTTATCGTTTGCTATGGTTAAACGATGCTATTGGTTATGGGTCCTTATAGGTTTTAAAGATGGGTAAGTTGGTGATGTTTTGGTGTTGGAATTATTGAAAAATATTGAGTATGCTATTTTTAATAAATTTTTAAACACGGACTGCTCTGCTGAAAACTAGAATATCTGACAATCATTCCTAAGCTTGAAAGATCGTATCGTACGACTCGTCGAACGTATTTGTGCCATTGGTTTTTCGTTAGCATAGTTGGAGTATTGTCGTAAAGGCTATAGTAGCATAAAAGAGTCCATGAACATCGTAGACTATAAGAAATATTGTGAAGTGCGTAATTGGTAGAGAAGTACTTGTTTGATTAAATGACTTTTGGATTCGATTGAATGATTTGATGTTTGTGGAACGTGGAATGAACGTGGATGACAAATGGTCACAAAGAGATGGTTTGGTGCTTGTAAATTGGAAACGCGAATTGAAATGTGAATAACAATCGGACACAACGAGAATATTCAGGGCTCTTAAATGAGTAAATGTCTTGGAGCTACATGCTCAAATCGTACAATTACAGGGCTCTTAAATGAGTAAATGCCTGGGAGCGATATGCTCAAATCATATAATTACAGGGCTCTTGAATGAGTAAATGCCTGGGAGCGATATGCTCAAATCATATTACAGGGCTCTTGAATGAGTAAATGCCTGGGAGCTATATGCTCAAATCGTATAATTACAGGGCTCTTGAATGAGTAAATGCTTGGGAGCTATATGCTCAAATCGTATAATTATAGGGCTCTTGAATGAGTAAATGCCTGGCAAGAGCTTAGGCTCAGACACATAACACGAAATTGGTTTATGAAGCTGATGAAAGAGATTCTGATGGCTGATGATAATGAGAAATGGGATTTAGTGATGAAATGTGAAGAATTGTGAAATTGTATGAGATGTAATGAACGGTACGAAGGCTGTTGTTTATTTACTTAGAATGATGTGGAAATATTGACGGTCCTTGTTTGACATATGAGCAGATAGATCCTTCATATAGGTTGCCTAGTATCCCTGATCATAGTGTGCTGCTGTTGATAGTCTTGTGTACTTGGGCTTATCTGTCGTTATTCTCTCACTCTAGATGCATAACTCATCATATTTTCCTATAACTTGCGTATAGATTTCTCTACTGGGCTGGTATAGCTCAACCTATCATTTTTAGGTAAAAAGCAAGGAAATCGGCATGGCGTGCATCTCGTGCTTGTTGTTCGTGTGTCTAGGAGGTATAAAGGATGAGTTGAATTTGCTTCTTATTTGAAAGTAGTATTCGGAAGAATGAATATTGAAAATTGTAATATTATTTTGGTATTTGCATAACTTGGGGTTTCGAATCAGGATTGTAACTTGTAATTTTAACTTTGAGAACTGGGAAAATAAGTCATTTGGGTATTATCGGTACGTCAATATTGATTGTATTTATTGAAAATAATTATTATTTATGTTGAAAATCGAGGGCGTGACATGAAGGTTAATTTTTGAAGAGAATTAATGGAGTGTATTTGAAAAAGATGTGCTTGAATTGTGGTGTGTTCTTCCCCATTGTTAAAAAAAAAGATTGAGAAAATTGCAAAAGAAAAAAAATATATAACTTGAATGAAAAAGGGGAAGACACCTATGCACTTGTTTGAAGAAAGAAACGTGTGAACTTCATTGTGGAATTGTGTGAAGGGTGAAAAATTAGAGAGATGTGGCGGAGTTGAAAAGAATGATAAGAGGGTGCACATTATTATATACTTGCCCTATGTTGTTTTGGCCTATTCTCAGACACTTGATTATGATTTATCCTATCCTTTGAAACACTTTTCCTTACGCAACGAAATTACCGAATAAAAGTCCTACTTGATCTTAGGGGCAATGGGTTGTGGATCAATGGATAGATATAGTCTTTAATACTTGACATTCCATTCATGAGATCTTGTGTCCACTTTAAAAAGCTTTCTTTTCACGTTTAAGTGTGCAGGATTCTTTGGTTCTTTATTGCATAACTTCCATCCACACACGTTGAGAGTTTATTACATGCACCCTATTTCGAGTGTTTTCTTTTGTTGAGTGCATGACACAGTGAGAATTGAAGTCGAGACTCGGTCCGAAGAGAGTTCTTGGTTGTGGTTCACTTGTGGTCAAGGTCTTTGCTCACACACGCTAAGCTTGGGTGCCATGATTTATTTTTATGTTTTTGATAGCCTCTAGAACTATTTTTGCATATGCTATATATTCTTGGCATTGGCGTATCAATGAGTTGCATTGCAGGTTTTTAGATTCCAAGTAAAGGAATCCGTAGTGTTTTGTGGGTGATCACTGCTGAAAACCCTCACGAGACTTCACTCGTCCTACCGGGGCCACCCGGGGGTTTAAAAGATCTATCCCTTAGTTAGTTGCTTTCTTTTATTTGTTTTTCCTTCTTTGCTAGAGACTAGCGAAGTGTAAGTTGGGGGATGTGATAAGTGTGTAAATACGCCTATTTACGCCCCCTAACTTAGGCTTGTTATGTTCTTTTAATGCGCTACTTGGGGTTTGATACTTGTTAATTGTGTTTCAGGACTCACGGAGCCGATGGATAACATTTGGAGCTAAAGCGCAAAGTTAAATTTTATTTTGTGTCAAACCAAAGCCAGTGCCAATGAAATTAATCAAGAAAGAGAATAGAGGGGAGAAGCACCAGATCAAATTCCAAGCTGCAATGGTAATTGGGCCCACCAATTATAAGAAGAAATTTCGGCAGTTAACAAGAATGGGGAACCGACTACGGGGCTACAATATAAAAGGAGGATATAGGGTTTACAGGAGCGAGCATATCAAATTCCCACGCAGCAACAAGTCATGGCGGTGGCCACGACTTCGCATACCGCAGTACACTCCATGATCGGCTAAACGCTCCGGCTAGGGTGATGAGGATGCTTCTCCAAGTAATATGATTATTTGATTTCTAGGTTTTATATTCAACTTTTGATTGTATGACTTTGATCGATTCATAACTTTTTATGAAGTTTTATATATTTCCAATATTCGAATGTGTTTGTATCCATGGTTTCAAGCATTGTCGTACAATGATTTTGAATGTTTCGAGATAGGCTTTGAGATAGATTATACGACGTGAGACGGATCGTGCCGTGGTTGAATCCAATGAGACGATCCATGCCGTATTGAGATAACTTATACGGAGTACGAATCTTGATTATATTTTTAGGGATTATCGATAGGAATTGCTACCCTACGGTGATCTGGTTGAATGTTGAATGTGAACCCTAGGCTTCCAAATAATTATGTTACAAGGGGAGACTGAATCGGAAACTCTTGTCCTTTCTCTAATCAGTTTACAACTCTTTTAATTTGCTTTCTAGTTTAGTTTTAGTTTAATCAAATCCACTCAAATCCAAGCCTTTTCCTTTTAGAATTAAATTAGAAATCAATTGAACGTATTGCAACTTAGCTTTTTACTCTCCATGGACGATCTCGGACTTAACTGCTATTCTTCGGGATAATTGTTAATTCCCTGCTTTATAAATTATATTTTTGGTACGTGTAAGTAACAATCACCTTGCAAAATCAGGGACATGAATTGGTCTTGTTAATTACTTGCTTCACCAACGAAGACGATTGCATTTTTCTTCATATGGTCTTTGATGGAAAAGTTATTTGCAGAGATTTGAGCAATAATACATTTGATTCATCAGTTTTTCCTTCATGGTTGTCAAACTTACAGTCCTTGACAACAATGTAAGTTCCTCTCTCAATTTGTATGAATACACACACGTGCACTCCATGCAGACATACTAAATATTTGTACACAAGTTACATGAGTCATTTAAGGTACGCTACCAGGGTCTTTTTCCACCATCAGGTTTTAGTTAACCATAACATTATCTTGCTGGTCTTTCTTGGGTGTTTGTTGCAGATAATTGAGCCATCACTTGTATTGTCTATTGGGTAAATGAATTGTCTCAATAGGGATCTCTTAAAATCTATCAATCATGAATCCAATTATATCCATCAAGCTCATCAAAGCACAGGAATCTACTTATAACTGGCCTACTTTGTGCATAATTCATCACAAGCTTAGGATTGTGTATAGCTTATCTTTCACATGCTCTGAATAGAGACCCCAAAGAACCTTTCTGATTTCTGTCTTCTATAATGAGGATGAATGAATTTTCAAGGTTATTCTGTGAGCAAATTGAGAGAGGATTATGGGAAACAAACTTGTTTTTTTCGATCCTATCAGTAAACTAAGCACTTTTAGGCAAAATTCATGTTGGCATCACTTTCACGAGCTCTTAGTAAGATTTCTGATAATGCTGAGTTGCTGATTATCCTGTGAGGACCTAGTTCCCATCCAAAGGAGGGATGATGTTAATTTATGTCTGCTAACCTTCCCCTAATCTTTGCCAACTTCACACCTAGAGCAAGCCATGTCAAGGAAAAAAAGCCCTAACAGGCATAGAGTTCAGTGTGGTGTGGGTGGAGGGTGAGGATCATATGTGTGCTCGTAACTAAAAGGAGAAAGTTCCCAAAACAAAAACCTTTTTTGAAAAAAATTTCAAATTATACGCTATACATGTTTTCCCCCTAATGCATGTCTTGGTGGCAGTGTAATGGAGAACACAAGACTTTATGGTCCAATTCCGGGTGCGCTCGCCAACCTTTCTCAGTTACAGACTGTGTGAGTATCAGTTTAATGATTTAATCTCATGTCATCTTGCAATTCTTATGCTAGCCTGAAGTCCAAACTTATATGTATCTGTCTCCCTTAGACTTTAACCCAAAATGGTCTCTCGTGAATTTTATAACCAACAACAGTTTTCTTTGGCATGTGTGACAATTCATTGAGTAACAACCAGCTTAATGGCATTTTGGATGTTCGTTCCAGCTATGGCAATCAACTGGAACTTGTAGATCTGAAGAACAATTCGATATCTGATTTTATTTTTACAGAGAGAGAGGGTACCACTGTTGATTTCGTGTAAGTGGGTATCACTATCAAGTTCATGTGGCCAGAAAACTTATTTATTTGATTTTTGGGCATTTTATCTGCTATATTTCGATGAAGATTTGATATTTTTAGTCTTATACAAGTTCTACTACCTGGACATTTAGTATCTACTTTTCTTTCCTTCATTTGTCGCATTGTTGTTTCAAAATCAATTCTTCTTTACAATGTGCAGAAAACTCGCTCGGTTGACGGATTTGAGACCTTGTCGTTATGGAATATTTTTGAAAAAATAACTCATTTATTTGAAAACACCAAATAGATGTCTATTTTTTCGTGCAGACTTGTAGGAAATCCAGCTTGCACGGGAAGAGGAGGGACGAAAACATACTGTGTCATTCCACCATCCAACTCATCCTCATATTCCACCCCGCCTAACAACTGTACCCGTCATATGTGCATTTCAAATAAAGTTTCTAGCCCCAACTGTATATGTGCATATCCATACACAGGAACCCTAATCTTCAAAGCTCCTTGCTTCTCAAACCTCAGAAACAATTCTACCTATACATCTCTTGAGAAGTCTCTGATGACGTGTTTTAATAACAGTGAGCTTCCTGTGGATTCAGTTTCTATTAGTAATCCGTCCAAAAATACAGATAACTACCTTTTGATAAGCCTAAAAGTGTTTCCATATGGCATTGTCTTCAGCAGCAAAACTTTCATGCCTCCCATCACTTATGGAACCTTTTCTTTCGGAGGCAATCCTTATAACTACTTTGCAGGTATTAAGTTTTTTTCCTTAGTGCAAAAGAAATGTGAGAACTATTTGACCTCGTTCTAATATCTCTCTTATCCAGAAGGAAACAATTCGTTAAATCGAGGGGTGATTACTGGAGCGGCAGTTGGTGGTTCTGTTGTTCTGCTATTGGCTCTCCTTGCAGGATTTTATGCTTTCCATCAAAAGAGAAGAGCTGAAAATGCTGATAGAGTGAACAACCCTTTTGGTAAACTCAGGAGCTCTTCTCAACAATTTATTTGTGCAACAATGGTATTATGTTTTTCTCGGGCTTAATTTACTGCTTTATGTCGCACCATTGCAGCTTCTTCGGACCTGAATACAACCAGTGGTGGTGTTCCTCTGTTAAAAGAATCAAGGTGTTTCTCATATGATGAGCTTAAGAAATACACAAACAATTTCGCAGAAGCCAACAGAATTGGGTCCGGTGGATAAGGGAAGGTTAACTTCTACATCTCATTCTGAATATGTGAAAACCATTTTTTTTTTTTTTTGTTTCCCGTGTAGGATCCAAATTTCTCCGTGTCTTAAATACTTAAATTAGTATTTCTTCCGTGCTGCTTATCTTTCTTTTTTCTCAACTTCTGATATTCTGTATATAGGTGTATAGAGGTACTCTTCCCAGTGGGCAACTGGTTGCCATTAGCCCAACGAGGATCTTTGCAGGGTGGTCTGGAATTCAAAACAGAGATTGAGCTTCTCTCCAGGGTACACCATAAGAATGTTGTTGGCCTTATGGGTTTCTGTTTCGACGAAGCCGAACAAATGTTGGTGTAGGAGTATATTGCAAATGGTACACTCAATGAGAGTCTTTCAGGTACTCAGCTCACTTTCCTAATCTTCTCCACCAACATGGACAGTTAGATAGTTGGCCATAGGGTTTTAGATATCTTCAAAGAAAGTTAGATAGTTGGCCCTCCAACTTCCTAATAATTTGAACTTAGCCCCTCTGAAAGAGTTGAGTTTTGTTCACGCTCCACTTACGAGGGTGAATATTACCCTCCTTTCTATTGGTTCAAATGATGTGAATCCCACCACAAGGTGATGTCATACTTACCAAAAAGAATATTGCATTGTAACCGATGCTTGGGGGACCTTTTTTGTTCAATGACTTGATCTGCTACTGTTCAATGCCTTTGTGTGTACTCAACATGGATACCGATGCTTGTCACATCTCAGTTGGTACTTCATAAGAGATGCTTGTATTGCTATTATTCATTGATCAAGTATCCATGTTCTATACAAGTGAACACCTTGCTTAAGTTGATTGTGTAGAAATATGAAGTAATCTACTAAATCAAAAGAGAGTAGAATACGTTGTTCACATAAATTCAACAATGAAAAGCCAGAAAAATATGTTTCTGGAGGCTCATCTTTCTTAAACCTCCAAACTCGGATTCTTCACCTATCAGACCGTGTCCTTTGAGAACATGTGCATCCAATCAGCCAACAACAACTAAATACGTGTTAGTTTTGCAGGGAAGACAGGAATTAGGTTGGATTGGATGAGGCGGCTTCGAATAGCCGTTGGAGCAGCAAGAGGCTTGCAATATCTGCATGAGCTTGCCAACCCTCCAATCATACATAGGGACATCAAATCAAGCAATATCTTACTGGATGAACAATTGAATGCAAAAGTCTCTGATTTTGGCCTCTCCAAGCCAATGGGTGATGAAGAAAAGAGCCATATTAGCACTCAAGTCAAGGGGACAATGGTCAGTAAATTTTCCTTTCATTGTTGAAAAAGAAACACGTTATTTATGTTTGCCAAATGCACGCATGTATGTAGTTATATGTTTATACCCCAACCAATTTATGGAGTCAAGAAGACTAACAGTTTGGTATTCCAATATTCATGTCAGGGCTACATGGATCCAGAGTATTACATGACCCAACAATTGACTGAGAAGAGCGACGTATATAGCTTTGGAGTGGTACTGCTAGAGCTTGTAACCGCAAGACAGCCAATCAAGAAAAGCAAATACATTGTAAGAGAGGTGAGGGAGAGAATGAAAAGGGATCAAGTCCTATACAGTCTTGACGAGATTCTTGACCCTGCCATTTTGGCCCCTATGCCGAAGGGTTTAGAACAGTTTGTTGATCTTCCAATGAGGTGTGTCGAAGAAGAGGGAGCTCGGAGGCCTGTAATGGGTGTTGTGGTGAAAGAGATTGAAAACGTTATGCAAATTGCTGGTCTGAACCCAAATGCTGATTCGACATCCACATCTGCTACTCATGAAGGTGATTGTGAAGTCCCACTTTTTTTTAGTTAAAAATGAATAAATAAATAATATTTTTGACACAGATATTTAATTCTTTCATTTTTCTTTTTCAAACTTCTTCCTAATAAAAAACAAAGATATTGATTATTATAAACTGCATTTATTTTGACAATTCTTCTAATCTCGAATAACTTATATTTTCTTTTGTGTGTGTGTGTGTGCATGTTATATTTTTGGGCCCGTTAGTTTTACTTGGGTTGGATTTAACTTTTAAACTCGGGCCAGGCTAGTTAGTGAGAGTATATTTCATTATTGAGGAGAGGGCCCCTTATGCTTTTATAAATATTGAGGGACTAGGGTTAAGGAGTAATATTTTTCTTAGAGAGGGCTGTGAGAGAGAGTTAGCGACGAGGACTAGTGAACATAGAATAATAGACTGCTCGTGTACGCTTGGGACGGGTTCCCTCGTGAGTTTTGGGGTT
>CM024963.1:23580357-23663958 GCA_014282245.1 Rhododendron simsii | reverse complement strand
CCACAGAAACTAGCATCGTTCTACACAAGCAGAATCTAAGCCTCTGCTGAATCAGTAGCATAGCATGCATTTTTGTCATAATCAGAAAACTATAAAGCACAATATTCTATTTTACTACGGAATATAAGGGGACATTTAAGTAAAATAGGTAGCAGTAGAATAATTTACACAACAAATCACAAATAGTCTAAAGTCTATATTTTGAATGAGTATTCTGATTTTGTCTTAGTAACAGAAGTTCAAACTCGATCTCAATAAACGTGAACAAGAGCCAAGTATTCTTGCCAATTCACGGTTAGGTACTCCACCATATGCTTAGAAACATCACAAGGTTGAAACCAGGTCACATGCTATATACACAGATATCGAAGCGAAAACAAAAAACCTCATGGGCTCTAATTTGATGCAAGTGAAAAGGTCCCACTATAGACAGAGCTGCTGTCATCAGTGTACGGATGGTTCCCCTTACCATCCGCTTCATGAGTAGCAGACGTGGATGTTGAATCAGCATTTGGGTTCAGACCAGCAATTTGCATGACGATTTCAATCTCTTTCACCACAACACCCATTACAGGCCTCCGAGCTCCCTCTTCTTCAACACACCTCATTGCAAGATCCACAAACTGCTCTAAACCCTTTGACGTAGGGGCCAAAATGGCAGGGTCAAGAATCTCGTCAAGACTGTATAGGACTTGATCCCTTTTCATTCTCTCCCTCACCTCTCTTACAATGTATTTGCCTTTCTCGATCGGCTGTCTTGCGGTTACAAGCTCTAGCAGTACCACTCCAAAACTATATACGTCGCTCTTCTCAGTCAACTGTTGGGTCATGTAATACTCTGGATCCATGTAGCCCTGACACGAATAAAGGAATACCAGTTTTAGTTTGAAATCCTAAGCCGAGAAATCATCTCAAACTGTTAGTCATCTTGACTCCATAAATTGGTTGGGGTATAAACAATTAACTACATATATGCGTGCATTTGGCAAACATAATTAATGTGTTTCTTTTTCAACAATGAAAGGAAAATTTACTAACCATTGTCCCCTTGACTTGAGTGCTAATATGGCTCTTTTCTACATCATCCATTGGCTTGGAGAGGCCAAAGTCAGAGACTTTTGCATTCAATCGTTCATCCAGTAAGATATTGCTTGATTTAATGTCCCTATGTATGATTGGAGGGTTGGCAAGCTCGTGGAGATATTGCAAGCCTCTTGCTGCTCCAAGGCCTATTCGAAGACGCCTCATCCAATCCAACATAATTCCTGTCTTCCCTGCAAAACTAACACGTATTTAGTTGTTGTTGGCTAATTGGATGCAAATGTTCTCAAAGGACACAGTCTGATAGTGTAGCTTATGAACACCAGGAGGTCCCTATCAGCTTTTTCAACTATGCTTTCCTTTTTGTCTGGTGAGGATATACAGGTGAAGAATCCGACTTTGGAGGTTTAACAAAGATGAGCCTCCAGAAACATATTTTTCTGGCTTTTCATTGTCGAATTTATGTGAATAACATATTCTACTCTCTTCTGATTTAGTAGATTACTTCTTCATATTTCTATACAATCAACTTAAGCAAGGTGTTCACTTGTATAGAACATGGATACTTGATCAATGAATAATAGCAATACAAGCATCTCTTATGAAGTACCAACTGAAACGTGACAACCATCGGTATCCAAGTTAAGTAGCACACCAAGGCATTGAACAGTAGCAGACCAAGTCATTGAACAAAAAAGGTGACCCAAGCATTGGTTACAATGCAATATACTTTTTGGTAAGCATGACATCACCTCATGGTGGGATCCACGTCATTTGAACTAATAGGAATGAGGGTAATGTTCACCCTCAAGTGGAGGGTAAACAAAACTCAACTCGTTCAGAGGGGCTAAGTTTAAATTATTAAGAAGTTGGAGGGCCAAATATCTAACTTTCTTTGAAGATATCAAAAACCCTGTGGGCAACTGGGAAATTGTAGAAGCTTGGGGGAGCTGTGGTCCCCGGCTAACCGTTGTGTCTATTACTGTCCATGTTGATGGAGAAGATTAGGAAAGTGAGCTGAGTACCTGAAAGACTCTCATTGAGTGTACCATTTGCAATATACTCGTACACCAACATTTGTTCAGCTCGTTCCAAACAGAAACCCAAAAGGCCAACAACATTCTTATGGTGTACCCTGGATAGAAGCTCAATCTCCGTTTTGAATTCCAGACCACCCTGCACAGATCCTCGTTGGGCCCTTTTAATGGCAACCAGTTGCCCATTGGGAAGAGTTCCTCTATACACCTATATACAGAATATCAGAAGTTGAGAAAAAAGAAAGATAAGCAGCACCGAAGGAATACTAATTTAAGAATTTAAGACGCAGAGAAATTTGTAAAGGGAAAAACTTCCAAAATTTTTAAGGACTTGAAAGAAAAACTAATGGATCCTACACGGGAAACAAGAAAAAAATGGTTTTAACATATTCAGAATGAGATGTAGAAGTTAACCTTCCCGTATCCACCGGACCCAATTCTGTTGGCTTCTGCGAAATTGTTTGTGTATTTCTTAAGCTCATCATATGAGAAACAACTTGCTTCTTTTAACAGAGGAACACCACCACTGGTTGTATTCGGGTCCCAAGAAGCTGCAATGGTGCGACATAAAGCAGTAAATTAAGCCCGACAAAAACATAATACCATTGTTGCGCAAATAAATTGTTGAGGTGAGCTCCTGAGTTTACCAAAAGGGTTGTTCACTCTATCAGCCTTTTCAGCTCTTCTCTTTTGTCGGAAAGCATAAAATCCTGCAAGGAGAGCCAATAGCAGAACAACGGAACCACCAACTGCCGCTCCAGTAATCACCCCTCGATTTGATGAATTGTTTCCTTCTGGATAAGAAAGATATTAGAACGAGACCAAATAGTTCTCACATTTCTTTTGCACTAAGGAAAAAAACTTAATACCTGCTAAGTAGTTATAATGATTGGCATGGAAAGAAAAGGTTCCATAAGTGCTGGGAGGATTGAAATTTTTGCTGCTGAAGACAAATGCAATTCCTGAAATTCCTGTTCGATTGAAACGTTCTTGGTCATATGGAAACACTTCTAGGCTTATCAAAAGGTCGTTATCTGTAGTTTTGGTCGGACTACTAAGAGAAACTGAATCCACCGGAAGTTGATTGGACCGGAAACAAGCCATCAGAGAACTCTCAAGAGTTGTATAGATAGTTGAGTTTCCGAGGTCCGAGAAGGAAGGAGCTCTGAAGATTAGGATTCCTGTATATGGATATGCACATCTACAGTTGGGGCTAGAAACTTCATTTGAACTGCAGTTAGGACGGACACAGTTGTTAGGTGGGGTGGAGTATGAGGATGAGTTGGACGATGGAATGACACAATATGAGGATGAGTTGGATAGTTGAGTTTCCGTGCAAGCTGGATTTCCTACAAGTCTGCAGGAAAAAATAGAGGTACACCAATGAGGTAGTAAAATGATACTTGATAAAGCAAAGACAAGTTCTTAGAATTCTATTCGGGCAATGTATAACTTCATTGGGTTTTGGTTTTCAGAGAGTTTCTCTTTTCAGCACACCTTCTTGAGAGCTGCTTTTGAATAACAAATACCCTTTGTGTTTAGTTGTATAATTATTAGCGAAAAGGGTTTTTGAGAATTCAAAGACATCTATTTGGTGTTTTCATAAAAATAATTTATATTTTTCAAAAATATTCCATAATGACAAGGTCTCAAATCCGTCAACCAAGCAAGTGTTCTGCACACTGTAAAGAAGATTTGATTTTGAAACAACAATGCAACAGATGAAGGAAAGAAAAGTAGATACTAAATGTCCAGGTAGTATAACTTGTATATGATTGAAAATATTAAATCTTCAACGAAATATAGCTGACAAAATGCCCAAAAATCGAATAAATAAGTTTTCTGGCTACAGGAACTCGATAGTGATACCCACTTACATGAACTCAACAGTGGTACCCACTCTCTTTGTAAAATTAAAATCAGATATCAAATTGTTCTGCAGATCTACATGTTTCAGTTGGTTGCCATAGCTGGAGCCAACATCCAAATTGCCATTAAGCTTGTTGTTACTCAATGAACTGTCACACAGGCCAAAGAAAATTGTTGTTGGTTATAAAATTCATGATAGAAGTTATAGAACTAAACCCTTTGGGTTAAAGTCTAAGGATGTCAGATACTTATAAGAGCATTCACATTAGGATCTCTATTTGCTCCATTTAGTTAAACAAGAGAGGAAAACTTCATTTTTAGGCTTTCATCAGCCTCGCCTGTACTTGGCTTTAAATTGCCATTGCAACAGTGCCTCATGATTTCCCACGAGGTACTATTTACAAGCTATTGATTTTTTAATTAGTTTATATGAAACAAGCCAACTTTACTTCATTCCCTTCTTTTAATAGTCTCCTTTTTAAATGAATCCAAAGGCCAAAGAAAATGACATAACGTTTGTTCAAACTTTTCATATTTGGTTTTAGGGCTCTCTTTAGGGAGCTCGTTGAAACCTTTAGAGCCAAAAATTCATTATGACTATTTAGGATAAAAGGATAAAAAAAAAAATCTTTGCATCGGTTCAAACAGATTAAAAATTGGAATATTTAATTTTTTTAATATATAAACAATGTAAAAAAAATCTTCGAAAAAAAAACAATGTAAAAAATTAAGTACTCAAATTTTCAATTCGTTTGAATTGGTGCGAAGATCTTATTTTTTTATCATTTTATCCTAAATACGAATATTTAATTAAAAAAAGACTTTGAGTAAAAAGTCTGATGCAGGGAACATTTTAAAAGTTGATAGCTAAAGTAATAAAGTGGCATTTTGCTCTCTAATTTAGTCCAAATTTTAAAGATATTGGTGCGGATGCTCTAAGTTTGGACTTCATGCTAGCATAAGAATTGCAAGATGATATGAGATTAAACTAATACTCACACAGTCTGTAACTGAGGAAGGTTGAAGAGCGCACCCAGAAGTGAACCATAAAGTCCTGTGTTCTCCATCACACTGCCACCAAGACATTAGGGGAAAAACTTGTATAGCGTATAATTTGAAACTTTTTTATCAAAAAAGTTTTTTGTTTTGGGAACTTTCTCCTTTTAGTTACGAGCACACATATGATCCTCACCCTCCACCCACACCACACTGAACTCTTTGCCTTTTAGGGTTTTTTTTTCCTTGACATGGCTTGCTCTAGGTGTGAAGTTGGCAAAGACTAGGGGAAGGTTAGAAGACATAAATTAACGTCATCCCTCCTCTGGATGGAAACTAGGTCCTCACAGGATAATTAACAACTCAGCATCATCAGAAATCTTACTAAGAGCTCGTGAAAGTGATGCCAACATCAATTTTGCCTAAAAGTGCTCAGTTTACTGATAGGATCGAAGAAAACAAGTTTGTTTCCCATGATCCTATCTCAATTTCCTCGCAGAATAACCTAGAAAATTCATTCATCCCATTATAGAAGACAGAAATCAGAAACGTTCTTTGGGGTCTATTCAGCACATGTGAAAGATAAGCTATACACAATACTAAGGCTTGTGATGAATTATGCACAGAGTAGGCCAGTTATAATAAGTAGATTCATGTGCTTTGATGAGCTTGATGGATATAATTGGATTCATGATTGATAAATTTTAAGAGATCCCTATTGAGACAATTCATTTACCCAACAGACAATACAAAGTGATGGCTCAATTATCCGCAACAAACACCCAAGAAAGACCAGCAAGATAATGTTATGGTTAACTAAAACCAGATGGTTGAAAAGGACCCTGGTAGCATACCTTAAATGACTCATGTAACTTGTGTAGAAATATTTAGTATGTCTGCTTGGAGTGCAAGTGTGTGTATTCAGACAGATCGAGAGAGAAACTTACATTGTTGTCAAGGACTGTAAATTTGACAACCATGAAGGAAAAACTGATGCGTCAAATGTATTATTGCTCAAATCTCTGCAAGTAACATTTCCATCAAAGACCATACGAAGAAAAATGCAATCGTCTTCGTAGGGGAAGCAAGTAATTAACAAGACCAATTCATGTCCCTGATTTTGCAAGGTGATTGTTACTTACACGTAGTTGAGATATTTCATAGTTGAAAGATTGGGAAAGGGGCCACTCAGTTGATTGTTTGACAAGTACCTGAAGTAAACCAAATGCACAATAAGCTGACTTCCTGGGAACAAGCCTAAATTGGCAAACACCTTTTAGTTGCTTACAGCACATTGACGCTTGTGAGATTGCTGAACTGTGACGGGACAGATCCAGATAACGAGTTCCCATCGAGACGCCTGTTGCGACCACAAAATATCAATCCAAACACCAATCGAAATTCATAGCTACAAGATACTTATCGTGATTGCATTCATGTGATCCAAATACTTACACCACCTCAAGCTTCTGGACTAGTGCTAGCGTTGAAGGGATGCTGCCATTAAACTGGTTGTTTTCAAAAAGCCTGTTTAATCAAAATCTTATCAAGATGCCAAAATTGAATAATGCAGGTTGAGAATTGTTAGATCTAGAAACTAAGCCCAATATTTATCATTAGAATCAACATCTAGTCTAGTATAGTGGCTGCATATAATGTGTCTTCCTCGTGCACACTCTTGATACGCCATATTAGGGAGAGAAAAAACCAGAGTTAGACATCAAGCTTGCGATGCTATCAAGGGATGTGCTCCCACAAAATGAGCTCTCAATAGCTCGAAGAAAACTCATTGTTAAACATACACAACCACGTTCACTACACATTTTCTCTGCTTTAATCTACATGAAACCTCTTTTCCCGTCAGAAAGCTTGCTTCTTAATATTGTTATACAATTAAGCAAACTGCATACACGCATAACCATGTCATAACATTTAATCTAGTCCTGTCAATCGAGTACATAATGTGGAACACAAAAAGTAAATAGGGTGTTCTATGGAACTTACACATGTATTAGCGTCATGCTTGAACTAAAAAGACTAGATGGGATAGCACCAGAGAGCTGATTGTTTCCAAAATGACTGTAAAAATAGTAATATGTAAGTAAAGACCAAATATGGGACTGCTTAAGCTTTGATATAAACACTCTCACAAAGAGTTTAGACATACAAGTGCCTCGTATTAAGCAGCTTATCCAAACCAGGTGTTGTCCCACTAGAGACGGGAATAGTCCCAGAAAGGCTATTATTTGTCAGATCCAGCACATATAGATTTGATAGGTCGCCAATTGAAGGAGGTATACTCCCACTGAAGCTGTTGGAATTAAGATCCCTGCAGGGAAGTAAACAAAATCAAAAGCATTGAGAGACGGCAATACAGGGAACTAGCCAGTTCGGAATATATAGTCCGTCAAACATATGGTGCACGCGGTACTCTGCTGAAAATTTCTGGAATACAGACATTCAGTTGTTTAGATGGTGTAGATTTATGAAAAGGAGCATCTGGTGCAAGAATCAAAGACAACATTTAGAACCCACATCCAAGTTTCCTTTCTTTTTATAGAAGCATATCGAAGACTTGTTTCTGGAAATAGGTTCACCACTTCACCTGAATAGGCCACGTGGTGTGGCGCCTGTGGGCGACCAACTGTTCGGAAACTCGGAAAGTTTAGGGCGCGTAGAGAGCCAAAATAATACACAGGCATACATCATGTGATCTAACTTATTGATTTTTAAAACTTCATACTTTCATATTGTCGACGAACTTAAGATGAAACTTTCAAAAGAGTACTCATTTATTATGTCAAAAGTTTGTTGAAGGTTGGAATAGATGCCTTTTCCATTCTTATGCCAAGTCAATTACTTCAGGGGATGGAGCAGTTTGTAAATGTGTGAGCGTGAGACCAAAAATACCAAAGTCCAAATCCTTACAGAGCGAGCAGCTGCTTCAGGGACCCTATTATGTCTGGAATGAGACCATTGAAACCACAACCGACCAGGTATCTGAAATGCCAAGTAGAAGCAATTGGTTAGAAAGGGTAATTATAAGCCATACCCTTTATCAACAATCATAACTTTCTCACAGGCTTGTTAACTTCGTCAAACTTCCGATGGATGGAGTAAGAGTTCCTGTCAATCCGGTGTTGTGTGAGAGATCCCTGTATGCGGAAGCTGACAATCAGACCTTACTTTGGACAATTCTTATGAGGAAATACAAAACAAAAGCCAAGAAAGCACATATGTCCAGGGTGACTTAACAATGCTTCACAAAATAAGTTGGAACTGGATCTGACTATGGGAGAAGAGGAACATGAAAAATAGAAGAAGACATACAGCATCTGTAATTCCGACAACTGTCCAATGTCTCCGGTCAGATGACCAATCAAACCCATGCTCGGTAATATTCTGAAAAATGGAAGTGACAGTTAAATTCAGTTATTGAAAAATGAATAAGCAACTTTCCACGGGAAAATACAATTGGGACTTACATGGCTGTGATGCGTGAATTGTTGCACTGAATTCCAACCCAACTGCTGCCACATGGGTCATGCCCATCCCAATTCGGTATGTTCGTCCAGGCATCTTTGAGAGCCCCCAGAGCAGCAACTTTTTCATAAGATCATTAGTCCAATAAGTGTCCCCGTTAAGAAAATTTTTTTTTATGCATTCATATACCACACTCAATTTTCAAAATTAAACTTTCCTTGCCAGTTGCCATTCCTTGTACGTAGATGAAAGCATAAGGCATTACAGGAGAGGTGATAACTAGGGATCGGAACTAGAATTACTGCTAACCTACTTTCTTATCAGAATTTATGAAACAAATGCATTGCACATGAGAACCCAATGATGGCCAAGAAGACAAGAATAAACGTAACATCCTTCTTCGAGGTCGCCATCTCCTCAGATTTCATTTTACTAGTAGACACCTTTGTTTCTGGTTCAAGGTACTGCTTTGTTGATTATTCTGCCTTTCGTGAATAAGAAAGAACATACCTGAATGGTAGCACATCTAAGACCTCTAGCTTTAGTGAACCAGTTGCTTAATTTTAACAACAGACATGTTCCCGGGAAAATAAAATAACAACAGACAGAAGTTAACTTCTCCAAACTAAGTAATTAACAAAGTCCAACCATTTAATTGCTTAAATTTAAAGATATCTACTAATTAAACTTAATATCGACATGTTCATCGTTAACTAATTTTCTCATCAAAAGAGTGCAAGAGAAAGCAACCGAAAGAGCTCTTGAGTATTCTATCTTAGTCTTAATCTTGACGAACAAAATTTTGGCTGTTTTCGAAGGACGCATGTTGTGGGAAACTAAACCGCTTCTTCTTGTTTTCTTTTCACTAGTGTAATCTATTGATGATCATTAAATTTGAAAACAACTCATGGGTGTCGATGAACTAGTATGAAACAAAAAATTTGAACTTACGGTCCCAAGCATTCGTCAGCGCTGTTGCAACGAGAAATTGGATTGAAATAAACAACAGAAAGATCTGAATTCGTAAACCCATTACTCAAGAGAAACAAATAACTTCAAAACCAGCAAATTGTTTCATTCATTTCCTCTTGTTCCAAATTAGAACTCTTAAGCAGAGGAAAGTCTTCCCATTATACCAACCAGAAACAAAACAAATAGTAAGGTCTGGAAGGGACCCACCTACCACCCGGGGTGGTTGCCAAGATGGCATTGGTTACCCCATTGGGTTTGGCTCTCATGTGCTCACGGGTTCGAGGCATGCCGATGCCTTCCGTTTGAATCCTATGATCTACCTATTGCCTTTTTGGTCTTGGATGGGGCGTTATGCACCTATAGGTTTCAACTCTCTTTCATGGGGGCTCGCCGTTGGTCTAGAATCCCTATGGTCACGCCAGGGAAGGACTTTGGGCATAGTCGCCCCCTCCTCTATCCCTTTACATTAGAGATAAAAAGAGACGGGACCCACCTCCAATGTCCTCATTAATGGCAATGTTGTGTTTCATTAAACCTCTTTTGTGCCTCTGTCACATGTTGCCTGTACTGTTATATTACATTGCAACTCTTGGTGTAATCCATTGGCTACAGCCTACAAGTTGACACATAAAACGTTTTGACTTAAAGATGTGAAAGAGGGATGTTGGAGTGATCTTATATGCTCTTTTCTCCCCCTCTATCTCTCACACACCCACGCGCACTCACACAAGAAATGCTCTTTCTCTCCTCATCTATTTCTCAATCACACACGCGCGCATGCACTAACGCTACAAACGCTTGATGCTTTAGAGCAAGTTCAGCCTTGTGCCAATCATGCTAAATCAAAATTTTGCATTATTTAATTGCAAAACACTCTCCACCCTTGAGCCGAATGTGATGCCAAATTTTGGAAATGCCATTTTAGTGTCAAAATTTGGCATCAAGTTTGGTAATTTCCAAACTTGTCACAACATCCAAAGAAGAGATGAGTTTAATTCCATGATCAGGATTTGAAATTGTGCCAAAATGACAAGCAAATTGGTGCAATGGTATTGCTATTTTTCAGCATTTTGTACTGCACTAAGCTAAAAAGAAAAAATGGCTTAGGCAATGCCATTTTGACACCAACAAATGGACTTTTCCTGGGGACTTGCTGATGACACGTATTTTAGAGAGTATGGTCGACTAGTTTACTTGGCCACAATAAAATAGTAGAATCTTTCTAGAGTTGTATTTTCAATTTTCATGTGCTTATTACTATTTGCTCAGCAAGTTTCTTAATGTACCCTTTTGAATTGTCAAATCCGCATAACTGATGGGTTTTGGGTAGATAATTCAACATGTTATTTAAAATGATGTAACCCATGTGATAGCTAGGAAGGGCTTTGCCAAGATTAGGGCACATGAAAGGGATGCATGGAATGTTACACCCTGTCTTTTCTTATTCCTCATAATTATGAAATGTTACACCCTGTCTTTTCTTATTCCTCATAATTATATTCCTGTAAAAGAAAATGGATTTTTTTGGTTTGGATCCTTATTGATATTTTCTATCTCCGCGCAGTATTATTGTTGCCTGCACTATTATAGTTTTGGGGAGTATAAGTCTAATTAGTTTTAGTATTTTGTGGTGTACCGTAAATAAGTACTTTTATTAAATGGTTATCTATCATTTAGGCTTAAACGTGAGTAGTGGGTGATTTTAAGAGTAGAGAGCCGCAAAAGTCAAAGTCGAAGTTCAAGGATATTAAGTGGTCATCTGGTCATCTATCAATTTGTTCTTCCGTTTGGTATAAGGTGGAGTATTAATGGTTTTGATGTTCACAGTAGTAGAAAGAGTCAAATGGTATTGAAGAGAGGAAACACGGACAACAGAGATTTGAATCTGATAATTCGTTTGGGAGAAGAACAGAGAGAAGGGGCCTGAATTTACCACAGGACCCCCGTGCAAAGGACAGGCTAGCCAAGAACGAAATGCCGAAACAGGACACAAAGGGAAAACTATGAAAGTTGGAAAACCCACAAAAGTAATTAGGAAAAAAACTTGCACAAGTAGGGTCAGCTCCTTGGAAAGTTGGGGCAGAACCTACGGAATTACACCAATGCCCATAATCAAAGGCAGCCTCATGGTTAAAAGCCAAGGATATTTTGGTCTTCTCAAAGCCAAAATGGCTTCATCGCTACATAGCTACACAAGAGCAACGTTCCTTTTAGCAAGCAAGCATGGATTACCATGTACTCTCATTGAGTGTATTCTGTATATTACATAGCTGCAAGCCTGCAATACATCCAAAAACTTGTCACATCATCTAAAGAAGAGATGGGTTTAATTCCATGATCCGGATTTGAAATTGTGCCAAAATGACAAGCAAATTGGTGCAATAGTATTGCTATTTTTCAGCATTTGTACTGCACTAAGCTAAAAAGAAAAAATGACTTAGGCAATGCCATTTCGACACCAACAAATGAACTTTCCCTTGGGACTTCCCGATGACACGTATTTTAGAGAGTTTGGTCGGCTAGTTTACTTGGCCACAACAAAATAGTAAATCTTTCTAGAGTTTTATTTTCAATTTTCATGTCCTTATTACTATTTGCTCAACAAGTTTCTTAATGTAGCCTTTTGAATTGTCAAATCCACACAACTGACGGGTTTTGGGTAGATAATTCTACATGTTATTTAAAATGATGTAACCCATATGATAGGAAGGGCTTTGTCAAGATTAGGGCACGTGAAGGGGATGCATGGAATGTTACACCCTGTCTTTTCTTATTCCTCATAATTATATTCCTGTAAAAGAAAATGGATTTTTTTGAGGAGCTTATCCCATTCTTATCTCTCAACTATAAGATCACAGAATGGCGTTGCAGTGACACTTATCGCTTTGAAAGCGAGAGGTCTGGCCATGTCTATCAAATTGCTGAGATAGATCGGCTTCCTGAATACTAATTAAGAACGCATAAGGGAAACTTTGTTTTTGAGAAGTCTTCAAGAGATAGGGGGATGGTTTGGATCCTAATTGATAATTTCTATCTCCGCGCAGTATTATTGTTGCTGGTAATATATAGTTTTGGGGAGTATAAGTCTAATTAGTTTTAGTATTTTGTGATGTACTGTAAATAAGTACTTTTATTAAGTGGTTATCTACTATCATTTAGGCTTAAACTTGAGTAGTGGATGGTTTTAAGAGTAGAGAGCCACAGATGTCGAAGTCGAAGTCGAAGTTGAAGGATAAGGTAGTTTCCTCTGAAGTGAGTTTGGTATTCATTGGTTTGTATTGGTGGCGTGCGGTGTGTGGAATTTAGGCACAGAAGTGGAGGTTTGTGTAGTGTTAATGGTTTTGATGTTCACAGTAGTAGAAAGAGTCAAATGGTATTGAAGAGAGGAAACAGAGACAACAGATATTTGAATCTCATAATTCGTTTGGGAGAAGAATAGAGAGAAGGCCGCCTAAATTTACCGCAGGACCCCCTTGCAAAGGACAGGCTAGCCAGGAACGAACTGCCGAAACAGGACACGAAGGGAAAACTCTGAAAGTCGGAAAACCAATAAAAGCAATTTGGAAAAAAACTTGCACAAGTAGGGTCAGCTCCTTGGAAAGTAGGGGCAGAACCTACGGAATTACACCAATGCCCATAATCAAAGGCAGCCTCATGGTTAAAAGCCATGGATATTTTGGTCCCCTCAAAGCCAAAATGGCTTCGTCACTTACATAGCTACCTACACAAGAGCAACGTTCCTTTTAGCAAGCAAGCATGGATTACCATGTACTCTCATTGAGTGTATTCTATATATTACATAGCTGCTAGCATGCAATACATCCAAAAACTTGTCACATCGTCTAAAGAAGAGATGGGTTTAATTTCATGATCCGGATTTGAAATTGTGCCAAAATGACAAGCAAATTGGTGCAATAGTGTTGCTATTTTTCAGCATTTTGTACTGCACTAATTTAAAAAGAAAAAATAACTTAGGCAATGCCATTTCGACATTAACAAATGAACTTTTCCTTGGGACTTCCTGATGACATGTATTTTAGAGAATTTGGTCGGCTAGTTTACTTGGCCACAACAAAATAGTAGAATCTTTCTAGAGTTGTATTTTCAATTTTCATGTGCTTATTACTATTTGCTCAACAAGTTTCTTAATGTAGCCTTTTGAATTGTCAAATCCTCATAGCTGATGGGTTTTGGGTAGATAATTCAACATGTTATTTAAAATGACGTAACCCATATGATAGGAAGAGCTTTGCCAAGATTAGGGCACTTGAAAGGGATGCATGGAATGTTATACACCCTGTCTTTTCTTATTCCTCATGATTATATTCCTGTAAAAGAAAATGGATTTTTTTGGTTTGGATCCTAATTGATATTTTCTTTCTCCGTTCAGTAGTATTATTGTTGCCGGCACTATTATTGTTTTGGGGAGTATAAGTACTCTAATTAGTTTTAGTATTTTGTGGTGTACCGTTAGTATTTTGTGGTGTACCGTTAATAATAAGTACTTTTATTAAGTGGTTTTTTAGTATCATTTACCTTAAATGTGAGTAGGGGGTTATTTTAAGAGTAAAGAGCCGCAGACGTCCAAGTCCAAGTCCAAGTTGAAGGATTCTAAGGTGGTTTCCTCTGAGGTGGTGAGTTTGGTATTTTGTTCTTCCATTTCGGTCTCTTTCGGTCTCTATAGAGAAAGGACGTAATTCTTGGTTGGATATTATTTTAAGGTGCTTCATTGGTTTGTATTGGTGGCGTGCGGTGTGTGGAATTTAGCCTCAGAAGTGGACGTTTGTGGAGTATTAATGGTTTTGACGTTCACAGTAGTAGAAAGAGTCAAATGGTATTGAAGAGAGGAAACAGAGACAACAGATATTTGAATCTAATAATTCGTTTGGGAGAAGAACAGAGAGAAGGCCGCTTGAATTTACCACAGGACCCCCTTGCAAAGGACAAGCTAGCCAAGAAAACGAATAGTCTAGATCAAGTCCAAACCTCTTCCCATCCACACCGTCCGCACCTCCCCTTTCCCGATCGAATTTTGATAATCCAAGCCGCTCAATATGATCAGAACGTGATTTTAAGGGTACCCGCATGACACACAACATCTCCACGACTCCATATTATCTCCCAGTAACTCCTTGGTTCGATAACTTAACTCTAATCCATGTACAACAAAGAACGGAAAAAGAGACAAGAATAAAGGAATCAAGTGCCGCTTACCCGATCACGAACCAGCCGAACTCAGACGTCCTCGCGGCTTCTGCCTTTCTCACACAAAGTTCTCTCAAACTTCTTATCTCAGACGTTCTCCCCAAATAAAAACCCTATTCTGTGAAAATATCTCCTAACTTTCTAAAACCATCCAATGCTCCCTATATTATAGCTAATTAGTTAATTAACATATAAATTCAACTGATATAGACTAACTAATGAAATTAATAAATATACCTGCACCCTCGAACTAATAATAACGCCATAGTAAAGATTAGAGGACGGGGCACACGCTATGCGTGTGCAAGTCAAATATTCACAACATTTTTGTAAAAATGCTTCCCACTTATTGTTTGATCAAATTTTCACAAATGTTGTGAAAATTCGATTTGTACACGCATCGCGTGTGGCCCGACCTCTAGTAAAGCACTACGAGCAATGCACTCCCGGGCAAAGTTCCAAAATCATCACCAAACCACCATTCCAACGGAAAATTCAATCAAACAACTAATAAGTGGGAAGCTATGGAGCATATTTTGTCAAAATTCAATTTGCACCCACATCGGTGTACCCTGGCATCTAGTACACTCTTTATGATTAAGAGGTTATTTTTGTTTTTTGATATTGCATGACTATTTGATTCATTCTATAATCAAAGACAGAAACAGACACATATTTCATGCAAATCCAAGATGAGAGACTTAATTAGTTTGGTGTATTTACAAAATTTTAATTTCCTGCCCTGCTTTTTATTTCTTATATTAATGATGTGCCAAAATGGTGGTGTGGTTGTGTCTTAATAATTGAATAACTCAAGGCCAGGCGATGTGTGTGCAAATCAGATTTTGACAAAATTTATAAGAATTCGATCAAACAATACACAAAATGGTTCCCAAACCAAACCAAACTAAATGGTTCCCAATTTATAGAATTCAATTACCAGTTTCATCAACTTGTGGGGGGTTTTCTACAAAACAACTAATTAAATAAACACGTCTCACTGTAGAATTTAATTCCTCTTGAAAGATAAATACAATGTAAAGGAAAGTAAAAAGGGAGAAGCCAAGTAAAAAAGGAGAAGCCGGGCAAATTCCTGTAGGGCAAATCACAGCCGTCCAAATGTGCTTTCCACGGTTTGAATTTAAAATGAAACTTTCCTGTAAAACACTCTTGAACGACTATGATCTACACTACATGCCCTGAGTGCATCTATAGGGTTTCCGAAATCTCAATTGAAAACAAAAGGCAAAGAGAGAAGATGAGATACCTTGCAGTAGGAGATTGTGCGGCAGTAGGCTCTTGCTAATTTTTTGATTTGTCACTAGTTTAGAAAATTAAAAAGCTGACTACTCCTACTTGTGAACTATACAGAAAACAAAAAGTACTAAAAATGCAAATAAAGGAAGAGCGAAAAAGGTAATCTTATAGAAAACAGATTCGTTCAGTTAAGTTTTCAGAGAAAGAGAGAAGAAAGGTGTCAAGTTTCACTATCTAAATTCCGACTTAACTGTAAATTTGAGGGGAACGTGGGTATGGCAGTTGGGTGAGATTGCTTTTACACAATTACCTGACAGTTAATCCTTCTGGTGGTTAAAGAGCAGTACGTGAAATCCTTTCTTTTGGAGGGCATTTTTGGAAATTAAAAATACATGACAGAGCGAGACACCAAAGTGGTGCTCCCCCTTTATATATTAGAATAGATATTGTGCAGAAAAGAAAATTGCTAATTAGGACTCACACCATAAAACTCCCAATTAATAAATGGCCAAAATAATTAATAAAATAAATAAAATTTCTAGGCCGTAACAGAATTTTACCAATGCCCATAATCAAAGGCAGCCTCATGGTTAAAAGCCAAGGATATTTTGGTGCCAAAATGGCTTCGTCACTTACATAGCTACCTACACAAGAGCAACGTTCCTTTTAGGAAGCAAGCATGGATTACCATGTACTCTCATTGAGTGTATTTTCTATGTATTACATAGTTGCAAGCCTGCAATACATCCAAAAACCAGTGCCAACACTTAAATGTTACATAGCAACAACAATTGGGTCCAGACCAAAAAATATTGACCTCGTGTGACAAATCACAATATTTTTTTTAACTTATATTTACTATTTGACCTTGTATATGAAGAGTATATTTATGGGTGTTTCATAGCAAGTCGGGAGTGCCATGGCACCTTCACCACAATACTAGTGTCTACACCTAGTCAGGGCAACACATTTTCTTGGACCAAAAATCTTGAGTATGTCCAAGTACGAACATCTCACTCTCTATTCTCACACTCAATCGTTGCTCACGCGAGTTCTAGTAGTTCGAGATGTTTTCGATGTGCGTTTCGAGTTTATTTAAATATTAGTATACTGCTAATGAGATTAGCCGATCCCAAGTGATTGGGACACAAGGCTCGGTTTGGTATGCTGCTAATGAGATTCTTATTGCATTCTTCGAAATTATTGTACTATTGATGAAATTTTGTGGGGGAAGTGCCACAATATAAACACAATTCACATTTTCTTGATTCAACATTAGTGGATTCAATAAATTGAACGGTACATAAGCCTCTGTGGTTAGAAAAGGAAAATACTTGGGACACATGTTAGAAAACAGATCTAGACACAGATGTAATTGGAGCCACCCGACGCTTGTGGGTCTCAGGTACATGTCGTATACCTCACATGTAATGGACCACTCTGTATACATTTGCATCTAGATTCCTATGGTAAAACTTGTGAGAAAAAACTTCTTAAAGCAAAATAAAAACATAGGAAAGGGATAAAATGAGTGGAATATATCTTATTAATCAGAAAGAGCCCCTTCTGCCCATGGCTTGATTACATCTAGCACTTGCAATCAACATAAAACCAAAAAGAAACTCAATGACCCTCCACACGAAAAGGAACAAAGCTGACACTAGAATCAAAGCCATCTGTTTTCTCCTCAAAACTTGAGAGATTGAATACCACAAATTGAGAGTTGAGGTTTGAACCAACCTTCCTGAATGATGTTCTCAATCTCTCTCACCACTTCACCAATTTTAGGCCTATTGCGACTTATCTCACCAACACAACTCATTGCCAGGTCCACAAACTTCTTTAAACATACCAATGATGTGCCACAACCCGTTGCAGGGTTGAGAATCTCAAGAAGCTCAAATGGGTCACTTGCATTGTCCATCACCTCCTTGACCTCCCACACAATGTTCTTTCTGCGCTCTATTGGCTTTCTTCCAGCTATCAGCTCCAAAAGTAAAATGCCAAAGCAATAAACATCACTCTTCTAGGTTAGTTGTTGGGTCATCTAATATTCCGGATCCACGTACCCCTAGATTAGAATGTTATCAGTTCATTACATTTCATCCTAAGCCAATAGGGTAACATCTTAAATGAACCAAAAAAACTCAAGTTCACAATTTTGCTAAACTACACTCCAAAGTCGGACTTTGACAAATTTGCTATTTGTACCAAGTCAAAAAAAAAAAAAAAATACACGAAATGGTTAAGTTAAAGTTCCCAGAATATCACATGAACCATAATCACTTTAGATCAAATTAAAAAAAATAATTGTTCTTGATTTTGTTTTTTTTTCTGCCTACACGAAAAGAAAAATTTCCCTCTCCCCTATACTTTACCATAAGCGGATGCATTTGGCATTGGATATGCCTTTACCATCTTGGAGAGACGGAAATTAGTAGAGGCCCTAGAGGGACATGTAGAACTCTAATTAGACGTGGCAATCTCAACCTACATTTCTTAACCCGCCCAAATCCGCTCACATGTAACCCAACCCAACCCGCCCATATTGTATAATGGGTTGATATGGGTTGGACCCATATAAACCCATATTTACATGGGTTTAGATGGGTTAAAAATGGGTTCAATTTGGGTTAAACCTAGAATACCATTCCTGCACAAAAATTAATCGCCTCCTGGACCAAATTCGTTCTTCTTTATTTCACTTCAATTCCCTTACAAATTCTCTCTCTCTCTCTCTCTCTCTCTCTCTCTCTCTCTCACACACACACACACACAGATTCCCTTACAAATTCTCTCTCTCTCTCTCTCTCTCTCTCTCTCTCTCTCAAAGACTTTAAAAAAGAACTAAACTAAAACAAATCTGGAAATTTTATTCATATAGACCCTGACGTTCTCAGTACCTGCATCGGTCGATGTTTTGTTGGAAATTTTTTCTGGGGGTAGGAACTTCCCAACTTGACTGCATCTATTGGGTACTGTTGTTGATGAAATGTCCAGGGGTACCCGAAAGGATTGGCCGGTGGTCAAGACCTGAAACTCCGCGAGTTGTTCAATTACAAGGTATCATGTTCCAAAACTTATTAGGCGTTATCAAGTCCTTTAAAGTTTGTCGGGTCAGAAGCCGGTTGTTGGGATTTATCTTGAATATTACAAAAAATATTAGGGTAAAAGTAAAAAAAAAAAATACTTTTTCGATTCTCTCATCGAGACAAACTAATAGGGATAAAAAATTTGTCACAAAACAAACAAATACAAAAAAATATGAATAGAAACAAAAAAAAAAAAAAAGTCACTTGACTTTTTAATCCAAATCTAAGCAGCGGCTTCGGCGAACACAATGAAGACCGAAACTGTACAATCAGTGCAATCATCGCCTTCCAGACAATTCTCTGATGCGGCCTCTGACTCATCGTCGAAGTTACGTTACTGTTTGGAAATGGAAAAAAAAACTCATGGTATTCCGACACTACATTAGCACTGACTTTTAATTACTTCTTCCACCCTTGCCTTCCTGAAATCTCACTCATTTTAAAGTCCTCTAATTGTTTCATTTTTATTAAAAAAAATTGAGTTTTAATCATAGAATTTTTCTTTTCTGAATCCCCTTGATGAGACAAATCAGAAGGGGAGGGGACAAGAAAAAAACAAAAAAAAAAAAACAAAAAAAAAAAAAAAAGGAAAGGAAAGGAAAACGGGTCGGGTCGGGCGGGTTTGGGTTTGTTTTGACCCATATTCGACTCGACCCGTTTCAACACGTTTACTTTTTGACCCATATTCGACCCGCCCATATTTGACCCACGACCCGTTTCAACCCGCCCAGATCCGCCTGTTTGCCACCTCTAACTCTAACAATTACAATCATTCTCTATCACTCGTCTTACCAATGGAACCAGCATCCTTCGACACAAGCAGAATCTGAGCCTCTGCTGAATAAGTAGCATAACATGCATTTTCGTCGTAATCAGAAAACCATAAAGCACAATATTCTATTTTGCTATGGAATATAAGGGGACATTTAAGTATAATAAGTAGTAGTAGCGTAATTTACACAAAAATCACAAATAGTCTACAGTCTATATTCTGCATGAGTATTCTGATTTTGTCTCATTACAGAAGTTCAAACTCTCAATAAACGTTAAAAAGAGCCAAGTATTCTTACCAATTCACGGTTAGGTATTCCACCTTACGCTTAGAAACATCACAAGGTTGAAACCAGGTCACATGCTATATACACAGATATCGAAGCGAAAACAAAAAAGCTCACGGGCTCTAATTTGATGCAAGTGGAAAGGTCCCACTATAGACGAAGAGGCTGTCATCAGTGTACGGATGGTTGTACCCCTTACCATCCCCTTCATGAGTAGCAGACGTGGATGACGAATCAGCATTTGGGTTCAGACCAGCAATTTGCATAACGTTTTCAATCTCTTTCACCACAGCACCCATTGCAGGTCTCCGAGCTCCCTCTTCTTCGACACACCTCATTGCAAGATCCACAAGCTGCTCTAAACCCTTCGGCGTGGGGGCCAAAATGACAGGGTCAAGAATCTCGTCGAGACTGTATAGGACTTGATCCCTTTTCATTCTCTGCCTCACCTCTCTTACAATGTATTTGCCTTTCTCAATCGGATGTCTTGCGGTTACAAGCTCTAGCAATACCACTCCAAAGCTATATACGTCGCTCTTCTCAGTCAACTGTTGGGTCATGTAATACTCTGGATCCATGTAGCCCTACCACGAATAAAGGAATACATACCAGTTTTAGTTTGAAATCCTAAGCCAATAAATCATCTCGAACTTTTAGTCATCTTGACTCCATAAATTGGTTGGGGTGTAAACAATTAACTACATACATGCGTGCATTTGGCAAACATAAAAAACGTGTTTCTTTTTCAATAATGAAAGAAAAATTTGCTGACCAATGTCCCCTTGACTTGAGTGCTAATATGGCTCTTTTCTGCATCACCCATTGGCTTGGAGAGACCAAAATCAGAGACTTTTGCATTCAAGCTTTCATCCAGTAAGATATTGCTTGATTTGATGTCCCTATGTATGATTGGAGGATCGGCAAGCTCATGGAGATATTGCAAGCCTCTTGCTACTCCAAGAGCTATTCGAAGTCGCCTCATCCAATCCAAATTAATTCCTGTCTTCCCTGCAAAACTAACACGTATTTAGTTGTTGGCTAATTGGATGCACATGTTGTCAAAGGATACTGTCTGATAGTGCAGCTTATAGACACTAGGAGGTCCCTTTCAGCTTTTTCAATTATGCTTTCGCTTCTGTTTGGTGAGGGGATATATATACACACACACCCACACTGTCCACTTCCTATAAGGACTCCAGTACATAAGCTATGTAAGGACTTCTGTTATCAGCTGTTGGATCATGTTTTTAATGGACCAGAGCCGCGGGTGGGTTTTAACCATATGATCAACGGATTTGGACCATTGAAAACACAATCCAACGGCCCTTATTAGAAGTTCTTACATAGCTTATGTAAGGGAGTCTTTACAGGAAGGCTAGTGTGTGTGTGTATATACACACATACATGAAGAATCCAAGTTTGGAGGTTTAACATAGATGAGAGTCATGAGACTCCATAAACTTTTTTTTTTTGGCCTTTCATTTTTAAATGTTTGTGAATAACATATTCTACTCTCTTCTGATTTAGTATATTACTTCTTCATATTTCATATATAATCAACTCAACCAAGGTGTTCACTTGTACAAATACTGATGGAAAACATGGATACTTGATCAATGAAGAACGGCATTACTATGAACTATCTTCAGTTATGAAGTACCAACTGAAATGTGACTAGCATCATTATCCATGTTGAGTAGCAGACCCAGGCATTGAACAAAAAAGGTCCCCTCAAGGCAAAATTCTTTAGATTTAGCAGGGCTGAAAGGAAAAACTATTCATACTTTGGAGGGGCTAAGCCGCTAAAGTCAAACTAGATTTAGCAGGGCCAAATAGTAAAACTGTTTATACTTTGGAGGGGCTAAGCCGATAAAGTCAAACTATTAAGAAGTTGAAGGGGCCAAAAATCTAGTAATTTTCTTTGAAGGTATCAAAAACCCTGCGGGCAACTGAGAATTTGTAGAAGCTTGGGGGAGCCATGGCCCCCAGCTGCCAACAGTTGTGTGCCCCTGTCCATGTTGGAGATTACAAAAGTATGCCGAGTACCTGAAAGACTCTCATGGAGTGTACCATTTGCAATGTACTCGTACACCAACATTTGTTCAGCTCGTTCGAAACAGAAACCCATGAGTCCAACAACATTCTTATGGTGTATCCTGGATAGAAGCTCAATCTCCATTTTGAATTCCAGACCCCCCTGCAGAGATCCTTGTTGAGCCCTTTTGATTGCAACCAGTTGCCCATTACTAAGAGTTCCTCTATACACCTACATACAGAATATCAGTAAGTTGAGAAAATGAAAGACAAGCAAAGCAGCACGGAAGAAATACTTATTTACATACTTAAGACGTGGAGAAATTCGTAAAGGGAAAAACAATCAGAATTAAGGAATTAGAACAAAAACAAATCGGGAAACCAAAATAAAAAATAAAAAATGGTTGTCACATATTCAGAATGAGCTCGCAAGTACAAGTACTTGAAATAGGGGGAAAAGTGTGCAGATATTTTTTTGGGGGGTAAGTTCAAAAAGAAAGTGTATGTGACTATACTCCTACAAGAATTCAGAGAATTGTCTCTGTTCTATACGATACAAAGTACATATGACACCATTGCATCCACGACAAATTGTCTTCCCTGCTTAATTTACAGTGGAGATGGAGGTGGATATGGTGAATCCTACGACGACTTGCAGTTTATGAAAGTATCTATGTCATTACAAGGACAACAAAAGGTTAATGAATAAACTTTACACCAGCAACTAGAAATGAAGAAGTTAACCTTCCCGTATCCACCGGATCCAATTCTGTTGGCTTCTGCAAAATTGTTCGTGTATTTCTTAAGCTCGTCGTATGAGAAACACGTAGCTCCTTGTAACAGAGGAACACCACCGCTGGTTGTATTTGGGTTCCAAGAAGCTGCAATGGTAAAGCAGCAAATTAAGCCCAAGAAAAACATTCGCTTGTCGCGCAAATAAATTGTTGAGATGAGCTCCTGAGTTTACCAAAAGGATTGTTCACTCTATCAGCCCTTTCAGCTCTTCTCTTTTGACGGAAAGCATAAAATCCTGCAAGGAGAGCCAATAGCAGAACAACAGAACCACCAACTGCCGCTCCAGTAATCACCCCTCGATTTGATGAATTGTTTCCTTCCGGATAAGAAAGATATTAGAATGAGACAAAATAGTTCTCTCCCATTTCTTTTGCACTAAGGAAAAAAACTTAATACCTGCAAAGTAGTTATAAGGATTGGCTTGGAAAGAAAAGGTTCCATAAGTGATGGGAGGCGTGAAATTTTTGCTGTTCAAGGCAAATGCAATTCTAGAAATTTCTGTTCGATTGAAACGTTCTTGGCCATATGGAAACACTTCTATGCTTATCAAAAGGTAGTTATCTGTATTTTTGGATGGATTACTAATAGAAACTGAATCCACAGGAAACTCAGCGTTATTAAAACACGTCATCAGAGACTTCTCAAGAGATGTATAGATAGAATTGTTTCTGAGGTTTGAGAAGGAAGGAGCTCTGAAGATTAGGGTTCCTGTGTATGGATATGCACATATACAGTTGGGGCTAGAAACTTTATTTGAACTGCACCTATGACGGATACAGTTGTTAGGTGGGGTGGAATATGAGGATGAGTTGGACGGTGGAATGACACAGTATGTTTTCGTCCGTCCTGTTCCCGTGCAAGCTGGATTTCCTACAAGTCTGCAGGAAAAAATAGAGGTACTCCAATGAGGTAGTAAAATGATACTTGATAAAGTAAAGACAAGTTCGTAGAATTCTATATGGCCAATGTATAACTTCATTCGGTTTTGGTTTTCAGAGCGTTTCTCTTTTTAGCACGCATTCTAGATAGCTGCTTTTGAATAACAAATACCCTGCGTGTTTTGTTGTATAAAAATTAAGAGACATCTATTTGGTGTTTTCATATAAATGATTTATTTTTTTCAAAAATATTCCATAATGACAAGGTCTCAAATCCGTCAACCAAGGGAGTTTTCTGCACACTGTAAAGAAGATTCGATTTTGAAACAACAATGCAACAGATGAAGGAAAGAAAAGTAGATACTAAATGTCCAGGTAGTAGAACTTGTATAAGACTAAAACTGTCAAATCTTCAACGAAATATAGCAGATAAAATGCCCAAAAATCAAATCAATAAGTTTTCGGGCCACATGAACTTGATGGTGAAACCCACTTACATGAAATCAACAGTGGTATCCTCTCTCTTTGTAAAATTAATTGCAGATATCGAATTTTTCTGCAGATCTACAAGTTCCAATTGATTGCCATAGCTAGAGGGAACATCCAAAATGCCATTAAGCTGGTTGTTACTCAATGAACTGTCACACAGGCCAAAGAAAACTTTTGTTGGATATAAAATTCACGAGAGAAAATATAGAACTAGACCATTTTGGGTTAAATTCTAAGGATGTCAGATACATATAAGTTTGGACTTCAGGCTAGCATAAGAATTACAAGATGACATGAGATTAAATTATTAAACTGATACTCACGCAGTCTGTAACTGAGGAAGGTTGAAGAGCGCGCCCGGAATTGGACCATAAAGTTTTGTGTTCTCCATAACACTGCCACCAAGACATCCATTAGGGGGAAAACATGTATAGCGTATAATTTGAAATCTTTTATCAAAAAAGTTTTTTGTTTTGGGAACTTTCTCGTTTTAGTTACAAGCACACATATGATCCTCACCCTCCATCCACACCACATTGAACTCTGCGCCTGTTTGGGTTTTTTTTCCTTGACATTGGCTTGCTCTAAGTGTGAAGTTGGCAAAGATTAGGGAAAGGATAGCAGACATAAATTAACTTCATCCCTCCTCCGGATGGGAACTAGGTCATCACAGGATAATCAACAACTCAGCATCATCAGAAATCTTACTAAGAGCTCGTGAAAGTGAGGCCAACATGAATTTTGCCTAAAAGTGCTTAGTTTACTGATAGCATTGAAGAAAACAAGTTTTTTTCCCATGATCCTATCTCAATTTCCTCGCAGAATAACCTAGAAAATTCATTCATCCTCATTATAGAAGACAGAAATCAGAAAGGTTCTTTGGGGTCTCTATTCAGCGCATGTGAAAGATAAGCTATACACAATCCTAAGGCTTGTGATGAATTATGCACAAAGTAGGCCAGTTATAAGTAGATTCCTGTTCTTTGATGAGCGTGATGGATATAATTGGATTCATGATTGATAGATTTTAAGAGATCCCTATTGAGACAATTCATTTACCCAATAGACAATACAAGTGATGGTTCAATTATCCGCAACAAACACCCAAGAAAGACCAGCAAGATAATGTTATGGTTAACTAAAACCTGATGGAGGAAAAGGACCCTGGTAGCATACCTTAAATGACTCATGTAACTTGTGTAGAAATATTTAGTATGTCTGCATGGAGTGCAAGTGTGTGTATTCAGACAGATCAAGAGAGGAACTTACATTGTTGTCAAGGACTGTAAGTTTGACAACCATGAAGGAAAAACTGATGCATCAAATGTATTATTGCTCAAATCTCTGCAAGTAACATTTCCATCAAAGACCATATGAAGAAAAATGCGATCGTCTTCGTAGGTGAAGCAAGTAATTAACAAGACCAATTCATGTCCCTGATTTTGCAAGGTGATTGTTACTTACACGTAGTTGAGATATTTCATAGTTGAAAGATTGGGAATGGGGCCACTCAGTCGATTGTTTGACAAGTACCTAAAGTAAACCAAATGCACAATAAGCTGACTTCCTGGAAATAAGCCTAAATTGGCAAACACCTTTTAGTTGCTTACAGCACACTGACGCTTGTGAGATTGCTGAACTGTGACGGGACAGATCCAGTTAACGAGTTCCCATCGAGACGCCTGTTGCGACCACAAAATATCAATCCAAACTCCAATCGAAATTCGTAGCTACGAGATACTTATCGTGATTGCATTCATGTGATCCAGATACTCACACCACCTCAAGCTTCTGGACTAGTGCTAGCGTTGAAGGGATGCTACCATTAAACTGGTTGTTTTGAAAAAGCCTGTTTAATCAAAATCATATCAAGATGCCAAAATTGAATAATGCAGGTTGAGAATTGTCAAATCTGGAAACTAAGCCCAATATTTATCATTCGAATCATCATCTAGTCTAGAATAGTGGCTGCATATAATGTGTCTTCCTCGTGCGCACTCTTGATACGCCATATTAGGAAGAGAAAAAACCTGAGTTAGACATCAAGCTTGCAATGCTATCAAGGGATGTGCTCCCACAAAACGAGCTCTCAACAGCTCGAAGAAAACTCATTGTTAAACATACACACAACCATGTTCACTATACATTTTCTCTGATTTAACCTATATGAAACCTGTTTTCCCATACGAAAGCTTGCTTCTTAATATTGCTATACAATTAAGCAAACTTCATACACACATAACCATGTCACAACATTTAATCTAGTCCTGTCAGTCGAGTACATAATGTGGAACACTAAAAGTGAATAGGGTGTTCGATGGAACTTACACATGTATTAGCGTCATGCTTGAACTAAAAAGACTAGATGGGATTGCACCAGAGAGCTGATTGTTTCCAAAATGACTGTAAAAATAGTAATATGTAAGTAAAGACCAAATATGGGATTGCTTCAGCTTTGATATAAACACTCTCACAAAGAGTTTAGACATACAAGTGCTTCGTATTAAGCAGCTTATCCAAACCAGGTGCTGTCCCACTAGAGACGGGAATAGTCCCAGAAAGGCTATTATTTGTCAGATCCAGCACATATAGATTTGATAGGTTGCCAATTGAAGGAGGTATACTCCCACTGAAGTTGTTGGAATTAAGATCCCTGCAGGGTAGTAAAGAAAATCAAAAGCATTGAGAGACGGTAATACAGGGAACTAGCCAGTTCGGAATAAATAGTACGTCAAACATATGGGGCATGCGGTACTCCGCTGAAAATTTCTGGAATACAGACATTCAGTTGTTTAGATGGTGTAGATTTATGAAAAGGAGCATCAAGTGCAAGAATCAAAGACAAAATCTAGAACCCACAATCAAGTTTCCTTTCTTTTTATAGAAACATATCGAAGACTTGTTTCTGGAAATAGGTTCAACACTTCACCTGAATAGGTCACGCGGTGTTGGGCCTGTGGGCGACCAACTGTTGGAAAACTCGGAAAGTTTAGGGCGCAAAGAGAGCCAAAATAATACATAGGCATACATCATGTGATCTAACCTTTTGATTTTAAAAACTTCGTACTTTCATATCGTTGACGAACTTAAGATGAAACTTTCAAAAGAGTAGTCATTTATTATGTCAAAAGTTTGTAGAAGGTTGGAGTTGATGTCCTTTCCATTCTTCTGTCATGTCAATTACTTCAGGGGATGGTGTTGGAAAATTGGCCGCTGCAATTTCTGAATTGTTGACGAAATCTCCAGCAAACCTGTAATACGCTTCGAGTCCCGACGATGTCGTTTTCCTAAAGACAGTATTTGCCCCCACCGATTGGTATGCAAAGGGTTACAGCAAATCTGCCTTCAAGATAAATCGAAGCCCGAACTCGAAATTCTTTCCGTTTTCGTTTGCACTAACGAAACGGACAGAATACCTGCTTGAACACGAATATAAGAACCAGAACCACTGTGTTCTGTTTTCTGCAGCAAATAGAACTGTAGACACCCCATTCTGGACTGTCCCGATTAGTCTTTTTACTTTCTTTGTTGACCCGATGATGATAAAACGGTCGAGAACAGTTCAGGGTCGACGGAAGGATTTGAGCCTTGAGCGTTGAACTCTCTCCCTTCAAGCCCACTTCAAGCCTTTCAAATCCAGAGCCAAATAAGCCTCAGCAAAACCGTACCTTGCTTACGCCACCTCCTTCTTGGCATGCGCCAGGAATTTGTCACGTGTCGGACATCGACCGTTGACTGAGTTTGACCTGGCGCACGGCAGGTTGTAGGTGGCGTACGGAGGGTCAAGGCCGGTCAAATCACCGCTTTTCTGTCACGCGCCCAAGACTTTTGTGGCTCCCCAAGTACAGGGAACGGTGCCCCTGATGATTATATTCGTCTGGCCGTCCCCCTCTCTCTCCTACACACCCCATCAAGGCAAGTCCCATGCATTTAATGCATGGAGGCTCCCTCCTCTCCTCAACCAGCCAAACAGGCCTTAGCTTAACTGATTTCAGTCACTCTCCCCACCATAAATACCCCCCTTGCATTCATTTGCAAGGGGTTAGCACATTCATTAAGCTCCATCCTTCCCTCTCTTTCTCTCTCTTGTTCTTGCTCCTCCATTGGAAGAGTGAGAGGTAGAGAAGCTCAGTACACACCCTACACCACTGTCCAGCCACCACCCAACCTCCATCTTCAACCTTCAAAGCTCAACCCATCCTTCCATCTCTTGCAACCAAAGGTATACCACCCTTGTGTTGCTTTCTGTTTTCAACTCTTGAGGGGAGCCAGAAGGGTTCTGGCTAGTAACTGATACTAGTCCAGACCTCTCTCTGGTAAAATAAATCAGTCGTAGAGGAACATATCATGGCGCACGCTAGCTACATCAAGCCGTATGCCACCTTTGGTTGTATGTGCACGACTGGCGTGGGGATCATGAGGTGTCCATTTATTGTTTACTTCCTTTCTGTCATCACCTTGAGCATGCTAATAACCAGTTTACTGCTTTCTGTACATTAGAGTTATTTAAACGTAGCTTTCAATACCTGTACCTTTCTTGCTTTTGTGAGGCCTCTGGGGTGTTTCTGGTCATGTTCCAGAACCCAGATGATGTAAAGCCAAACACTGGGCAACATGCAATGGTGGCGTACGGCCTCTTAGGAGTGGCGTACGGCATGTTTGCTGGCGTCCAGTGCCTGGCCCTTACATCGCAGTTCAATCTTGGCCTCTTATTTCCCCCCACTCTGTTTATGGGGTTTGCTTTGCTGTTTTTCCTGGCTCTTAGCCATTTCTTATGTCTGTACATGCACTTAACCTATATTATCAACTGCGTGGTTTGTCCTGGGTATGCACTGGTCCATTCCAGAGCCCAGAGGGTTGAGAGCAAAAGCTGTAGGAATTGGCAGGGTAGTGTACGCCAGCTTTGAGGTGGCGTGCGCAGGGTGTGCTGGCGCGCAGTGGCCTGGCCGTTGCGTGCCAGCATGTCGTCTGCTCAGGCACCCGACGAGCAGCGTACATCATCCCGTTGAACTTTTTGCAGTGCTTGTTCTCAATCTATATTCTTACGTTTAATTCAATTCAAGCAAGCAAATCATCATCCATAAACATTTTGTCATATAAACTGCAACTTGTTACAGTTTTAATCCCTATTAACTGTTCCCCCGCCCTAATTGGCTAAAGAATGATCAAATGAGAGAAAAATGCAAACGTTTTACAAAATGCCTGAGTAGAGACCGATCTCCGGATTGGGCGAGAGGGGTGCCACAAAACCCTTCCCTTCTCGTAACCTGGCTCCCGAACCTAAGATATCGAAGGTGACGACGGACCAGTCTACGCCTTTTTCAAATCAAATCAAACCTTTTTCAAATCAAAGCAAACGTAGCAAACGTTCTCGAGTTCGGTTCCTTGGGTGTTCTTCCGCTAAAACCCGAGTGGCGACTCTGAATTGAAACGTTTCGCCGCGCTATTTTCCAAGAGGGGCGCCCCCAAACAAATTATTTTCCTACAAACCAAAATCGGGCGAATTTTGGGGCGTGTGCCCACAAGAACGCAGAATGAATGCTAGAAAACATAGAGAGAGATGTGGGAGAAATTCGGATTATATGTGTGTAAGAGATGTGGGAGAAATTCGGATTATATGTGTGTAACCACGGATTCTGACAAGCAGTGGTCTATTTATAGGCCACTACGCACCCATTGAGAATGGGTACGCAGCCGATCTAATCTGACCGTTGGATCAGATCCTATGGTCTAGATCGACCAGTCACACCTAGTCACACCGAACAGGTGTACTGTTTCGCTCACACCCAATCGGATTTGATCCAATCCGTTGGATCGTGCCCGTTCCCGATCGACGGTTGATATCGCAACTCTACGAACCAACGCACCCGTAGGCTCGAGTTGCACCCGATCGGAACCGCTCCGTGTGACTCACCTGCCACGTGTGCGACACGCGGCATGCCACGTCAGCGCCACCTTACCGCCAACTCGCAATAAGAAATGGCGCCTAGCGCTGACGTGCAAAGTGCGCCGCTAAAGCGCCACAATGCACCACAGCCCACGCCACACTGTCCACGCGCGCGCGTACCAGCTTTGCCGGTATGGGCGACGCACCATAGAGCTGCACCACACTAGATTATTGTTTATTCATATTAGGAATGTTTTCTAATATATACCACTCCTACATCTCTCAACTAACCAATGTGGGACAAAGCACACAAAGAGGAAAAACAAGTATTCTAAGGAAACAAGGAAATTTTTCAAAACCAAAAACGACTGACACTTTATTTTGAAAATCTCTAACAGATGGAGCAGTTTGTAAATGTGTGAGACCAAAAGTACCAAAGTCCAAATCCTTACAGATAGAACAGCTGCTGCAGGGACCCTATCATGTCTGGAATGGGACCACTGAAGCTGCAACTGACCAGTGCTCTGAATCGCCAAGTAGAAGCAACTGGTTAGAAAGGGTTATTACAAGTACTTGTAAGCCATACCCTTTAACAACAATCAAAACTTTCTCACAGGTAGGTTAACTTCGTCAAACTTCCAATTGGAGTAAGAGGTCCTGTCAAACCGTTGTTGTATGAGAGATCCCTGTATGCGGAAGCTGGCAGTCAGACCATGCTTTGGACAATTCTTATGAGGAAATACAAAACAAAAGCCAAGAAAGCACATATGTCCAGTGTGACTATGGGAGAAGAGGAACATGAAAAATAGAAGAAGACATACAGCATCTGTAATTCCAACAACTGTCCAATGTCTCCAGGCAGCTGACCAATCAAACCCATGCTTGGTAATATTCTGAAAATGGAAGTGACAGTTAACTTCAGTTATTGAAAAATGAATAAGCAACTTTCCACAAGTAGATGGGAAAATACAATTGGGACTTACATGGCTGTGATGCGTGAATTGTTGCACTGAATTCCAACCCAACTGCTGCCACATGGGTCAAGCCCATCCCAATTCAGTGCTATGTTTGTCCAGGCCTCCTTGAGATTCTTCAGAGCAGCAACTGGTTCATAAGATCATTACTCCAATAAGTTTCCCCGTTAAGAAAAAAGTTCTTATGCATTCATAAACCACACTCAATTCTCAAAATTAAACTTTCCTTGCCAGTTGCCATTCCTTGTACGTAGATGAAAGCGTTAAGGCATTCTGGGAGAGGTGATAACTAGGGATCGGAACTAGAATTACTGCTAACCTACTTTCTTATCAGAATTTACAAAACAAATGCATTGCACATGAGAACCCAATGATGGCCGGGAAGACAAGAATAAAAGTAACATCCTTCTTCGAGGTTGCCCTCTCCTCGGATTTCACTTTACTAGAAGACACCTTTGTTACTGGTTCAAGGTACTGCTTTTTTGATTGTTCTGCCATTCATGAATAAGAAAGAACATACCTGAATGGTAGCAAATCTAAGACCTCTAGCTTTAGTGAACCAGTTGCTTAATTTTAACAACAGACATGTTCCCGGGAAAATAAAATTACAACAGACAGAAGTTAACTTCTCCAAACTAAGTAATTAACAAAGTCCAACCATTTAATTGCTTAAATTTAAAGATATCTATTAATTAAACTGAATATCGACATGTTCATTGTTAACTAATTTTCTCATCAAAAGAGTGCAAGAGAAAGCAACCAAAAGAGCTCTAGAGTATTCTATCTTAGTCTTAATCTCGACGAACAAAATTTTGGATGTTTTCGAAGGACGCATTTTGTGGGAAACTAAACCGCTTCTTCTTCTTTTCTTTTCACTTGTGTAATCTATTGGTGATCATTAAACTTGAAAACAACTTAGTGGTGTCAATGAACTAGTATGAAACAAAAGATTTGAACTTACGGTCCTGAGGATTCGTCTGCGCTGTTGCAACGAGAAATTGGATGGAAATAGACAACAGAAAGATCTGAATTCGTAAACCCATTACTCAAGAGAAACAAATAACTTCAAAACCAGCAAATTGTTTCATTCATTTCCTCTTGTTCCTAATTAGAACTCTTAAGCAGAAGAAAGTCTTCCCATTATACCAACTAGAAACAAAACAAATAGTAAGCTCTGGAGGGACCCACGTACCTGTTGGGAAACCGAATCCCCAAGACCCAGTAATGACGTGTACAGATTAGACAACAAAAAATAAAAAACCCTACAAGGCGGAATTAGGGTTTTACCACAACTCCCTGCGACACGAACGCTGGTTGAACTTGTTATAGCACGCCTTGCTATAAACCACGAATATTGCTCGATCGTACGTTACGATCTTCTATCGTATTCCCTGCACGTCTAGAACACGAACTGAGTGTGGACTCTTTCGCGATCTGTTTGCTCTCTCTAAGTCTGCCTCTATTTCGTGAATAATAGAAAAACGTTAATCTGACCTAGAGAGCATAACGTATATATATAGGGCTACGATAGGGACCTAAGGAGTAATAAGTCTGGGCTCCCAGTGTAAATAAGAAAACCTAATCCCACCAGGATTCTACTTCTTATTTCACTAATTATAATTCACCCCACTACAGAATTATAATTGCACTCCCGTCCTTATCTCAATTATATTACGAGCTCTATGATATTAAATACTTATTAATCTCCCCACATTAAGATTACAGATACCCGTTGATTAAAATAAATTACTAACAGTACCACCCGGGGTGGTAGCCAAGATGGCAATGGTTACCCCTGTTGGGCTTGGCTCTTATGTGCTCACGGGTTTGAAGCTTGCCGATGCCTTCCGTTTGAATCCCATGATCTGCCTATTGCCTTCTTCAGCCTTGGATGGGGCGTTACACACCTGTAGGTTTCAACTTTCTTTCATGGGGGCTCGCCATTGGTCTAGAGTCCCTATGTTCATGCCAGGGAAGGACTTTATGCTTGGTCGCTCCCTCCTCTACGCTTTTACATTAGAGAAAAAAAGAGTCGGGACCCACCTCTAATGTCCTCGTTATTGGCAATGTTGTGTTTCATTGAACCTCTTTTGTGCCTCTGTGACATGTTGCCTATACTGTTATATTAGGATGCAACTCTTGATGTAATCCATTGGCTACAGCCTACAAGTTGACACATAAGACGTTTTGTCTTAAAAATGTGAAATTGGGACGTTGGAGTGATCCTATATGCTCTTTTCTAACCCTCTATCTCCCACACACCCACGCGCACTCACACACGAAATGCTCTCTCTCTCTCCTCATCTATTTTGTTAAAGATGAAAGGAGATATTTTATTGAATTCAATATAAAACTATACAATGAGACCTCTATTTATACAAGGGGAGGGAGCCTAACAATGGAAGGGAATCATCCTAATTATAATGAAATTATAATCAATTACAATCAAATAAAATCCAGGCAATCATATAATATCGTAATCATCATTTGAAAATTGACTATATATATTATATATACACAGTCCGGAGATTTTCCAATGCTTCGGGAACAGAACCACGTGGATATTCTTGTATTCTTAATTATTTTACTTTTGCTTGAAACCCATTCAAATCTAACAACAATGACTAATGCAACCAAAACTAATGAGCTAACCAAGATTAAGAGTGACCAATCTGATTCAAATATAGCCAGGTTCATTAGAAAACATTATTTGGAGACAGCTGCATTCCTTACCTTTTATAATCACGTATATCTCAGTTTCTCATGCCACATTTAATTAATTAGTTGGAGATAGATTCTTTAAATTGTCTTTCGAGACCATTCCAACTATAACATTCACGAGATCGAGAATTAAGAACCAGATGAGAAGTTACTATGGGAGGATTTCTTGACCTGGGAATTATCCTGCTGACAAGTACTATGTGTACTATTCAAATAGTCTTGGTCTCTCTTTTTGGTTTCATTTAATTGAGAATGATGGTTTCCTGTCTAATGAGAGAATATTATCAACTTGTTGTTGAACGAGGGAATCAAAAGGACTGAATGAAATTCATTTTCCACTGAATTAATAGGTCCCCACTTTATTATCTGGTGGCAAACAAATGCGTTGTTATTGAAGCTGACTGCAGGAGTCGTCACTGAAAGTCTGCTAAAATAAACAAACAAAATGTCTCAATTGCACATTGAATGAGCTTATTCCTCATTCTCGTATTTGAGAAAGATTGTGTGTGGATTTTTTTGCTCAAATCCAATATTGGCAGACTCCGTACTTCATTAATTTGTTTGTTTGTTTGATTGATTGATTGATTGAAGATTCGTTCATTTGGATTGGAGAAGCCAGTAAATGTTGGTTTTTTTTTTTTGTTTTGTGGAAATTAGTATTTTGCAAGACTTGATTTAAGAGAGAGTTTTGGTTAAGAGTTTCTGATTGCACTTTTGGTGAGAGAATTTATAATAAATGGCCATACACTATAATATTGCAGAATGAATGAGCATTAGACCCACATTATAATATCGCATCATTATAATGTATGACCTATAATGACTTGCGCAAGCTGACATGCTAACCAAGGATGGAACAAAGGGGGTCTAATGGCGGTAACCGCGCGCCACGACAAAAATTTTAGAAAATGCAATTATTATATGTGACAATTTTTTTTTATCCCCAACTTATATAGTCTTGTCACTATTAGGTTTTTTTTCCTTATTTTTTATTATATACTAGTCATAAATCTTCTATTTTCGTTTTCATGAAAGGAGACCCAAACAAGTATTCCAAAACTAAATTCAATGGGCCAAAGTGAAATAATATAAATGATGATGTGTAATTAAGAAAAAAATATTCCACACTCTAACACTAAAACAGCTTAACCTAAAAAAATTAAGGGAATTTAATTATTATGCCATTATCGATGCCCAAAATTAAAATTAGTCTACTTTTGTACTCCATGTGTAAATGACAAACATCATTTAGTCTAGTTTTTGTTATGTTATTTTAATTTTTTCTAAGGCCGATGACTATTAATATTGTAATGCATTTTTTTTTTAGTATACATTTCGCCACTGCTATGGTAAAATCCTGGTTCCGTCCTTGCTAGTCAGGGCGACACATTTTCTTGGACCAATAATCTTGACTATGACCAAGTACGAACATCTCGCTCTCTATTCTCACGCTCAATTGTAGCTGATAGGTGCGTAAAGATGCCTATTTACGCCTCCTAACTTAGGCTTGTTATGTTCGTTTAGTGCGGTACTTGGGGCTTGATACTTGTTAATTGTGTTTCTGGACTCTCAGAGCCGAAGGATAATATTTGAAGTTTAAACGTCGGACTTTATTTCGGGAGAAAAGTGCATCAAATTCCAGCCATGTGTTGCACGTACGAAGGATTTTATTGGGAAATGCTGAAATATTGGTGTTGAGCTTGCCGAAGGAAATTTATTGGATCAAATCCCACTAGAACGGCAACATGGAATTGTAATTTGGCAACCTGTGGACTGACCCATAATTGTAGCAAACTAGCAAGATTTATCTTCAGCATTTACATTAAAAGTGGGCCCACGGTACAATTGATAGAACACACGAGGTCTCCGTATATATAAGGAACGGTAAAAGGGATTGAGGATATCTTTTTCTGAAGCATAAACCGAGAACGGGGGCTGCCGTCAAGTTTCTTTTCCACGCAGACCATGCACGAACAGAGAGCATGACAGTTCAACGACGCTACGGTGCTCACAGCTGAAACAGTAAAGGACGAAAAGCTTTGGGGTTTAATCTTTTACTGTTATTTCAATGGAGTCTCACTACGCCAAATTTTGGCTTTACCAGCGATAATATTACCGGCATTAATTTAATGCCGTTAAAAGTCACTTTTAGCGGCTAATACTTACCCTAAAACGGCAGTATTCCTAAGACCACCGTTTTTAGTGACATTTACCGGCGATTTTTAAAATTACCGCCGGAAAAAGTAGAATGTATGTTTATAATAAAACCGACCCATATAATATAAATAATATTATTTATCCTAGGTGAACCAAAATGCGGGTTAGCCGAGTTGGTCACACGCGCGTGTAAAGATCCGGAGGTTCTGGGTTCGAGTCACTGGGAAAGCAAAAAAATTAACCGCCCATTTCATTCCCGGCGGTTTTGTAATGCCGTTTTAGTATTACAGGCGGTTTGTTACCGCCGTTTTTGTTTTACCAACAATTACTTAACCGACGGACTATTACCGGCAGTTTTTGGCTATTACCGGCGGTTTTCTAATGCTGCTAAAGGTAAAATTTGGCGTAGTGTCTTATACTTGCATGATTATTTGTTCTAATTCCATGAGTGGCTAAACTATTTGGCTAGGGTGATGAGGAGGTCTCTCCAAGTAGCGTAGTTGTTAGATTTCTAGGGTTTTATATTCAACTTGATTAGGTGACTTGATCGACTCATAACTTTTTATGAAGTTCTATATTTTTCCAATCTTCGAATGTGTTTGTATCCATGGTTTCAAGCACAGTCATACAATGGTTTCTAATATTTCAGGATAGGCTTTGAGATAGACTATACGACGTGAGACGGGTCGTGCCGTTGGTTAAATCTAGCGAGACGATCCGTGCCGTGTTGAGATAGCCTATACGGAGTACGAATCTTGATTATCTTTTTGGCAATTATCGATAGGAATTGCTACCCTACGGTGGTCTGGTTGAATGTTGAATGTGAACCCTAGGTTTTGAAACAATTGCGTTACAAGGGGAGACTGAGTCGGAAACCCTAGTCCTTTCTCTCATTTGTTTCAAACTCCCTTAATCTGTTTTCTAGTTTAATTTTAGTTTAATCAAATCCAAATCAAAATCCAACTTCTTTTTCCTTTCAGAATTAAATTAGAAATCAATTGAACGTATTGTAACTTAGCTTTTTACTCTCCGTGGACGATCTCGGACTTAATTGCTATTCTTCGGGATAATTGTTAATTACCTGTTTTATAAATTATATTTTTGGTACGAAAACGATAGACCAGTAGCTCCCACGAATTCTAGTAGTTTGAGATGTTTTCGATGTGCGCTTTGAGTTTATTTAAATATTAGTATACTTCTAATGAGATTGATTAGCCGATCTCAAGTGATTGGGACATAAGGCTCGATTTGGTTTGGTATACTGCTAATGAGATTCTTATTGCATTCTTCGAAACTTTTGGACTATTGATGAAATTTTGTGCGGGAAGTGCCACAATATAAACACAATTCACATTTTCTTGATTCAACATTAGCGGATTCAATAAATTGAATGGTACATAAGCCTCTGTGGTTAAAAAAGGAAAATACTTGAGACACATGTTCGAAAATAGATCTAGAAACAAATGTAATTGGAGCCATCCGACGCTTGTGGGTCTCAGGTACATGTTGTATACCTCACATGTAATGTACCGCTCTGGATACATTTGCATCTAGTTTCCTATTGTACAACTTATGAGAAAAAACTCCTTAAAGCAAAATAAAAACATAGCAAAGGGATAAAATGAGTGGAATATATCTTATTAATCAGGAAGAGCCCCTTCTGCCCATGGCTTGATTGCATCTAGCACTTGCAATTAGTATAAAACCAAAAAGAAACTCAATGACCCTTCGAACGAAAAGGAACAAAGCTGAAACTAGAATCAAAGCCATATGTTTTCTCCTCAAAACTTGAGAGATTGAATACCACAAATTGAGAGTTGAGGTTTGAACTAGCCTTCCTGAACGATGTTCTCAATCTCTCTGACCACTTCACCCATTTTAGGCCTGTTGGGACTTATCTCACCAACACAACTCATTGCCAGGTCTAGAAACTTCTTTAAACATACCAATGATGTGCCACAACCCGTTGCGGGGTTGAGAATCTCAAGAAGCTCAGATGGATCACTCGCATTGTCCATCGCCTCCTTGACCTCCCACACAATGTTCTTTCTGCACTCTATTGGCTTTCTTCCAGCTATCAGCTCTAAAAGTAAATGCCAAAGCTATAAACATCACTCTTCTAGGTTAGTTGTTGGGTCATGTAATATTTCGGATCCACGTACCCCTGGATTAGAATGTTATCATTTGATTACATTTTATCCTAAGCCAAGAGGGTAACATCTTAAACGAACCAAAAAAACTCAAGTTCAAACACAATTTTGCTGAACTACACTCCGAAGTCAGACTTTGACAAATTTGCTATTTGTACCCAGTCAAAAAAATATATACATATACACGAAATGGTTAAGTAAAAGTTCCCAGAATATGACATGAACCATAATCACTTGAGATCAAATTAAAAAAAATATTTGTTCTTCATTTTGTTTTTTTCTACCTACAAGAAAATAAAATTTTTCCTCTCCCCCAGACCTTACCATATGCGGGAGCATTGGGCATTGGATATGCCTTTACCTTTTTGGAGAGATGGAAATTAGTAGAGGCTCTAGAGGGACAAGTATGTAGAACTCTAACAACTACAATCATTCTCGATCACTCGTCTTACCAAAGGAACCAGCATCCTTTGACACAAGCAGAATCTGAGCCTCTGCTGAATAAGTAGCATAACATGCATTTTCGTCATAATCAGAAAACCATAAAGCACAACATTCTATTTTACTATGGAATATATGGGGAAATTTAAGTATAATGGGTAGCAGTAGCTTAATTTACACAAAATTCACAAATAGTCTACAGTCTATATACTACATGAGTATTCTGATTTTGTCTTAGTTACAGAAGTTCAAACTCTCAATAAACGTGAAAAAGAGCCAAGTATTCTTGCCAATTCACGGTTAGGTACTCCACCTTATGCTTAGAAACATCACAAGGTTGAAACCAGGTCACATGCTATATACACAGATATTGAAGCGAAAACAAAAAAGCTCACGGCCGGGCTCTAATTTGATGCAAGTGGAAAGGTCCCACTATAGACAAAGAGGCTGTCATCAGTGTACGGATGGTTGTACCCCTTACCATCTCCTTCATGAGTAGCAGACGAGGATGACGAATCAACATTTGGGTTCAGGCCAGCAATTTGCATAACGTTTTCAATCTCTTTCACCACAGCACCCATTGTAGGTCTCCGAGCTCCCTCTTCTTCGACACACCTCATTGCAAGATCCACAAGCTGCTCTAAACCGTTCGGCGTGGGGGCCAAAATGACAGGGTCAAGAATCTCGTCGAGACTATATAGGAGTTGATCCCTTTTCATTCTCTGCCTCACCTCTCTTACAATGTATTTGCCTTTCTCAATCGGCTGTCTTGCGGTTACAAGCTCTAGCAGTACCACTCCAAAGCTATATACGTCGCTCTTCTCAGTCAACTGTTGGGTCATGTAATACTCTGGATCCATGTAGCCCTGCCACAAATAAAGGAATACATACCAGTTTTAGTTTGAAATCCTAAGCCAATAAATCATCTCGAACTGTTAGTCATCTTGACTCCATAAATTTGTTGGGGTATAAACAATTAACTACATACATGCGTGCATTTGGCAAACATAAATAACGTATTTCTTTTTCAACAATGAAAGGAAAATTTACTAACCATTGTCCCCTTGACTTGAGTGCTAATATGGCTCTTTTCTGCATCACCCATTGGCTTGGAGAGACCAAAATCAGAGACTTTTGCATTCAATCTTTCATCCAGTAAGATATTGCTTGATTTGATGTCCCTATGTATGATTGGAGGGTCGGCAAGCTCATGGAGATATTGCAAGCCTCTTGCTACTCCAAGGGCTATTCGAAGCCGCCTCATCCAATCCAAATTAATTCCTGTCTTCCCTGCAAAACTAACACGTATTTAGTTGTTGGCTAATTGGATGCACATGTTGTCAAAGGATACAGTCTGATAGTGCAGCTTATGGACACTAGGAGGTCCCTTTCGGCTTTTTCAATTATACTTTCCCTTCTGTCTGGTGAGGGGATATATATACACACACACACCCACACAGTCCACTTCCTATAAGGACTCCCTTACCTAAGCTATGTAAGGACTTCTGTTATCAGCCATTGGATCGTGTTTTTAATGGTCCAGATGGTGGGTTTTAACCATTTATGATCAACAGATCTGGACCATTGAAACCACGATCCAACGGCCCTTATTAGAAGTCCTTACGTAGCTTATGCAAGGGAGTCTTCACAGGAAGGCTAGTGTGTGTGTGTGTATACACACACACATACACATACCCACATAGATACATACATACATGAAGAATCCAAGTTTGGAGGTTTAACATAGATGAGACTCCAGAAACATTTTTGTTCTGGCCTTTCATTTTTAAATGTTTGTGAATAACATATTCTACTCTCTTCTGATTTAGTATATTACTTCTTCATATTTCATATACAATCAACTCAACCAAGGTGTTCACTTGTACAAATACTGATGGAAAACATGGATGCTTGATCAATGTAGAACGGCATTACTATGAACTATCTTCAGTTATGTAGTACCATCTGAAATGTATCCATGTTGAGTAGCAGACAAGGCATTGAACAAAAAAGGTCCCCCCAAGGCAAAATTCTTTAAATTTAGCAGGGCCGAAAGGTAAAACTATTCATACTTTGGAGGGGCTAAGCTGCTAAAGTCAAACTAGATTTAGCAGGGCCAAAAGGTAAAACTATTCATACTTTGGAGGGGCTAAGCCGCTAAAGTCAAACTATTAAGAAGTTGAAGGGGCCAAAAATCTAGTAATTTTCTTTGAACGTATCAAAAACCCTGTGGGCAACTAAGAATTTGTAGAAGCTTGGGGGAGCCGTGGCCCCCGCCTCCAACAGTTGTGTGTGCCTCTGTCCATGTTGGTGGAGAAGATTACCAAAGTATGCTGAGTACCTGAAAGACTCTCGTGGAGTGTACCATTTGCAATGTACTCGTACACCAACATTTGTTCGGCTCGTTCGAAACAGAAACCCATAAGGCCAACAACATTCTTATGGTGTATCCTGGATAGAAGCTCAATCTCCATTTTGAATTCCAGACCCCCCTGCAGAGATCCTTGTTGAGCCCTTTTGATTGCAACCAGTTGCCCATTACTAAGAGTTCCTCTATACACCTACATACAGAATATTAGTAAGTTGAGAAAATGAAAGACAAGCAAAGCAGCACGGAAGAAATACTTATTTACGTACTTAAGACGTGGACAAAATCGTAAAGGGAAAAACTATCAGAATTAAGGAATTAAAACAAAAACAAATCGGGAAACCAAAAAAAATAAAAAATGGTTGTCACATATTCAGAATGAGCTCGCAAGTACAAGTACAGTTTAGTATTTACATGATTTATCAGTGTTGAAAAAGAAAGTGCATGTGACCATACTCCTACAAGAATTCAGAGAATTGTCTCTGTTCTATACGATACAAAGTAAATATGACACCATTGCATCCACAACAAATTGTCTTCCCTGCTTAATTTACAGTGGAGACGGAGGTGGATATGGTAAATCCTACAACGACTTGCAGTTTATGAAAGTATCTGTGTCATTACAAGGACAACAAAAGGTTAATGAATAAACTTTACACCAGCAAATAGAAATGAAGAAGTTAACCTTCCCGTATCCACCAGATCCAATTCTGTTGGCTTCTGCAAAATTGTTCGTGTATTTCTTAAGCTTGTCGTATGAGAAACACGTAGCTCCTTGTAACAGAGGAACACCACCGCTGGTTGTATTTGGGTTCCAAGAAGCTGCAATGGTAAAGCAGCAAATTAAGCCCAAGAAAAACATTCGCTTGTCGCGCAAATAAATTGTTGAGATGAGCTCCTGAGTTTACCAAAAGGATTGTTCACTCTATCAGCCCTTTCAGCTCTTCTCTTTTGACGGAAAGCATAAAATCCTGCAAGGAGAGCCAATAGCAGAACAACAGAACCACCAACTGCCGCTCCAGTAATCACCCCTCGATTTGACGAATTGTTTCCTTCCGGATAAGAAAGATATTAGAATGAGACAAAATAGTTCTCTCCCATTTCTTTTGCACTAACAAAAAAAACTTCATACCTGCAAAGTAGTTATAAGGATCGGCTCTGAAATTAAAGGGTCCATAAGTGTTGGGAGGCTTGAAAGTTTGGTTCCTCAAGACAAATGCAATTCCAGTCATTCCTGTTTGATTAAAACGATCTTGGCCATATGGAAACAATTCTAGGCTTATCAAAAGGTAGCTATCTGTATTTTCGGTCGAATTACTAAGATAAAGTGAATCCACAGGAAGTTGATTGGACTGGTAACAACTCAGCAGAGAACTCCCAAGAGCTGTATAGTTAGTTGAGTTTCCGAGGTCTGAGAAGGAAGGAGCTTTGAAGATTAGGGTGCCTGTGTATGGATAGGCACATCTACAGTTGGGGCTAGAAACTTCATTTGAACGGCATTTAGGAGGGATACAGTTGATAGGTGGGAAGGAATATGAGGGGAAGGAATATGATGGGTTGGACGGTGGAATGGCACAGTATGTGTGTGTCCCTCCTGTTCCCGAGCAAGCTGGATTTCCCACAAGTCTGCAGGAAAAAATAGATGTACACCAATGAGGTAGTAATTGATAATTGATAAAGCAAAGACAAGTTTGTAGAATTCTGTACAGGCAACGTATAACTTCCAAAAAGGAGGGTCATGGATGGTCAGGCCAGTCTATCCTTGATCCTATTAGCTCTGCACTTCGTGCTTTGAGTTAATGACCCTTATTTTTGGCTGTTTCAAAAAAAACTTCCAAAAAGGAATCTAAACACATCCCTGTTCGATTTTGGTTTCAGAGAGTTCTTCAGAACACCTTCTAGAAAGCTCCTTTTGAATAACAAATGCCCTTCGTGTTTAGTCGTATAATTATTTAGTGAAAAGGGTTTTCGAGAATTCAGAGACATCTATTTGGTGTTTTCATATAAATGAGTTATTTTTTTCAAAAATATTCCATAACAACGTCTTAAATCCATAAACCAACAGAGTTTTCTGCACAATGTAAAGAAGATTTGATTTTGAAACAACAATGCAACGGATGAAGGAAAGAAAAGTAGATACTAAATGTCCAGGTAGTATAACTTGTATAAGACTAAAAATTTCAAATCTTCACTGAAATATAGCAGATAAAATGCCCGAAAATCAAATAAATAAGTTTTCTGGTTACATGAACTCGATAGCGATACCCACTTACATGAACTCGACAGAGGTACCCACTCTCTCTGTAAAATTAAAATAAGATATCGAATTGTTCTGCAGATCTACGAGTTTCAGTTGGTTGCCATAGCTGGAGCCAACATCCAAAATGCCATTAAGCTGGTTGTTACTCAATGAACTGTCACACAGGCCAAAGAAAATTGTTATTGGTTATAAAATTCACGCTAGAATTTATAGAACTAGACCATTTTGGTTAAAGTCTAAGGATGTCAGATACTCACACAGTCTGTAACCAAGAAAGGTTGAAGAGTGCGCCCGGAAGTGAACCATTAAGTCTTGTGTTCTCCATCGCACTGCCTCCAAGAAATTAGGGGGAAAACATGTGTAGCATATAATTTAAAACCTTTTGATGAAAAAAGTTTTTTGTTTTGGGAACTTTCTCCTTTTAGTTACGAGCACACAGATGATCTTCACCCTCCACCCCCCCACGCATAGACACTGAAGTCTGCCAGATTAGGTTTTTTTTTTACTTTACATGGCTTGCTCTGGGCGTAAAGGTAAGGGGAAGGTTAAAGACATAAATTTAGATCATCACTTCTCTGGATGGGAGCTAGGTCCTAACAGGAAAAGCAATATTATATTTGGTTTGATAGTTAGCACCACCTAAAAATCTTATGAAGAGCTCGTTGAAGTCCACATCTATTTTTCCTAGACGTGCTCAGTTAACTGAAAACATCAAAGAAAACAATTTTATTTCCTGTCTCAAGCTCCTCTCACAAAATCCTGGAAAATACATTCATCCACATTGGAGTAAGACAAAAAGGGTAAGGTTCTTCGTGGTCTCAATGTGGCACATATGAAAGATAAGCTACACCCAATCATGAGGCTTGCTATGCATTATGTATAGAGTAGGGTGATTATAAGTAAATTCCTGCGCTTTGATGAGCTTGATGGATATGATAATGATTGAAAGATTTTATGAGATCCCTATTGAGACAAACTCATTTACCCAACAAACAATACAAGTGACAGGTTACAGGCTTAGTTATCCACGACAAATGACCAAGAAAAACCAGCAGATAATGAAATATTTATGGTTAACAGGCAAAGTCAATCTACACAATGCCCAGGATAAACCCCGATGGTGGAAAAGGACCCCAGTAGCATACCCTAATAGACTCATGTAACTTGCATAAAATTAATATGTTCCCTTGGAGTGCAACTATGTGTATTGAGACAGATCGAGAGAAACTTACATTGTTGTCAAATTTAGTAAGTTTGAAAACCATGAAGGAAAAAGTGATGCATCAAATGTGTTGTTGCTCAAATCCCTGAAAGTAACATTTTCATCAAGGACCATATGGAGAAAAATGCAGTAGTCTTAGAAGGGAAAAGCAAGTAATTAACAAGACTGATTCATGTCCCCAAACAGATTTTGCAAGATAATTGTTACTTACACATTGTAGAGATCATTCATGCCTGAAAGATTGGGTAAGGGGCCCGTCAGTTGATTGTTTGACAGGTACCTGAAAGTGCAAATTTAGAAGCCTCTCATAAAAAAGTGAAAACATAATGCAGAATAAGCTGACTTCCTGCAAACAAGCCTGAATTGGCAAGGAATTTTTTTTTGTTGCTTACAGCACATTGACATTCACGAGGTTGCTGAAATTTGATGGGACAGATCCAGTCAACGAGTTCCTATCGAGACGCCTGTTGCCAACACAAAATATCAATCCAAAATCCAATCGAAATTCGTAGCGATGATGTACTGATCATGATTGCATTCATGTGGTTTAGATACTCACACCACCTCCAGACTCAGGACTAGTGCTAGCGTTGAAGGGATGCTGCCATTAAACTGGTTGCTTTCAAAAAGCCTGTTTGATCAAAATCATATGAAGAAGCCAGAATTTAATAATGCAGGTTGAGAATGTTATATGTGAGAATTGGCAGATCTAGAACCTAAGCTCAATATTTCCCATCAGAATCAAAATCTAGACTAGTAAACCAGCCGCATATAATCTCTCTCCCTCACATGAGCTGTTGATACACACATATTAGGGGAAAGAAATACCCAGACTATGAGATCTAGTTTGGGATGCTGTTAAGGGATGTGCTCCCTCAAAACAAGCTCGCAACAGCTCTAAGAAAACTCAGAGGGACAATGTACCACATATACAAAACCACATTCACATGTAGATATTCTCCGTTTTTTAACCTATATGACACTTCTTTTCCTCTTTTCTCCTCAAGACCTGGTTCCTCATGAACATGAGGAGGATAGAGTGGGAATGGACTCCATCCACAAATGGTGTATATACCTCTAAGTCCGCCTGGGAAGCAATCAGATTAACAAGGCCAGCAGTTGCTTGGCCTCAACTATTGCAGTTTCCTCATCATAATCCCAGGTGGTCCATTATCCTCTGGATGGTTTGCCATGACAGATTGGTAACTTGGGGGATTGTCTCTAATGATGCTTGTGCCCTGTGGTCTATGGGCCATGAATCTCACAGTCACTTATTCTTTGAATGCCAATTTTCTGCCAAAGTTTGGGGTTCCCATTTACAGAAATGTCGGTATCAATCATACCCTCAGAAGTTGGTGGAGGCTCTGGTTGGTTATTCAGGGAAGGGGTAAGTCTAACTGAAGTACCATGCTTACGCTTGTTTTTTCAGCCTTAGTGTATCACCTCTGGAGAGAAAGTAATGGCAGGGCCTTTGAACGAAAGATGGGTTCTGAAGAGACTGTTATTTTGTGTATTGAGAGGGATATCAGAGCATGCCTTACTAATCGGAAGAAGTTGCCTTGCTCCGTGGAAAACAGAAGGCCTTGTACAGTTTGGAATTTGCCTAATAGCTGCCTGCTTCAGTAGTTTGTTTGAGTGGTTGTGTGTTGTTTTAGTGTTGCTTATAGTTTCCTGTAGAGTTTTTGTTTTTCATTCTCTCCTTGTACATGTTCTCTTGGTTATTCCCTTGGCCTGTTGTTCTTGGTGGTGTTCTTTAATAAGAAACCAATTTACCAAAAAAAAATTATCACTGTTCAAGTAAGCAAACTGTGTATACGCATAACCATGTCATAATATTTAATCTAGTATTGCCATTCAAGTACATAATGGGGAACACTAAAAGTGAATAGGTGGCTCAATGGAACTTACACATGTATTAGCGTCATGCTTGAATTAAAAAGACTAGCTGGGATTGCACCAGAGAGCTGATTGTTTCCAAAATGACTGGAAAAATGTCATATGCAAATAGGCATCAAATACGGGACAGGTGTACTTTGAATATAACAACACACTCACAAAAACTTTGGACCTACAAGTGCTTCGTATTAACCAGCATATCCAAACCAGGTGTGGTCCCACTAGAGACTGGGATAGGCCCAGATAGGTTATTAACAGACAGATCCAGCCAATAAAGATTTGATAGGTTACCAATCGAAGAAGGTATACTCTCACTGAAGCTGTTGGAACTAAGATACCTGCAGTTGGGGGGAAGAAATTGAAAGCATTGAGAGACGGCAGTATAAGGAACTGGAAATTAAACAATTAAAAGTTAGTCAAACATATAGTGCATGCAGCGTTCAGCTGAAAATTTCTGGAATCCAGACATTCAGTAGTTCAGATGGCTTAGATTTCCAAAATGTCGCATCTGGTGCAAGAATTATAGAAGCATCCCGAAGGCTTGTTTCTGGAAATAGGTTCACAATGGAGAGGGCACATGGTGTGGGATACCAAGTGTTTGTTAAAGCTCAAAAGTTCAGGGTGCATAGAAAGCCAAACTAATCCTTAGGTATGCATTAGATGATCTAGCATTTTGGTGAACATCAGATGATCTAACTTAGTGATTGGTCAGTGAATTTAAGATGAAACTTTCAAGAGAGTGGCCATTTATTATGTCAAAAGTTTGTAGAAGCTTGGAGTCAATGCCCTTTCCATTCTGCCGACCATATTAATTACTTCAGGGGATGGAGCTGCTTGTAAATGCATGAGACCAAAAATACAGAAGTCCAGATTCTTACAGAAAGCGCAGCTGCTGCATGTATCCTATTGTGCCAGGGATGGGACCATAGAAGCCGCAACTTTCCAGGGCTCTGAAACGCAAGTAGAAGCAATATGTTCTTAAAGGTTATTACATCTATTTATAAGCCAATAAGCTTTAACAACAATCGTAAGCTTGAACAACAATCGTAAATTTCTTACAGGGTTGTTAACTTCGTCAAATTTCCAATTGATGGAGGAAGAGATCCTGTCAAACCGCTGTTGTATGAGAGATCCCTGTATGTGGAAGCTAACAGTCGGACCTTACTTCGGACATGAGGAAGTACAAACCAAACCAAAAGCCAAGAAAGCACATATGTCCAGTGTGACTTAACAACGCTTCTCAAAATCAGTTGGAACTGGATCTGACTATGGGAGAAGAGGAACATGAAAAATAGAAGAAGACATACAGCATCTGTAATTCCGTCAACTGTCCAATGTCTCCAGTCAGCTGACCAATCAAACCCATGCTCGGTAATATTCTGAAAAATCGAATTGACAGTTAACTTCAGTTATTGAAAAATGAATAAGCAACTTTCAACAAGTAGATGGGAAAATACAATTGGGACTTACATGGATGTGATGCGTGAATTGTTGCAATGAATTCCAACCCAACTGCTGCCACATGGGTCAGGCCCACCCCAATTCGGTGGTATGTTCGTCCAGGCATCTTTGAGAGCCTCCAAAGCAGCAACTGGTTAATAAGATCATTAGTCCAATAAGTGTCCCCGTTAGGAAAAAAGTTTTCATGCTTTCATATACCACACTCAATTCTCAAAATTAAACTTTCCTTGCCAGTTGCCATTCCTTGTAGATGGAAGTGTTAAGGCATTACGGGAGAGGTGATAACTAGGGATCGGAACTAGAATTACTGCTAACCTACTTTCTTATGAGAAGTACGCATTTTGTGGGAAACTAAACCTCTTCTTCGTCTTTTCTTTTCACTTGTGTAATCTATGAGTGATCATTAAACTTTAAAATAACTTAGTGGTGTCAATGAACTAGTATGAAACAAAATATTTGAACTTACAGTCCTGAGTATTCGTCTGCGCTGTTGCAACGAGAAATAGGGTGGAAATAAACAGCAGACAAATCTCAATTCTTAAACCCATTATTCAAGAGAGAAACAAAACAACTTCAAAACCAGCCAATTGTTTCATTCATTTCCTCTTGTTCATGAATAGAACTCTTAAGCAGAAGAAAGTCTTCCCATTATACCAATTACCATGTACTCTAGATTTCATCATTGAGTGTATTCTATATATTACATAGCCACAATAAAATAATGCAACTATTCCTAAAATTTTCCATAAAATACTGCCGACACTCGAAACCAATGGATTGTTCGAAAATTATAAACAAAAGTGGTGTTTATTACGTCAGATTTTGATTAAAGTACCACCACTACACACCATCACCCCAAATTTCTGTAACAAAAAACAAAGGAGAGCACGCCAAAAAAACCCTAATTGGTTAACTAGTTATTTTCTGGCTCTAAAGTCAAAGTTGTGAAAATATCACACAATAATTGGACCTGGTGGAGGCTTTGCTTTAGTGAGTCTTCATGAACATGAAGAAGAAGAAACAGTCAAAGGGATGATCCTTAGGACAGTTAACATCTTATTAGAGAAGTCATTAGACCCTTTCAACAGCACTTGGATCTATTGAATTATTCCCATTTCAATTCCTTTTTAAAAAGAGGGTTCATTCAAATATGTAGGGCATTATATTGCTGAAAACAAGCCTAAGACCAGGTTTTATATTTAACGTCAGCACCTCCTATCAACGATTCTAGTGGACGACGGAATTGGTCCAAAGATGAGTGGAGTGTGCACCCAGGTTATTAAAAAGGAAAATGTAACTTGGGAAGGTACTTGGAAGGTGGAGGCTCTATATATGTCAGCATTATCAATATTCATATTCAAGTTGTGTGCTTAGAGCAACAACTCCTTTGGTACTCAAAAGACAAGCTCCATTGATCGGTCATACTTCTAAAGCCAAATAATGACTTCCCCACATTAGCATTTGTGTTAGTACTATCTTTTTGTGAAATGATCCGATGAGACCGTCGTGGATTAAGGTAAAAAATGACTTTGACATTATTAGAATAACTTCGCTAATTTCATGGGGCCCAATTTCATGTTGTCATATACTATCATCACTCTTCACGTGTCATAGAGATATATATCTTCGCCAGGGGAGGGTTTGTCGATGGAGTGTGATCGTGTTCAACCTTTTTTCCCCCGATATCCTATAATGTCTGGCTGAGCTTACACACACCTCGGTCTCGTTGAGCCCCATTTGAAGTAGAGTCCAGTGTGAATTTACACTGCCTTGCAAGAGAGAAGTTTGGAGGCTGGGACTTTAGGGAGGACCAAACCCTTTAAGTTTAGGAAGGAGCAAACCCTTTTAACTCCCGGTCTTAAACCACCAACGACTTGGTGTTCAAGCTTGGTATACATTTGATTAGTTTTCGCTGAGAATTGATGTTAATTGATCAAAACTCATGCTTAGCTGGGGGGTTTTGATACCCTTCTGTTGGAATACTAATTGGGTTGAATAACTTGAACTTGAAGATATTGTTGTTTGTGGAGAAATGGGTAAACACTTTCAGGCCTTTCTCTTTGTTATCATCGCTCAAATTTTGTTTATAGCTGGAGAAACAGATCCTGGTGATGGTAAGTTGCTTTAGTCATTGACTGTACACTAGTTTTTTTGATATCATCAATCAGAACTATATCTTTCTTGATGTAATAATAAATGTTTCTTGATGAATTCAGGATCAGTTTGTAGTTTGTCGTAGTCTCATACATCTTTATTATTGATGTTTTTAAAGGCCAAGTTAAGGCTTGCCTTGAGTTTCGCATCAAGGCTAGGCTATTGAAAAAGAGCCTCTGAGTCGTTCAAATTTGTGCCTTACACTCCAATCCTAGGCCTTGCCTGAAGGACGTTCGCACAAAGTGCGCCTTTTGCTAATTTTTATGCATTTCATTTGAGGCGTACGCATCTCGGAACAAGATGACCAATAGTCTTCATACTCTCACCCTCCTCTGCACCTACCAGTCTTTGCTAAAAGTGAAAGAGTACCTCTTATTTGTGTGTGCTTTGTAGCCTTTGTGTATTACATTTCTAAACCTATAATTGCACTGTATTTCCAGGTTTAGAGGAACTTTTATAACTTAGCATTGTTGTTAAACTCTCTATGTTTTGTAATTTATTTTTATAATAATTTTATGTTTTTCATCAACCTTAAAATTAGAATCCCAAATACTTACAACTTGAGGCCTACGTTTGCCTCATAAGGGATAAAAGCACATTCGTCTTTTTTGAAAACATGGCTGATTAGTATACGGTTGTAGACATGAGAAATATTTCAGTGCTTTTATTAACCAAACCATTCAATCATGCGACACATGAATGGCTTAGGACAAATGTCCAGCTTTACTTGTGTTTCATCTGTTGTAACTTTACAGAGAATTACCTTTGATTGTCTTAAAATAAAGACATTATGTCGTTTTATAGTTGAATTCATTTCGGGGCAAGATCGTGGTTAGCATTCAAGGCTCCAAATTTTGATCCTGCTCAGAAGTGCTGATGTGAGGTTGGGCTTGTGATTCAAATGGCGTGTGATGGACAGTGGGTCCTTTTGTTTCCTCCAGTTTGTCTACAAATCCATACGTGCAGAGGGCATGTAGCCATGTACTATTCAAGTCTTAAACAGTTCGCTTCACCTAGAACGGTTTTAACTGTATGATCTTAGTCCTGCTCAATATTGTTGGCCATTGCCTTCAAATATGCCTGTTATCTAACTACCCTGAGCCCTCGTTGGCATGTACATAAGAAGTTCACGAGTGGAGTCTTGGGTATGTAACTAGGACCAATGAAATCAAGGGACATCTCCTTAGCTAGCTGTTAGGATCGTCACACACACGCACATGATTTACGAGTATAAAACAGTTAAGAATCAACACAGAGATATACGTGGTTTCCCATACATCCACGGGAGCGAAAGCGGCTGCTGTTCTTTATTATCACAGTAATAAATTAGGGTTTACAACATAGAATATTTATACCCACTCTATTTTAACCCTAACCAAATTTGGCATGTATCCCAAAAATACCCTTGTACGATACCATATTATACCGCACTCCCCAATTACAAAACGCTTGGGCCTTTAGCCCAATCTACTTTCACTGGATCATTGGTGATGGCCAGATGCCGTCTCTCCGCTACACTCCACTAATTCCGCTCCGGCTCCGGCATCTAGCCTTCTTACTAGAACTCCATGACCCACAGTTCTAACACTAGCTCTTTTGAGTGAACTCCCAATTACGTCCTTGACTATATTTGTACACATTCTAAAATATGGAGCTAAATTAATGGTTACTAATACATTTGGTCTGCTGGGAAAATATCTGACAGGACGCTTGGCTTGAGCTTACTTGAATGAGCGTTTAAGATTTCAGCTCATTACACATTAGGCAGTCTTAAGTAACCTCTGACTGTAATACAAGGTACTTGGTAGTTCTTTGCGGCAAAAAATGCCTATTGAACAGTAGGAAGGTGCACCATTTCTTTCTGTTGCATGAATTACCCAAGGAAATCATGCAAGAGTTGCTGTTCTCTTATTCAACATACTACTGTTGAATTCTAATGCTTGTGTCTGGCATAAAATGCTTCAACTTGACCTTTTAAAATCTTCCGTTTACTTGGGAAGAACTAGTAGAATTTTCGGGAAGAGGTTTTGTTGTTTTAAAACTTGAAAATCATGTTTGTTTTCTGATGCAGGCGCTGTCCTCTTTTCTATCAAAGCAAGCTGGCAGAACCTGCCACGTAACTGGATTGGGTCAGATCCTTGCGGCAGTGGTTGGGATGGGATTAATTGCACCAATTCACGTGTGACCTCTATGTAATTCAGTTCTTAATCAGTACCCACAAAATGTTCTTATTTTAGCTCTCTGATTCTTGAGTGACTGAGTTTAACTTGGCAATTGTCAATTGACAGGAATTTGGAAGGAATGAACATAATGGGTACTGAGTTTGGAGACATTCCATCATTATCCGAGCTACAGTATCTGTAATTCTCTGCTTGTACTTTGTCTTGTGATTAATCATGTCAATACAAGTGTTGTGGACTGCATTATCTAGTATCTTTTGGCATATAGCCTTGCTTTTACTTCTCGATAGCAGTCACGGTGAGCATATAAAGGATGATCTTGTTATTAATGAGCCAAGTACCTTGTTGACCAACCTTTGCTGGACTTTTCAGTACAGCTTTCGAATGTGATAAAATGCGGTCATGTTTTCATAGTTTGATCCACTTTAGATCGGGTAAAGATGCTCAGGTCAAAAAAAAAAAAGAAACTAAATGTCCCTAATTCAATCTCTACTTCCGTAAAGTATATAACAGCCCTGTAGTTTTCAGTGTGTTTTTCAACTGCTTTCTCGATTGCTATTTTACAAAAATTGCTTGGTTAAAACCTTCAAAGGCTTTATTAATTCATTGGATGCAACAATTCTCAAGATTTTCAAGTGAACAAGTTACAACTCTATCTTCAGAGCAGAAAGTTTTTTAAGTGTTTGTAGAAGAAGTAGAGATATGATTCATAGAACGTTATGTATTTGCATCTAAGGAACTGTTAGTTGGACTAGACATTATTGTCTGAGGTATTCTGAATCTTCGACTACCCAATTCACACTTTTCGAACTCCCTCTCTTTCACCAATCCCGCATGAATGTCCAGGAGAATGTTTCCATTCTTCTATAGCCAATAAACACATCCTTACTTCCGTAATACTAATTGCTTCTTCATACAGAGATCTCTCAAACAACAGGGGTTTCAAAGGGACTCTTCCATCTTCAATTGGGAGTTTGACGAATTTATCAGCATTGTAAGGAAGATGTTTGTTTCTGGGAAATTAGCCTTCCAAAATTTGGTAATGTTTGATAAGCATTTTCTGTTGCTTGCAGAATCCTGGTCGGTTGCAGTTTCTTTGGTCCAATTCCAGAATCTATAGGATCTCTACAGAACCTGGTTTATCTGTAAGGATTTCAACTTTGGAGAAATTCTCTCGATATAATGAAGGGTTGTTCATTGCAGATAATTTTCTTCTAGAAGCCCAAAAATATGGGAATACAATTTGTAATGCCTCAAGATATCTTACCCATGGTGCTGATAAAATAAAATCTTCCCCATGCTGGATATGAAGCATTAGATGATGATATTTTCCATATTTCTCAAATCTCCGTTAGAAACTTCCCCTCTAACTCATTTATTTTTTCCTTCTTCATCCTTGACCTTGGAAAGTTCCAGCTCAAATATTTGATCTTATGTTTTAGTGCATTCTATATCTTAGAAAGTTTTGCTGTTGCCACTCTTTGCAGAGCTTTAAACAAAAACAGCTTCAGCGGGCCGATTCCCAATTCCATTGGTAATCTATCTAAGCTAGACCGGCTGGATCTAAATGACAACAAGCTTAATGGATCCATTCCCGTTTCTAATGCGAGCTTATCTGGTCTCGATATGCTAGTTAATACCAAGCACTTGTATGTATTATCTTTCTGAAATGCCAAATTCTTTACTTCAAATGACTATTATTTGATGGAATTCACGGAAAGTTCTGTCACAGCCATTTGGGAAAAAATCAGCTCTCTGGTCCCATTCCACCTCAATTTTTCAGTTCAAGTATGACTCTGAAACACCTGTAAGTCTGTTGATCTGGTTACTCAATAGAATCAGTGGTTTATTATTGAATGGCCATTTGTTGTCTCCACATGATGATATCTGTTGTTTGTGGACATTTTTTGCTTGCTGTAAAGTGTGAGTAAAAAGAGATTGCAGGCTTCCATAGTGAGTTTGAGTATGTGTATCTACCAGGACATTTAACCTTTTTATTTCAGTACGGGCATGCATTTCTTCTTTTCTTATGGATAGTCCATGTCAAAGGGAATGCTTTCACGAGAAGAGGCTGCATTCTAATGTAGCTTGCATTCGATTTCCTTTGACAAACTAAAACTCTCACTTAACCTTCCTCTAGAAGGAAATCCTGCAAGGAAGCTTTTTTGGCATCTCGAAGACAGGAGATAATCGGAGGATAGTCCTGTTCTTATATTTCTTACTGCTGATATGTTGGAAATGGTTCCAAATATAGCTGGATAATTTCTTCAGCTTCTCGGCAATTTCTGTGGGTGAAGTACGCACGATTTCAATTTTTTTTTTTTTATCTACAAACATTAGATTTAGTTGTCTTGGCTAGTAAACCAGAGTTGATCCCAAATCTTGAAAGATCCTTGTTGTCCTAATAATAACTGAAGCTTGGATACATTATTGACTGTTCTCAAGTATGGAAATATTATAATTCTTGGGCAGGGTTCTGAACAACAACCAACTCACTGGCGGCATCCCTTCTACGCTAGGATATGTGCAGACCTTAATGGTGGTGTGAGTATCGATATCACTTTTCTAGAAGATCAGTACTGGGACTTCTTGCCGACCAAGAATCTTTTTGAAATTATAGTGTTGAATGTCTTGTTTTGACACAGACGTCTGGATTCAAATTTCTTGAATGGATCTGTCCCTTCAAACCTCAACAACCTAACGATTCTCAAACAGCTGTACGACGACAAAAGAGAAAAAATTTCCTTTATAATTCTTGCAACTGTACTTATTGCAACTGTACTTAGCTTTTTAATCTTATTTTGAAAAGGGTATGTTCTTATGCATTTTCAGGTACTTGTCCAATAACAATCTGATTGGATCTGTTCCTAACCTAACTGGCATGAACTCCCTCTACTATGTGTAAGAGCATTATCTTCCGAAAGTTGTTCTATTCTCTTTCATAAACATTTTCTTTTGCCTCTTCTCCATCGTTTCTGTAACTTGTTTTTGCGGGTATACTCTCTAGTTTTTGTAGTTTAATCGTCTATTATCTCTGACCAAAAGGCGGTGTGCAGGGATTTAAGCAACAACAGTTTCAGCCCATCAGTTATTCCTTCGTGGTTTATAACCATATCGACTTTGATGACAATGTACTTCTCTCTCTCTCTCTCTCTCTCTCTCTCTCTCTCTCTCTCTCTCTCTCTCTCTCTCTCTCAAAACATGCTAAGTTGCTAATAGGAAAAATTTAATTAAAACGCTTACCCAAAGCAATGGAACAATTTAATTAAAATGCTTACCCAAAGTAATGGGAACTCTCCAACTCTATAAGAAGCACAGAGACTTCTAAGAAGGTTCCTTTTCTGTGTTGGTCATAGACTCGTTGAATGGGCTGGACATATCGCGGACGCATTGAATATATTATTTCCCTTACTCTTGTAAGAATTGAGCACTTCCTCAGAAACAAGGGGGACATGTGCAGCTAAAACTTAAGAAACATGAATCATATGTGGGTCTTGAGTCTTGAAATTGTTGGTGCAAAGTCTGGAGCCTCCTTGAACGTGAACACCTTGATGGAATCTGCTTCGAGTCATGTTACATTGTCACTCTCCGAAAACAATATTCGCCCCCACCAATTGTTGTGCACCAGGTTGCAGCGAATCTAACCCGAGGATAAAACGAAGCCCAATCAAATGATTTCCTTCCTGCGTCCGCACAAACGATGTTGGAAAAATCGGTTGCTGCAAATCCTGAATTGTTGACGGAATCTCCACCAAACCTGAAATACGCTTTGAGTCAGGACTTTGTCGGTTTCCTAAAGACAGTATTGAACCCCACCAGATGGTATGCAAAGGTTACAGCAAATTTGCCTTCAAGATAAATCAAATCCCGAACTCGAAGTTCTTTTCGTTTGCGTTTGCACTAACGAAATGGATAGAATACCTGCTGAACGAATATAAGAACCGAGAATCACTAAATTCTGTTTTCTACAGTAAAACAGAATGCAGAATGAATACTAGAAGATATAGAGAATGAATACTAGAAGATATAGAGAGAGATGTGGGAGAAATTCGGCATATGTGTAACTGGATTCTTGACAAGTGGTGGTCTATTTATAGGCCACTATGCACCCATTGTGAATGGGTACACACCCGATCTAGTTTGACCGTTGGATCAAATCCTACGGTCTTGATCGAACAGTCACACCTAGTCACACCGAACAGGTGTACCATTTTGTTCACACCCAATCGGATTTGATCCAATCCATTGGATCGTGCCCATTCGCGGCAGACGGCTGCGACCATTTCGTTCACACCCAATCGGATTTGATCTAATCCATTGGATCGTGCCCATTCGTGGCCGACGGCTGTGATCGCTACTACACGAACCAAAGCACTCGTAGGCTCGAGTTGCACCTGATCGGAACCGATCCGTGTGACTCACCTGCCACGTGTGTGACACGCGGTATCCACGTCAGCGCCACCTTACTACCAACTCGCAATAAGAAATAGCGCCTACAAGGCACCTAGCGCTAAGTGAGCCGCTAAAGCGCCACAACCCACTCCACACAGTCCACGCCGCGGGCGCGTATAAGTGTGTACTGGTGCGAAGCACCGGCTCTACCGGTATGGTGCAAAGCACCATAGAGTTGCATCACACTAGATCATTATTTACTCACATTAGGAATATTTCCTGATATATACCACTCCAACATCTCGCAACTAACCAATATGGGACAAAGCACGCAAAGAGGAAAACAAGCATTCTAAAGAAACAAGGAAATTTACAAAACCAAAATGATGACTCTTTTATTTTGAAAATCTCTAACAAATGAAGGACAGACAGAATACCGAGCCTAAAAGAAGAACAATCGAACCAAGGGACTGTTAATTCCATTCTGTAGAATAACAGGAAAAAAAGAACAAGAAAGCAAGGAATTATAGAGGGGAGAGATTCTGGAATTTCTGTGTGCTGAATGGCTTGTATTAACACTTCCCTTGATATCTAAAATGTGAAAATTTGGTTTCTTATCATGGTGTTTGGATGAGATATTTGTACATTGGGGGAAAAGATAAACAACTCATGATCGTATGTGTTTATTAGCCAAATATTGTATTTGTCTCCATGTCGCTGCATTTTGGCGGGGTCAAAATATGGCTTCCAAATTAAGATCTGAAGGATGTTGTAAAGGGAGAGGCGGGGCCATAAATAAAAGGGAGCGCTCTCTCCGTGTCTGAGTTGCATATCCGTTTCTTAGCTCCTACTAGGATTTCTTCCTATTATGGTTTCTGTTGTTCTTTCATACCATGACTAGGTTCATCTTGTCCTTGTGGTGCCTTAGAGACACACCATTTACCATTGGTTTTTGTTTCGTCATGCATCGGAGTCTTTTGAGCTATTTCTCTCTTATTCGTAGGTGATGCCAGTGACAAGCTCAATCTATAGACAGCATTCTCTCGACTTTGAGATGATTGAAGCAATAAAAGCGAATAGTACCAACCCATTGATTGTACCTCTGACTCGACCAAATACCTTACATTCCTTGTAGTCCTCGGTCTTGTGTATTAGGAAACAGACTTCAGTGAATACTTCTTTGCTTCAATAAATTGTCCTGGTAGTTCTTTTTTATCACTTTTTCTCCAGTCTCCACCCCACAACACACCGGGAAACTGTTCTTTTATAGGTCTCATAAACTAATACTATAAATAGAAGAAATGGTAGTTGCGTCATTGTCTGCATCCAAGCCTTGATATTTCTTTTGGCTTGGAACTGGCTATTTCAAAGACAGTTTCCTAGACTTGTACCTTGCATACCACCCTCCTCTCCCTTGCATGCATGTAGGGGTTGCTCTGTGAGGGTGGATTGGTGTCTTTTCTTGTCTTACTGCACTTAGTTCATTCCTGTTGATAAGAAGAGGTTTAATACACTTGTTTGTTGAGGTAATTGTTTCTCCAACCATGTGCTGACAGATTGATGGAACGCACACAACTCGAAGGAGGAATTCCAGTCAACCTGTTCAACTCTTCTAATTTGGAGAATGTGTGAGTATAGCCTCGAGTAACACCATATCCATTTTTCTAAGATTTCAAAACGGTTGTGTCTCAGTATCTGTTCTGCTATAGAGAATTGATGGTTATGGGGTATATATTTTGACAAATGGTATCAGTTTACTGAGTAACAACCAACTTAGTGGAAACCTGAATTTGAGCGCCAGCAATAGCAGCCAACTGGGACTCCTTGATCTGCAAAACAATTCCATCACTAACCTTGAACTAGGCACAGGAAATGGCACGGAGTTGAAGTAAGCAATATAGTTTTATTTTCATCTGCTTTTGTTTCAACTCTTTTGGCCATTTTTATTCTCTCTCTATCCTGTCTGGAAGACTGATGAAATATGGAAGTTATTTTGTTTTCTCTTGTGCAGACTTGCGGGTAACCCAATTTGTGATGGAATTCAAGGAACAGAAAGCTACTGTGGAGTACAGAAGACAAACCCTTCATACATAACTTCAGCAAGCAACTGTACACCCACGGTCTGCCAATCGGATGAAATATTAAGCCCGCTGTGTAAATGTGCAATTCCGTACACAGGAACCCTACACTTCATATATTTTTCCTTCTCATACTACAACTCAAGTTACTTTTCATATCTGTCGGGGGTTCTGATGAAAGCTTTTCGGGAGAATCTACTTCCAGTTGATTCAATTTTGCTTAGTAATCCAACCTTTGATACTTACTTTTTCCGTCAATTCACTCTGAACGTCTTTCCTTCTGGCCAAGATTATTTCAATAGAACAGGGATTTCTGCAATTGGGACCCTTCTCAACCGCCAACCTCCACAGGTCAACAATTATTTTGGGCCCTTCTATTTTACCGATGAAAGTTATCCTCTCTTTGGAGGTAATAATAGTTTCCTGCTAAAATGGGTACAACTTTGCATATTTAATGCGTATTTCGTACATCAGAGGCTGCAGCCTGGGGAGGGGGATCTTAACTTATGCAGTGACCCTTTTTATGTTTTAAGATTCACTTCATCTATCTTTTCTCTAACACCTAGTATCTACAGAAGTGAAGTCATCTTCGAAGACTGGCATTATCATTGGGGCAGCAGTTGGTAGTTCTGTGCTTGTTTTGTTACTACTCTGTGTGGGCGTTTATGCTTTACAACAAAGGAGAAGAGTAACAAGGGCACTTGCGCACAATACATCTGGTGAGATCAGAAAATAACTGAAAACAGTTTTTACAACTGTCAAAACAATTCTAGACTGGCTGTTCTTAGACCTGTGTGTTACAAATGCAGCATCCTTGAACCATGAAATGAGGAGTGACAGCTTTCCCCATTTAAAAGGAGCCAGATGTTTCTCATTTGAACAGCTTAAGAAATGCACCGACAATTTTTCAGAATCCAAGCACATTGGCTCCGGGGGCTATGGGAAGGTATCATCATTTAGCATTTTTACTGGGGTTTAAGAACTCTTGCGTGAACCAACTGTGAACGAACCTATGTGATGCACGAAATTTGAAACAAAAGGGAAAGAAACAGAAACATGATTTTGAAAATGGAAAACGTACAATAGAGATATAAAAGTGTGTCTTAATCATCCTGTAATTTTAATTGCAATGTCAAAAGTTAGTTGTTAAAAAATATGTAACAGGAAATGGCATAATTTTGTTATGTAACATGTTGAAATAGCTTTTCTTGTCTATTATCACCCTGAGCCCAATTCCAATTTACTTTGCGCAAATACTTCTTGTGAAATTGTAAGATTGTTCATTAAAGTTTAGCTTCCAAAATTTGTCCCATTTCGACAGGTTTATAGAGGAACCCTTGACACTGGTCAATTAGTTGCCATCAAAAGAGCTCAGCCGGGATCTCTGCAAGGTGCTAATGAGTTCAAAACTGAGATTGAGCTTCTATCGAGGATTCATCACAAGAATGTTGTCGGCCTTGTGGGTTTCTGTTGCAGTAAAGGTGAACAAATGCTGATCTATGAGTATATTCCCAACGGTACTCTCACTGACAGCCTTTCAGGTACTTCCACTCTTCTCTTTTCTTTCTCTGCTGAACCTTAATGCTCCTATCTATTGGTGCTGCTATAGCAGACTTGTAAGGGATAAAGAAAGCGGGGAGCTAACTGGTATGTTATAATGAAGACAACATAAAGGAGAACCAATTAGGTTTCTGTGAAGCAAATCAATACCTAGTAATGAAGACAGTAATAAAGGAGCATCGAATAGCGGAGGTGGTTAGTGCTGATCTGGGAAAGGTTTTCCACATTTGAGAAGTAGAAACTTGCAAAAGTTGACTCATTTCCCATTTCCACGGATCTTTTTTCTGTTGACTTTGTGTGATTGTACTTCTGGTTGCGAAAACGTTACCACCCTTAGAAATGGTCAAACGTTTTTCCACGAAAATCAACTTGTTTTGCATTGACCACGAGAGAGGCTCTGTTAACTTCTGCTTTCTGTTGCACCAACACCAAAAAATAAACAAAATTATCAACCGGAAGTGGTTTCCTCTGCATCAAATGGAGCATTAGTAGAAACTTCTATACCCTCCAGCCCTTCAACCTGCAAGCTGCTCTTCACCCCAATGAACAGCATAAAGACTATGGATTTTGTTTAAGTGATATGCTGTTTTTTCCTGCAGATTGACTTCCTTAACGAAGCCAAGATCCCTTGAACGTGAAACAAAAATCTATAATTAACTTCTCTATTGGTAATCTGCATCCTGTGCAGGAAAATCAGGAATCCGTTTGGATTGGATGAGGAGACTTAGAGTAGCCCTTGATGCAGCCAGAGGTCTATCATATTTGCATGAGCTTGCAAACCCTCCCATAATACACAGGGATGTCAAACCCTCAAATATCCTCCTTGATGATAACTTAAGTGCAAAAGTTGCCGATTTTGGTATATCCAAGCCTATCAGTGATACTGGAAAAAGTTATATTACCACTGAAGTCAAGGGAACAATGGTAAGTACAAAACCTTCAAATCGTTTATGCCATCCAGGATAACACTAATTATTCTTGGCCAGGGTGAAGTGTATTTGGGAAGACGAGGGATGGAGAATGATTGTAGTTGTTAGAGTTCTACATACTTGTCCCTCTTGTCTTGGGCCTCTACTAATTTCTGTCTCTACAAAAAGGTAAAGGCATATCCAATGCCTAATGCTCCCACTTGTGGTAAGGCTTAGGGGAGAGGGAAATTTTTCTTTTTCTGCAGGGAAGAGAAAAACAAAATTAAGAGCAAAAATTTTTCTAAAGCGATTATGGTTCATGTGATATTCTGGGAACTTTTACTCAACCATTTCCTGTAATTTTATTTTATTTTGGCTTGGTACAAATAGCAAAATTTTCAAAGTCTGACTTTGGAGTGTAGTTAAGCAAAATTAAGTTAATGTCAAGATGTGATGCACGAAGTGCACAGCAGCACTGCTTTTGCACCTTTTCATTATGCACTCATTTTGCAAGTTCTAGCCCATATGCTGGCGTCATTCACCTGCACACAATCTCGCGTAGCAGGTTTTGAAACGCTTGGCCCCAGGATTTATCCTTATGAAAGTGTGGCACTTTGAATGCCTTTAAGAGATACACAGGGTAAAACCTTTTTATTTAATGAGCAATTGTGAACTTGAGTTTTTTGGTTCGTTTAAGATGTTACCCTCTTGGCTTAGGATGAAATGTATTGAACTGATAACATTCTGATCCAGGGGTACGTGGATCCTGAATATTACATGACCCAACAACTAACCCAGAAGAGCGATGTATATAGCTTTGGCATTGTACTTTTGGAGCTGATAACCGGAATAAAACCAATAGAGCACAGAAAGAACATTCTGTGGGAGGTCAAGAAGGCTGTGGACAATGCAAGTGACCCGTCCGAGCTTCTTGAGATTCTCGACCCCGCAATGGGTTGGGGCACTTCATTGGTATGTTTAGAGAAGTTTCTGAACTTGGCAATGAGTTGTGTTGGTGAGATAAGTCGCAGCCGGCCTAAAATGGGTGAAGTAGTGAGAGAGATTGAGAACATCATTCAGGAGGCTGGTTCAAACCTCAACTCTCAATTTGTGGAATTCAATCTTTCAAGTTTTGAGGAGAATACAGACAGCTTTAATTCTAGTGTCAGCTTTGTTCCTTTTTGTGTGGAGGGTCATTGAGTTTCTTTATGGTTTTATGCTGATTTCAAGTGCTAGATGTAATCAAGCCATGGGCAGATGGGCCTCTTCCTGATTAATAAGATATTTCGACTCATTTTATCCCTTTGCTATGTACGTTTTTATCTGGCCTTAATAAGTTTTTTCTCACAAGTTGTACCGTGGGAATCCATATGCAAATGTATCCACAGTGATCCAACACATGTGAGGCCTATGATATGTACATGAGACACAAAAGCTTTGGGCAGCTCCAATTACATCTATGTTCAGATCTGTTTCCAAACATGCATCGCAAGCATTTTCCCTTATCACAGAGGACTTATGTAGTGTTCAATTTATTTAATCCACTATGAAACACCCATAAATATACTCTGCATAAACAAAGGTCAAATAGTAAATATAAGAATGAAAATTTGTGATTTGTGGCTCCTATATTGAAAATAAAATTTCCTTGAAAAATCACCCAGATTTTGCTTTTATAAATTGTCGAGCTATGGGGCAGAGGGAATCAGAGGCAACAGGGGTCAGCTGACCCCACTGCCATGAATTTGGGTGTAAACTATGACTAGGGCAAGTCATAGTTTACACCAAACTTTTGCTCCTTTGACCTCACTCCAAATTCTAAATTCTAAAAGCAGTTTATTGGGTTTACAATAGTAAGTGTGTGAATGTGTATTAAAGAGTGTAAAAAGTACATAAAAATATTTGTTTTCTTGTTTTCTAGTGTGCTTATCGTCGGCTCAGTGGGCTGATAATAGCAAGACCGTTCCAAATTTGCCCCAAACCACTGTCAAAGTTTGGTACTTAGAAAAGTGTCAAATAGAATCTCCTAGGTTTCTCTCCCACGATCAATACGTTTCTCTTCTCGGCACAAACATTGGCTCACTAATTGACCATACTTCCTTCCATTTCTCAACAGGAAAATTATAATTTATACCCACCTTTTTTTTTTTACCCCACTTTAAAACTCTTAATTTGCTCCAAGTTATTTCAAACTTGTGATTACTTTGGAAAATTTTAGTTGTACATAGACATCCCTAATTTCTGAGAATTTTTTCCTGTGCAATCAAGCAGAGAACCGCCAGATCAAATGCAAAAGTCCCAAATAAACGTAGTTGCAGCTTATGACATTTCAAATTTTTATACAATGACGGACTTCTGTCACCGAAAAACCTGAACTTAAATGTATGGCCCCTGCCGTTCGTGATGATGTGGCAATGATTGGCACAGAAACACCAATGATTAATATAGTGCACGAAAGCGTTCAGGGTTCAACGGAGGGGCTTGCGATTAAGTAGTTTGCAGATCAGGCGGTCGAATGCGAGGATGAGTAGAGGAGGTCGAAATGGTGAATTGTGGGTCACGGAGAGGAGATGATGACTTTACAGGGACACAAGTTTGGGGCTTTTTGTGTAAATTTCTTACATTTAATTGGTAGGGGTTTAATTTAGCTGTTTATATAAGCAAGATTAAAAATACAATAGAACTCTTTCTTGTTGAAATGAATTAATAATTCTGCCAAAAAAATAATCTGTTCATTGTTTTTGGTCCTTTACACATCCAAAATTATTTTTGTTGGTGCCAAAACTCTACCGCACAAAAAACTTATACTATTTGCAATGTACAAGACTTTTATGCACAATGTACAAGACTTTTATGTACTAAAATTTTGACACCAACAAAAACGGTTTTGACATTATCACTACTCATAAAAAATATGGCTAATATTGTTCCAGTTTTTTACCCCACATCCCAAAATTCCTGGCTCCACCCTTATTAAGCAAAATTATTTCGTCATTTATGTATATAGAGTATATACACACGTAAATCTACATCGCAAAAATTGCGGGATAAACTGTTTATACTTCCTGTAAAAAAATTTGTCTTTTGATACTTCCATTCCATCATGCTTTACTCCAAAAAAATTGACACCCCATACGACAAAATCCTCGTTTGTCCACTTTTAACATGAAATTCATGAAGTTAATGTTAAAAGTGGAGCACCATCAGTACAAAGTGGAGCATGAGATCAGTGTACGTAGGCATGTAAACGTAAGAGAAGTTGATTTTGAGAGAGAGAGAGAGAGAGAGAGAGAGAGAGAGAGAGAGAGAGAGAGAGAAATGGGCTGTTTAAAGTGAGAAGCCCCTGAAAGTTTCAAGGGAGAATTTTGAAAAATAGGAAGGAGGGTTTTAAGCCCTTGAAAGTCAGATCTGTTTTGTTTTTGTGATCTAGGATTTCTCTCTCTATATGTTATATAAGAAGGATTTTTAGTCTTGAAAAATATCTTTTTTTAAGTAAATTGGAGTTATTAGGTTATATAACTATACTAGTAATGCTAGTATGTACTTACGGCACTACGCATCCATATTGGAAGGGGATGACAGTTGTATGATTGAGGTGAAAATCATGGGCACTTAACTGGGAAGTGCGAGGATGCATTACAGCCTTTGGATGAAATGAATCTAAGCCATTCTAATAATTTGTCCCCACACCCTTCTGTTTTATAATAGAGATAAGTGGACTAGAGGAGTTATGAAATTTAGAAGTGAGCTTAGTGGGTTACAATCATGCTATAGTGGACTTCTCGCCAATTTTTTAAAAAAAATATGAAGACACTGCAAGAGCTTTGTAGTTTTAGAAATCCTCTCCTCACCTCTAAATTTAATAGTGGCCTCGATTTTATAAGTTTCGAAGTGTTTTTTTATTTTCATAGATAGGAGACATCATGTATAAAGAACTCAGTACAAAGTACAAATTCGGAAGAAAAATTCATTTTAAGTAAAGAATATTCGCACGAAAGTAAGAAGAATATGCAAAAATCCTAACCAACTGAACTAAACCGGTGATAAATAAAATAGAAAGCAGCAATCGGCCTAGCGGCCCGCTTGAGTGTGATCACATTTTCTTACCCATCATGAAATCATGGAATGTTCATGCACTAAAATTTTAAAAACATATTTACGTACTATGATTTTTATTTTTACAAAATTAGTGTAAATAAAATTTTACTCTTAAATTTGGGAGTAAGTAAATCATGTAAATTAAAAAAATAAATAAATTACGGCCAATACGTTTTCAATCATACTACATTTCTTTATTTTACGTAGTATTTTGTATACAATATTTGTTCATATACTTCTGTCACCGGGTAGTTAAATTCTGCATCACCTATGTCCATAGCCCAACTAAGATGCGAGCTGCACAAGTGCCCTCTCGCACGGTCGCACCATATCAGGTATCATAATCAAATTCAAACTTACAATTGCGTGGAGAGAGAGAGAGAGAGAGAGAGAGAGAGAGAGAGAGAGAGAGAGAGGGAGTTTTTACCCAGCATCCTTGCCAACTCAGTTCCCACTCTTGGCGGTACATACTATTTATCTACTGTGTGTCTCAATTTGTTTCCTCTTTTTATTTTATTTTTTTTGGCAATCGTACTACTTAGGTCAACTTAAAAAAAAAACTCTCAGCACGTAAAAAGTTGATTGATTCGGGCACTAATGCGTTTGAAAACGCCCGATGCATGTGAGTGTGTTGCATGAAAAATATGAAATTCTTATAAATCTCGAACGGTTCCGAACACGTTTCATATATGGCTCTGTTTGTTTCGATGTAAAAAAAAAAATTTCACGCAAAATGATTTTGCGTAAAATATGTTTTTATGTGTATTTTCCATTGTTTAGTTGCAGTTGAATATGTGCGTTTTCGATTTTGACTAATCACAAGTGTAGAGAGAGAAGTGTGTGTTTGTAGAGACGAGAGATCAAGACACAGAATGTAGAGAGAGAGAGAGAGAGAGAGAGAGAGAGAGAGAGAGAGAGAGAGAGAGAGTTTCCTCCTGTTGGTGATCTATTGGGGGAAACTATAAAAAAAAACTATTGGGGGAAACTTGCAAAATTTCGGGTCGTAACAAATATTTTGGGAAAATGACTAACCGTGATTTCCGACGGAAGTTATTTTACGTCAAATGGTGGAAAATGTTCTGCATTGGAAAATGTTTTCCTCATTTTTTATCCAACCAAATATCAAAAAATAGGTAAAATATTTACGTTGAAATAAACGGAGTCTAATGTCTTGAATATTTTTTGATTCTCCCCTTTGTAAATTTTAAAAGTGAGTACTGCTGTATCCTTCAAATTTTAAAATAGTGCAGTTTTGTTATTTGACTTTCTTACTTTTTTTTGTTATTTCTGACAGTATAAATATTACAGCATATTAGTCTAAAGTCTAAATAAAACAATTCCATAGGAATTTTAATTCGGCCTAAGTTTCTGTAATGCGTAGAGTCCATTAATAAAATTATTTTAGAGTTTAGAGTCCGTGAAAAGACAAAATTGCCATTAATGAGATAAGGGCTTTGTTTAGTTAACGCAAAAAAAAATCTTTTTTCATTTAAATTGTCTTAAATGAGACAAAGGCCTTATTTGACTAGCACAAAATATGTCTTTTACGTGTTTTTCGAACTTGTTGCACTTTCATAGGATACCCTAGGGTTTCAGACACTTTTATAGGGTACCCTAGGGTTTTAGGCACTTTCGTAGGGTACCATAGGGTTTTAGGCACTTTTATATGGTTTTAGAGTGCACTTTCCTATTATAGGGTTTTAACGATTTAGGCACTTTCATAGGGTACCCTAGGATTTCATATGTAGGGTACCCTAAAGTTTTAGACACTTTCAATGCCGGTCAACCTTGAGAGAGGTTTTTTTAAATTCCGGGCAGAATGTCCTTTAAACTTTATGAAAAAATATTTATGTCGTTATTATAGCAAAAACTCTTATAATATGTCTTCCTACTCAATTTACCCTAAATATTATTCTATTAGTAGTATAATGCCTGAAGGATCCCTTGGAGTGCCAAAAAAATAGCAAACCACAAGTATTCATATTAAAGGATCTTCAACTATGCTTCGAATCTTCAAATCCAAAAAATAGTCCTAGTTTCCACAAAACTTTTTTTTCTTCAATTTTTTGCCAAAAGTTACGTTGTTTTCACTAAATTAAAATATTCAACACCTTCTCTTCCATTAAACTAAAACACCTTACACATTTTCGGCATTTTTTAGTCTGGCGGTGAAAACAACTTGATTACGAATAGCTACAAGAAGTTATCCAGCTTACTAGAAACGCCACCTTAAGTATTCCACACCTACTACATATTTTATTTTGACACTTCAAAATGAAAACTCCATTTTAAATATTCTCTAGGTGGCGACTCTTCAAAAAATTAAAAATTAAAAATTCACCACATATTTAAACAATAAAGGATCTACTAAGGGCAGCTCACCCGCATTGGAAGCCTTAGGCGAAATTGAGTGAAAGGCCTTTAAAAGTTCAAAGTAGTAATGTTAAACATTTTTAATCCAACAAAACTCTAGTGTATACAATTCTAATATTTTATATTATGAGAGAGATTAATCTTTTGGAATGATCAATCCTAGTAAAACTCTTTTTTAGGAGGCTTTTTTTTAAAAACTCAATTTAAATAGTTGAATATATTAATTTGGTAAATACTTGGAAAATAACAATTCTAATGTTGGAGGAAAAGTGAGAGATGATTGGACTTTGGAGAGAATTGGGTGCGGGACTTGAAAAATGTATGTGAAGAGAGAGAATTGTGACTGAAGTTGGAAGGAAGAGTCTTGCTAATTAACCAGTTGCTACCCGCAAATAATACGCACATGATCATGCTTAACAAATAACGGATATCACTAGATATTTGCGGATATCATTACGTTTTTCTAAGAAATCGATGCACATTTTATACGTTATCCACCGTGTGGTGGGATTTGTTTAGCTTTTCCTTTGAAGGAAAAGGAGTCCTCTTTGAATGGACATTTAGGCTCCATTTGTTTCAATGTAAAATGTTTTACAATGTAAAATATTTTCCATGTAAAATGTTTTTAGAATATAAACTTCAAACTTTTATTTTTCGGTGTTTGATTGACAGTTGAAAATATTTTAAGAAATCAACAAAATAGTGTAGAGAGAGAGGTGGCTTAGACAGGGAAGAGATTTGAGATTATTAGGAATTGAACGTGGGTCAGGACTGACGATCGAGGAAACTGAGCAGTGACAATTGCAGTAAAAGACAGCGAGTTCATTTCGAAAAATAACTTACGGAAGATTTAAGGGTAAGTCATTTTCATCCAATTGATGAAAAATGTTTTCCATGTAAAATATTTTTCTCATTTTTTACACAACTAAACACCGAAAAATAGTTAAAGCACTTTACCAAAAAATATTTTATATCCAAACAAACGGAGCCTAAGTAAAGAACGATATTTTGGTCGTTCAAAACAAAAAAATTGGGCTAGGGATGCTCTTAACATGCCGATTATGTATCTTTCACAGGCCGGCTGCACACGTCATGAGGTTGATACGTATTTTCCTTAAATAGGATCTACTGCAACTATACGTGCAATTTTCGTATAAAAAACAAAGTTACATGCATAGTTTTAAAAATGCATTTGTGCCTAATTAAAAATCTCAATTAGTTCTTTATGTTGATGTTGAATTTTTTTAAAATCATACTCAAAATTACTTTATTATTTTCATTAAAATTACACATCTGTTCATATTGAACTGTTTTTTATATCTCAGGTGCCTAACTCCATTGTCTCCCACTGTAGCTGAGTTTTGGGAACGAATAGTGCACATTCCTCAACAAGAGAGCATTCCTAAAAGAGAGAGAGTGTGCGCGCGCGGTTTCAAGGACAAAGTTTTAGACATAGAAAGCAAAAGCAGTGGCTATAAGACATCAACTGGATGTTTCCAAATCGGGTCGTTTGTAATGCTAAGGGTAACGACCTACTGACCTAGTGAGTAAATAAGGTGTTCATATTCATTGTAGGGTTCACTTCGGGGGCCCACACAAAAAATCTGATCTGTTAATGAATTTTAAGATATTTTTTTGAATGATCCCGTAAAAAATCAACTTGATTGAATATTTGTAAGCACTTGATCCAGACTTTTAACTTTTCATTCAGAAGTATCGTTTCTGTGAGACCCCGGGGTGGGCCTCACAGGACGTATGTACTCACTAGGTTGGTACCAATAGTTGGGTTAGGTCCTTTGTAATTTTATGAGACCGAAGTAAAGACTTATTAGACTCTCCCGATCGAAAAAATCCTCAGTGTCTGGTGGATACACGTGGTGTCAGCTCAGCGCATCTGAGCAGTCCATTGCGTTTTTAGACGGCTCTGATTTGGAGAGAAAAAATGAGAGAAAGTGTTGGGATGAGAGGAGAGAGGATTTCAATCCGAGCAATCCAAAAGTGTATTGGACAGCCAGGATGTGCCAAACGGATACCATGTGGGATATACCCACCCGGCACCGAAAAATTTCTCCTCCCGGCCTATTACAAGTCCACTAACAGAACTACTTTTAGTATTTAACAATATTATGACATAATCTCGACCATTGTTCTAAAGATCACTAGCCGCTAGTCCGGCGTAAAAAGGGTGCCTAAGCACCGACTAGTCAGATGCCTAATCTAGGAGTCGGACCACCTGGCCTAGAGCCTAGGTGGCCGGCTTTTAGAACACTGTTCTCTAGTCTACATTCTTTTTTCCTGACAAAAATCAGCAAACATACTAATCTCTCAACCCCAGAGAGGAGAATACAGAAGGGCAAGAATTGAATATAGCAGCACATAAAGATTTAAACATCTTAAACTTCTAACCAGAATACTAAAACCTCTTTATTTCACGGTACAACGAGCAAGCTGAACTTCAGGCAACAATATAATATGTTCTAAGACAATAAACACAACTTTAGTTTATTCTGTCATAATTCTCAAATAGACGAAGCTTGGTGGAAGAAAGTCTGCTAGCATCGTAACAGCTCTGCCCGAAATCTTGCTTCATGGGCTTCACCTTATTCAATCCATTTTGCTGGCAAAAAAAAAAAAAAAAAGGAACAAGAGAAAGTAGGAAGATTCAGTACAAAAACTCAACAAAGCCATCTAAATATTAACGGACATCAAAGCCTCAAAACCACCACTGGACTTACAGGCCAAGTGGTACCTGCTCCTGTGCAGACATTGGTGTTGGGGCCTTATTACCAAGTCCCCTTGTGTCTTGCAAAATGCGAACACCAAGCATAGCAAAACACTAGAACCCCAATGCTTAGGCTGTGTTTGGATCGTGTGCGGGGATCTAATAAGGGAAAGCAAAATGATAGTGGCCAAAACAATCGTGGTTTGCTTCTTCACTACATTAGCCCCTTAAGAATTTCCTCCACCTCTCCATCCCCACAAAATCCATGATCCCGCCACAGGCTTAGTGGTCAAGCATACAATGACAAGTACTTTCATATTCCTCAGTTACCTCAACTCAATGCCTAAACTGGTGTATCCGGCTGGTTTTCTGGCGCAGAATCTACGAAGGCAGGCAGCTGATTGTATGCCTCATTCAACCTAGACAGAAGAGGGTACGGAGTCTGCACAAAGACCAACAAGAAATTTGAAACAGTAGTAGATGAAGATAAAAATGATAAGAAAGCATCAATGTCACATAACAAGCAGCTAGGGAACAAGCAGTAATTTCATGCACGGTGAGGTCAGTGCACATATCAAAGAGAGAGAGAGAGAGAGTCATTGCACAAAGAACAAATCCTAAGGAGATAAAGCACCATTTGAAATCAACGGTGTTCCAAGTTCATCAGAGGAAAAACTTTAGAAGCTGAAATTTAGAATAAGCGTTGCACATATATGTATAGATGCAGATTCTTTCTATATTACTGTCACAATCAGGAACGTCGACTATATATTAGACATTTAAGTGTTTGCACTGTCTTATTAAACATTTGATGGGGAAGATAAAAATAGCTTTAAACAATCCATTGTACAGAATCTGGGATCACCATAAACTACAATTCCTATACACCAAAATCAAGCATCAGATCCACAAAAGAAAAGAAGAGAGCAGAGATAGTTCACAGCCCACCAATATGGATTGCGCCCTTTCTTCCCCACCTTTCTCAGGGAAATAAGGACGCTAGAACTTCTACATGCACATTATAACGTTGAAACATAAATCACAACAAATTAACTTGGTCATGAGATAAAGGATTGGCGTTACCATATCAAGACTGAACCATTTGATTGCTGCAAAAAGCTGAGGTGCTATAAAGCAATCTGCCTGTAAGTAATAGCCAAATTATATTACGTAGCATGTGAAACAAAAAAATTTCACGGTGGGTTAATAAATCATTAAAACTTCTGAGACATAGGCAATGCCCCCTTGAGCATTGATAATCTAATAAGTACTCACACTAAAGCAATACACAACTAAAGTTTTTGAATCAGGTGTCGTTCCACCCAAAAATTTGCTACAGCATGAAAAGTAACATTGTCATGTTAAATCCTAGTATCTGGACCGATATTTGGTACAATTCCTGCTTTGGGACTACTGACCCATGGGTCTAGTTCATAATTGTGTTTAGACTGGGTTTAGACTGTGGTTCAAATAACATTCTGAGTTCATATTTACAAATCCAATTTGCCACTAGAAAGGGTTTAGGTTGGTTTAAAGAGTCCAACCATTTCCAGAGCCATTGTACTGAGACACAATCTGGATTCTAACAGAAAAGATTTGAGAAAGAGTTATATGTGCCCATTTACACTATGCGGTTCTGAACATCCTTTCCTGTGTTGAACACAGATAGCAGGGAAGAAACAAACCAGATAGACTTCATCTCCAGTGGCATATTTCCCAGCATAGTCATGCAACAACTTCTCAAGTGCTGCAACATGTGTACATGGAAATCAGTTGAAATTCAACAAAATTTTCTAAGTAACCCTATTCATATCACAGCAACTCAAGACTTATAAGCAGTCAGCGTTTGCCCAGAAATTCAAACAGGCAAATGATTTGCCCCCAACTCAAAAGTCAAAATGGCGTTGTATTTGGTCAAGGATTAACAAGAAGATAAAAGTATTATTGACGATGCAGAATACAAATTGATACTTACAAAAACATAATAAGCCTAAATAACACAAATAGACAGCATATTTTTTACAGGGCCTACCAGTAGATCAATCTCTCACACATACCAATCAATGGGGAGTCGAAGACATGCAAATGGTGCACTTCCAACACTCCACTCCTACCAGCCAGAGATAATACTTATCAGGCGTGTTTGATAGCAGATTTTGTTTTCGTGGGATTCGTAATGAGATGGGATTAGGACTGGGATTGGTAGTGAGGTGAGATTACTAATGAGGGGATGAATCATTTATTCATGTTTGTTTTACGCAGGATTAGATTGTAGGATTATTAATAACGTGTTTGTTTTGGCTAGGATAGGATAGGATTAAATTACTTGTTTCCAATTTTACCCTTACAATAAGAATGTCATTTTCATTATTTTCCTTTTTTTTTTGTGTTCACTTCTATTTCAAACCACAATTTTTATGGTTTCAACTATTTTTTTTTACTGTTGGAATAATAGGATGGTTTTACCAGGAGTATTTTTTTTTACTGTTGGAATAATAGGAGCCATTGGATTGCATCTAATTTGCTGTTGGAATAAGAAAAGCACTGGGTAATAAAAGCACTAGATAATTTGTTTTACAACCAGAAGAAAAAAAGAGGAAGAAGAAAATTGGAAGAAGTTGATTCTGACGAGCTTTGCATGTTCTCTATCTCAAACATCTATCACACCAATTAATTGAGCTCCGGCGACTTCGATTGTCACACAATCCGGTGACTGAGGTTCAAATTTTTTTATTTGGTTGGATTTCCATTTTTTAGGGTTTTTAAATAGAGAAGTGAAAAATGGCAGGGGGAGCCATTTTTCCGGTGGAGATGAGGTCATTTTTGTCTTTCTTGTTCCAAACCCACCGGATGGGATTATTAGTAACGCCTCCCCCCTTGGGATGGCTAATCCGGTGAAAAGGGGGGGATTCATAGCCCTAAAGGATTAGCAATCCCACCCATCAAAACCAAAACAAACAAGAATTTTGAGGAGACCTCCACTTTAGTTATCCAATCCCATGGTTGAACTCTGCTATCAAACAGGGCCATCTTGTAGGTAATGAGTGTAGAGAGAAATAGAGTAGTGATTGGAAATAGGGTAATGATTGGAGAGAGATAGAGAGAAAAATGAGAGTAATGATTGGAGATAGGAGTAATGAGTGGAGAGAGAAATAGAATAATGATTAGAATCCAAAATCCAAAACCCTTAACCGAACTAGGTCTTAATGAATTAACTAATACTAGCTTTGACAGTTCAGTACGATTGATTGATGCAGTCTCGCTGAGTGTGTTGATACAATCATTTTAAAACACCAGAACTTATTTGTCCGTGTCGAAAAAGTGGTTTGTACATCCTCACGGCATAAATAAAGTTGCTTACATTTACTAGGGCATATGTTGTAGGGCCAAAAAACATAAGTGCAAGACACGATATCCACAGTACTGGAGGTGCTAGATCATGTGTGAGATCAACCGAGATCAATTGCAGTCAACTTTCACCTTTTCATCCTGAGATGCTGCTTAAAGTAGGTTTACGAACACTGTGTGAACAGTAGGGCTTCTGGTCAAGGAGAACATGGACATTTAAGGAGATAACAAGGTCACATCGACTAGTTCAAGTTCTATTAATGGGCATTTAAGGAGATAACAGGGTCACATCTAACATTTCAAGTTCTTTGTATTACTGACAGGTGATGATGCTAATGACTAATTTCAGCGCTGAAAATTCACATCAAGAGATACTATTTTGCAGCTTACACTAAATGTGTTCAAGACTTCATCTCAGTACCAAAGCGGTAGAATGCAATCATTTCGTAGCTTCTAAATCTGTTTATAAATAGGCCAGACTGTAGAAAGGCAGTTCTGGACTTAAACTAAATTTTAAACCATTACCAGATTTATCCAAAAGGGATCCCAGCATATGTTCATAATATTGGTTTAATAAAATGTCCTGACACTGAAGGGAGTTAAAGAAGAACAATATGGACAAAGAAATGCATTTCATAGAATGGAAGAAATGGGTAACACCTAACAATGTAACATATATCACACGAAGCTAATACAAATGGAAAAACCTTCATTGGCATGAGAAAACATTAAAAAATAAAAACTTCATCCAAACTGGTACGACAGATTTATCTAATTGGGAAAGACTCCCCAAATTTCATCAACAGGAAATGCTTACCTTCTAAACCTTTCCCAATATGATTCCTAGCCCAAACATACTGCTCATCTGGATTAAATTTCTCCGCAATAGACTTCTGCATATTGAAAGGCAGCAGGGAAAGAAAGGCACTTATCGTACTATCCTTAAAAACAATTTGATGAAAGCATTATACAGATTTCAGCAATGAAACATTAATCTAAGAACACTGACCCTGCTCCATTACTCACCAGCACAGAATCGTTCTGAAAAGGTTGTATACTTGAAGAAACAATATTCGCAGCCTATAACTCAAATTAATAATTCATTGAGGGTTAGTCCAAGGAAGTAAAAATAGGATGAAATGATGACAAAGTAAAAACAACTGATATAGTTCAGAAACCTAAAATGGTACTTCAACTTGAACCGGAGTTCAAAAGAAGAGGGAAAAGTTACAGGGGATGTGTGGTAGAAATCAGTCAACTCATAACAGTGGAGAAATGCAATAAATTTCCAATACAATTTGGGATTTGAATACGTGGTTTTAAAAAAAGGGAACAATCACAAAACCCCTGGCCTCCAAAATGGAAAGGAGTTACACTTTCTTGTTTTTTTTGTTTTTATCCATTTTGTGTTTCATTTTGTCTTGCTTGGTCTAGGCAAAACAAAAGTGAATCACGTCTGAGTAAGAAACCAAGTACGGAAGTACCAGTAGGACCAGAACATCTGTTTTCTGTTGAATGGAGTTCAAAAGATATCTATGTTCTTTACTTCGTGTTTCGTGATTGAAAACGTCAATGGACTTCATTTTACTCCTCAGTCCTCACAAGAACAAAATCAAGTGGTCTGACATTTCATTTGACAGTACCATTGTTCAAAAGAACACAGGGAACTTCCGAGGAATATCCTTGTGGAAACTAACTCCACCACAGGTAACTAATTTGGCTAGTATCGTCTCAATTTTTCTCTGGAGCCTGGAGGTATCCATACCCCACTTGTGACGGACTGGTAAATACAACAATCTACGATGTACCCTCAAGAAAACAGCTCAGAAAAACTGATAATAAGTTAAATGACCTGTACCTGGTAGTTGATTGCTCTTCTCTGAAGATCACGTGGCAACAGTGGATGTTGAGGATATTTCTCTTCCAGATACTGCAAATCATAAAGAACGTGTTGAAAAGTTCGAAGATGGTATTGCAACCATTTGCAATGCCACTGACACGAGGTGAAGAGGTTAAATGCCCAAGCCACTCACCAACAAGATTGCAAAAGAGTCAGAAACTACAATGTCCTCATCCACCAACACCGGCACATAACCAATTGGATTGAGCTTTGTAAACTCTACAACCAAGAGAAAAAAATCGATCAATAAAGATTACAAGAATAGTCAAAGCAATATCAGGCACCGATAACATTTGTGTCACAGGCCTGCAGTTGCAAAATATGAATCCATGTGACCATGTGGCAGGATTTGAATTATGTAAACCCAACCTTAACATTATGAAAGAAACTGTTTTCCTTTTCAAACCCAACCTTAATATTATGAGAGAGAACAATTGGTTCTAACAGTAAAGACAGAGAAATCCAGTAGAGAGTGCAAAACCAAAAATTGAAAGAAAAGGGTTTCTCATAGACAATTTGAAGTAGAGAGAGGCTTTTGTTATTGGGAAAATGACGGCTCAGGACATGTTTTGATAATTAATATTTGTCAAGGACATGCTAAGAACATTTGTTAATGCTGAAAATGTCATTGGCGGGTATTAATTATTAAAACACATCCTTAGGCCGTCATTTTCCCTTTTTTATTTTTACCAGACATGTTTGACAAGACAAGACCTACATAGTTTTGGGCCTTTGGCAGATATTCATAGAAAGAAAGTAAATACAATCTTCATTTTGAGCACGCCAAATCATGATGAATTATGTGTAATAATGATATAGAATGCCATCGGCCGACATGATAGAAACAATATTTCAGTATTTGTTTTTGGTAATTAAACCATTTTATTAGAAAATATTTCAAGATCAATTCTTTAACTCATCAAAATTGTTCCATAAAAACTCGAATGAGTGGATTTCATCTGGCAAAATCATCCAACCAAAATTTGTCTCATAGTTCGGCCCCTTTGATTCCTGGCTCCGCCACTGCCCAAATCACACTTTGAATGTAGTTAAGAACCCAATAAGTAAGAACTACTCACCAGAACTGAAGTGCTCCCCTTTCAGTAAATTAACTGCTTTGTATTCATACTCCAGGCCTGTACCAAACCGCAACAGCAAAAATAATTCAATCATCAGTAGAACAATGGTTAGGGTTTTGACAAGAAATTGAAAATTCACAAAAACAAACGGATTGATCAAACCAGAAATTGATAAGAGAGAACCTTTCAATTTTAGGCCAATCCGAACTCGGTAAGAGCAAGAACTCCGGAAGGAAGAATATAGCTTGAGCTTCTTTTGCTCCTCCACGCTACCCGCCTGATTGTGAATTGCCATGGTTGGACGATTGGTGAGTTATTTGAGTTGGTTCCAACAGAAAGAGCAAAAGGTGACGAAGATGAGAGAGAGAGAGAGAGAGAGAGAGAGAGAGAGAGAGAGAGAGAGAGATTCACCATTGTTTCAGCAAACTTCGATTTGGGACTGCAAATTGGCTCGTTTTCAGAGACTGGAAATGCTGTAATGGCTTTTGGAACTCATGGGGAGAAAACCAAAAAGAAGATTTTCTTATCTTATCCAAAAAAATAAATGAAGAGGATAAAGTCAATGACTAAAGTCAAATAACATGTACTGAAAAGTAACCCTTTTGAACCTACCATAGAAACATGTGCCACTTCTATTCCTCTGCAATCAATTCCGCCTTTCACAATCACGTGCACAGTTGGAACATTTTTAAGGCCCAATTCTTGTACCTCTAGCTATGATCTGAAATGTATTCCAATATATTCTTCAAAATACCTACAACACAAAAATTAAGTATTAGGCTTCAAGAAATAAAATAAAAAAAGACTTCGCAAGGATAAATTAAAGGTTGCGTATATGAACATTTACGCGCCTATCACACGGAACACTATAGTTTCGATTGTGTCGACTTGAAATTCAAACCAAATTTGCCTTCTTTATTATTGCGCTTGAGCTTTCACGATCAAATTGAAGATTAAAATTTGTATTTATGGTCTGGATATGGTCTTCCATAATCCATAACTTCAGATTTTCAATACGGTCTGTGTACTACGGTGTACTTTATATGTGAAGGCAACAAACATAAAGATGAAATCAATGTAAGATGTTGACCTTTTCATCCCAAGTTTAGTACTACACCAAAATTAAACCAAACAAGACAACGAAAGAGGAATCAAAGACAGTAAGCAAAATGGTTAGCCATAATTATGCTAACTCATGGCTTCGTGACGGATTTCTTCTCAGTGAATTGGGCAGGGCAGTTTCAAATAATTCGATCATAACCGCATAAGATGAAGAAACCATAAAGAGAGAGAGAGGGGGGGTGGGGGGGGAGGGGATCAGGTCAACCTCAAACTTCAAGGTGTTCGGGAATTGAGAGCCTTGTGTTTGGTTCCCATTTTAATTTAGTGTTACAATCATTACCCTACTTCTTTCTCCAATCATTACTCTATTTCTCCAATTATTACTTTTTCATCTCTTTCTATCTCTCTCCAATCATTACCTCTCTCTTTAATTATTGCCCTATTTCTTTCTCCACCTACTGCCAAAACTAAACTAAACTAAACTGCTAATCAAACAAAGCAAAATCTATAGTTTAACTTTGGGATTTTCGATCCCAACCCTTTTAGCTTTGGTTTTAAAATAATCCTTTACATATTATTTCTACCCAATCTTTTTTTAAATAGTCCTAATCCATATTAATTGGGATAAAAACACCCTTGGCTATTAGAAAACTATCCCTACAAGAATTGTCTTTATGAGAACTATCTCTATGAGAAATGTGTCTATATAAATTGTTTCTATGAGAACTGTCTACGTGAACTGGCTATAAAAACTATTTATGAGAACTGGCGATGTGAAGTGGAAAATACAGAGTTTACACACTAAAATAAATAGTTCTCATAGTCTCACCACACACACTTCACATAGCTCATGACATAGTTCACATAACCTCAACACATACCAAAATACAATTCACATAGTCTCACCACACACACTTTACATAACCCACCACACAATTCACATAGCTCTAATACACACTGAAATACACAGTTCACATGTACAATATTAATTAAGTTCGTCACACTTACCCCTTTTTGGTTGGATAATACTATCTCTATTCCAAAATATTTGTCCGGTCCACAAAACATGGACTAAAAATATGCATTTCTTTTTAAGAAAAAATTCAATCTTTTTTTATAAATTAAAAAAACTCATCAAGATCTAGCAAATTGTTGAAAAAAAATTTAATTTTTCCTGTAAAACTTGAATTATTTTTACGTTCTCATTGTGCAGACCGGACAAATATTTTGGGACAGATATAGTATTTATTAATGACGACTAAGGAATAATTTTTTACATATATGTTGTTCTTGGCAGGATCAGTGTTTTGTGAGTCCACAAAGGGGCCCAAATATTGATTTTGGAGGGGTTTGGTGGATAAGTCATGGGGTGAACTAATCCCGTGGGGTAACTTCCGTTATTATCCCCAAATGGTTGAATTATGGAAATTGATTATTTTTAGGGAAATTTATGGAAATGGTCCTCCTAATTTCACCCGAGTCTCATTTTCGTTCTTCGAGTATCAATTACAACTCTTTTGACCTTCAAGTTTGGTTTTCGTACCAAATTGGTCCAATTGATGACTTATGTTAGCCAAACTTAATGGAAAAAATTAGATTAATGGCAGTTTGGACGTTGCATTTCGTACTAAGTTGATTCAATTAATGACATCTCCCATCAATTTGCGTGGTTAACTGTTTACTACTGATGATTAGGCAAACTTTTCTTCTCAAAACCCTAACCATTGTTCTACTGATGATTGAATTATTTTTACTGTTGTGGTTTGGTACAGGCCTGGAGTATGAATACAAAGCAGTTAATTTGCTGAAAGGTGAGCACTTCAGTCATAACTACATTTAAAGTGTGATTTGGGCAGTAGCGGAGCCAGGAGTCAAAGGAGCCGAATTATGAGAGAAATTTTCATTTGTCATCTTAATTTAAGAAACAAAAAAAAGTTCTTTTTTTCTTTCCCTTTTCTTTCTGTGTTTGGAACTTTTGGAAGAAGAAGAAAAAAAGAGAAAATTTAAAAATCTCCCTTCTCTTGCTTGGTTGATTGTGGCAAAACGAGAAGAAACATGAAAATGTAAAGAAGAACAAATAGTAAAAAATTTCGATCAACTTTCACCACATTTTCCTTCTTAATCATTTTCTCTTTCTTTTTACTAGTTCCATTAAATTTTTTCTCTCCCCTTTTTTGGTTTAGAAAGAAAAAAATAAGAGCAAAGTAAGAAAACCAAACGGACCCTTAGGCTCCATTCCGAAAAGAAAAAAAAGTACTTATTTTTTAAGAAGGCAATTTGAAACTCAAAAATCATATGCTTACGCAAATTATTTTTCTATCAATATGGATTTTATTTGATAAATCTCATTGAGATATTTAATACGGTGCAAAAAAAATTAAAAAAATTATTTTTATTTACATTATTTTTGAATTTAAAAATATAAAATAAATACTTATTTTTTAAAAAGGTGTTCTGGAACGAGACTTTAAGGAAAAGAATTAGACCGAATGGAGTAATGGGCATGGCCCACAACTCTACTGAGGAGGAAAATAGGTTATAAAGGAAAGAAAGGAAGCACAAAGTTGGATTCATGCACCGGGAATATTACTTTTTACTAAAAGTAGTTAATTGTCAAGTACTACTAGTACTTATAGTAGTACTTGTATGTCAAGCAAGGAACATTAGCCAAAGACACTGAATTTTTCTTCAGATGCATGGGAGGTCCCTCCCTCCACTGATTAAAGTCCATTGTATCTACCGCACACAATGCGGCCAGCTTATGGGAGAAGCCAAGACAACCTAAGCTAGTTTTGGGCCTCCTAAAAAGAAGAAGCTAAAAATGGGGCTCCAAATTTTTAGACCCCTATATATATTGGGCCCATATATATTTCATTTAAGCCTTCTCGACGGATACTAAATATGCCCAATTCAAATTTTGTAAATGGGTTTTTGTTTGTTCTTTTATATTTTTTATGAAACTCTTTGTTGACCGACCTTTTTATGAAAAATATAGAGTGGGCCTCATTCAAAGAATTCACTTTTGGCCCCTCAAAAGTTATGAGACGACTCTGCCTGCATGCACATATGTGAAATGACGGTAGTGCTATTTCACTATTTTGTTATTCCTTACGATCGTGAATTTTAAATAATTTGATTGGGACTCGCAACTTTTTTATTTTACTAAACGAGTCGGGAATTTTGAGACCCACAATGGTCATCTTTAACATGCGAGGTTATTGATTTGTCTTTCATAATTAACTTGACGATCACCATAGATAAACGATTCTAAACAAATTTTTAATGATGGCAGTAAATCCTAATAGATAATCGACATTGATATTATATAGGGAGAAAATCCGTAAATTATGAAAGACAAAAAAAAAAACCGAAACAGGGAACGAAGAAGGGGCGACGACGAGAGGGCAGCGGGGGGCTGCTTTCCCCTTGGGGACAGGAGCAAGCTGTTGTGCCTCATTTTGGGGCCCATTCCGATTTCGCTTTGATAATCTGAATCGTTCATTTTGTAGAGCTCATCGAGTAGAACGATTGTGAAAAAAATCAGCTTTATTGGATATCATAAGTGCCTAATCGGAACCTTTTTATCTTGAAAAGAATGGATCCGAAACACTGGATCAAATCCATTGTAACCCATGGACTGAGACCCCATTTGATAACAGTAATAGATGGATAGGATTCGTAAGGAGATGGGATTAGGATTGAGATTCGTAAGGAGATGAGATTAGTAATGAGAAGAGATTGATAATGAGTATGTTTGTTTAGGATGAGATTAGATGATGGGATTATTAATATCATGTTTGTTTGAGATGGGATTAGATGATGGGAGTGGATTGATAGAAGAAATTAGTGATGAGAAGGGATTAGTAATGATAAGGGGTTGGGTTCGGGGTATGAATACCAAGTCACACGGGGTATTGCTAATACCCCCTAATCCCCGGATTCGTTATCCCAACGGACTACGAATCCGAACCACTTTTGGAAACCAAACGTAGAATTGTTAATCCCTTCGGCTTAGTAATCCAATCCCAACTCCTAAGAGCTTTATCAAACGAGGCCTGAGAGTTATATGGTTTCCGATCAAGCATTTAATGATATCCAATTAAGCTGATTTTTTGTAGAGTTGTTTTACTCGACGAACTCTACATAGTGAACGATTCCAATAATCAGAGCGAGACTGAGGTGGGCTCCAAAATTGGGACAGCAGCACGCTGTTGTCCCCAAGGCGACACAGCAGCCCCCCTGCGTCCACGACGAGAGTTCCGAAGAAAATACTTTTGCTTTTTCTTACTTACGTTTTTCATTCAGAGTTTATTTGGGAAATGATATTGTCATACCATTTTTTGATAATGTCACACCATGCAAGTGTATTTTTGTGTTATTTTGGGAAATGATATTGCCACACTATTTTTTGATAATGCCACACCCTGCAAGTGTATTTTTGCACCAAAAAATACACTTGCAGAGTGTGGGATTATCAAAAAAGGGTGTGACAAAATCATTACCCTTTATTTTTCTCTTCAAGTTCTTGGAACTTTGTTCAATTACTTGCGCTCCGGTAACTCATTTCAACTTTTGTTCTTAATTAAAGTTGTTCATTGATTTTCAGTTGATTGTTATCTCTCGTTTATTTTCTTTTATGCTTATCTAGGTTTCTTTTGTTTATTGCTTAATAATGAATGAGTAGTTATTTAGGTAGGGTCGCAGGGTGATTAGCACACCGTGGCCAGTCCAGGCACTGTTCTTTTTTTCAAACAATATAAAAATGACTTAATATTGGAAAAATACTTTCTGCAGACAAACCTGAGCATTGTCAGAGTCAAAGAATTGGATATAGCTTTATTTTCAAAATGAACAATTGCTGGTTTATATGCATCAATGTTTTCATTAGGGGATAAGGTTATAAAGATGAAGTGGACATTATTGGTCCAAAGGATTTGCTAGTCTCCAAGGGTGAGTAAAGAGGTTGAACTAGGAGATAAAATCGAACAAAACATTGATGCAAAAAACAAGGAAAAAAAAAAACGTGGAGTGTAGAATGACTCGGTCAAACTCCTTTTTCTAAAGGTTCTATCGAGTTGAATCCAAAGCACAGCAACTAGCGATCGTGTCGCGAGTAGTTGAGTTAAAAGCAAAATCCTAATTCCGCCATGAAGGATTTTTCCTTTTTTTTTTTTTTTGTTCTATCTGTACGCACGTGTAGTACTGGGTCCAGGGGCCCACTGGCTTGGTCCATGATTTAACTCACAATTCCACCCTTCCTATTATTTGGCTTGGCCCTCACTCTTTAAATCTCATCCACTCACTTGTCTCACAACTCTCAAGACAAATACCCCACTTCATGTAATTAAGTTTACAGAGAACCGGGAAATGAGGGTCCAAAATCTATTCTTCGTTGCGTATGGGTAAACGGTGATCATAGAGTTTCATCTTGCGGGTTATCTTTTTCAATCTAAAATTGAACGTTTTTAAGAACATCGAATGGAGTAGATTAATACGGACTGATTGCGAGTGCTATGAACCTTACGACCGTACCTTCTTTTAATTATTTGAAAAGTACAATTAATTTCTAAGTTTTAGTTAATCTCCTCATAAAACGACAAGGGGTGGCTACCTAAGAGGCCGTTGAATTAGTAACAACCCGAGTTTTTAGTCAGCATACATCACCGTCTCTGTGGATTCGACTCAAGACTTACCGGATATTGTGCTACATCGGTCTCCACCTTACGCTTGAGGCAACCCATTAATTTAGGATAATTAAGGAAATCGTCAAGCACCGTGAACTCAAAGTAACAAGTCCTTCCTTGACTCAACTCATCAACGCATGCAGAGAAGTCCAAGGGGTTCTTTCGATCTCTTCATCATCATGGACTGCATATTAGAAGCAGAACCTGAGTTTTGAAAGTACACCTCCTTCACCTTGGTGCAGGATAGTAGCTTGAATTGCATTATTTGGGTCTTCCTTATTTTCTTAGGTAGATTACATTTGGAGGAGACACAACATGGG
>CM024963.1:23405622-23580291 GCA_014282245.1 Rhododendron simsii | reverse complement strand
CGACTTACTCGTCATTTGGTCCAATTAGCCCTAGGTCTTACATTTTTCACCCCTAGGATCGTTGTTGTAATGGGGTTTGCATTTGCTTTGTTCTACGCATTTGTTAAGCTCGTTGAGCCTATTCTTATGTCTGCTGTAGTTACTATGCACTCTAACCTATATTCTCACTCAAAACTAGGCTAGGTTCTGTCCGGTGGGGTATTCACTTGCATGCCGGTCCGAGGCATATTCCAGAAGATAGCTTCCCGAGGTTGAGAGCCATGAACGCCTGCATAGGAATTGGCGGGTATGTACGCCATCTTTGAGGTGGCGTGCGCAGGGTGTGCTGGCGCGCAGTGGCCTGGCCGTTGCGTGCCAGCATGTCGTCTGCTCAGGCACCCGACGAGCAGCGTACATCATCCCGTTGAACTTTTTGCAGTGCTTGTTCTCAATCTATATTCTTACGTTTAATTCAATTCAAGCAAGCAAATCATCATCCATAAACATTTTGTCATATAAACTGCAACTTGTTACAGTTTTAATCCCTATTAACTGTTCCCCCGCCCTAATTGGCTAAAGAATGATCAAATGAGAGAAAAATGCAAACGTTTTACAAAATGCCTGAGTAGAGACCGATCTCCGGATTGGGCGAGAGGGGTGCCACAAAACCCTTCCCTTCTCGTAACCTGGCTCCCGAACCTAAGATATCGAAGGTGACGACGGACCAGTCTACGCCTTTTTCAAATCAAATCAAACCTTTTTCAAATCAAAGCAAACGTAGCAAACGTTCTCGAGTTCGGTTCCTTGGGTGTTCTTCCGCTAAAACCCGAGTGGCGACTCTGAATTGAAACGTTTCGCCGCGCTATTTTCCAAGAGGGGCGCCCCCAAACAAATTATTTTCCTACAAACCAAAATCGGGCGAATTTTGGGGCGTGTGCCCACAAGAACGCAGAATGAATGCTAGAAAACATAGAGAGAGATGTGGGAGAAATTCGGATTATATGTGTGTAAGAGATGTGGGAGAAATTCGGATTATATGTGTGTAACCACGGATTCTGACAAGCAGTGGTCTATTTATAGGCCACTACGCACCCATTGAGAATGGGTACGCAGCCGATCTAATCTGACCGTTGGATCAGATCCTATGGTCTAGATCGACCAGTCACACCTAGTCACACCGAACAGGTGTACTGTTTCGCTCACACCCAATCGGATTTGATCCAATCCGTTGGATCGTGCCCGTTCCCGATCGACGGTTGATATCGCAACTCTACGAACCAACGCACCCGTAGGCTCGAGTTGCACCCGATCGGAACCGCTCCGTGTGACTCACCTGCCACGTGTGCGACACGCGGCATGCCACGTCAGCGCCACCTTACCGCCAACTCGCAATAAGAAATGGCGCCTAGCGCTGACGTGCAAAGTGCGCCGCTAAAGCGCCACAATGCACCACAGCCCACGCCACACTGTCCACGCGCGCGCGTACCAGCTTTGCCGGTATGGGCGACGCACCATAGAGCTGCACCACACTAGATTATTGTTTATTCATATTAGGAATGTTTTCTAATATATACCACTCCTACATCTCTCAACTAACCAATGTGGGACAAAGCACACAAAGAGGAAAAACAAGTATTCTAAGGAAACAAGGAAATTTTTCAAAACCAAAAACGACTGACACTTTATTTTGAAAATCTCTAACAGATGGAGCAGTTTGTAAATGCGTGAGACCAAAAGTACCAAAGTCCAAATCCTTACAGATAGAACAGCTGCTGCAGGGACCCTATCATGTCTGGAATGGGACCACTGAAGCTGCAACTGACCAGTGCTCTGAATCGCCAAGTAGAAGCAATTGGTTAGAAAGGGTTATTACTAGTACTTGTAAGCCATACCCTTTAACAACAATCAAAACTTTCTCACAGGTATGTTAACTTCGTCAAACTTCCAATTGGAGTAAGAGGTCCTGTCAAACCGTTGTTGTATGAGAGATCCCTGTATGCGGAAGCTGGCAGTCAGACCATACTTGGGACAATTCTTATGAGGAAATACAAAACAAAAGCCAAGAAAGCACATATGTCCAGTGTGACTATGGGAGAAGAGGAACATGAAAAATAGAAGAAGACATACAGCATCTGTAATTCCAACAACTGTCCAATGTCTCCAGGCAGCTGACCAATCAAACCCATGCTTGGTAATATTCTGAAAATGGAAGTGACAGTTAACTTCAGTTATTGAAAATTGAATAAGCAACTTTCCACAAGTAGATGGGAAAATACAATTGGGACTTACATGGCTGTGATGCGTGAATTGTTGCACTGAATTCCAACCCAACTGCTGCCACATGGGTCAAGCCCATCCCAATTCAGTGCTATGTTTGTCCAGGCCTCCTTGAGATTCTTCAGAGCAGCAACTGGTTCATAAGATCATTAGTCCAATAAGTTTCCCCGTTAAGAAAAAAGTTCTTATGCATTCATACACCACACTCAATTCTCAAAATTAAACTTTCCTTGCCAGTTGCCATTCCTTGTACGTAGATGAAAGCGTTAAGGCATTCTGGGAGAGGTGATAACTAGGGATCGGAACTAGAATTACTGCTAACCTACTTTCTTATCAGAATTTACAAAACAAATGCATTGCACATGAGAACCCAATGATGGCCGGGAAGACAAGAATAAAAGTAACATCCTTCTTCGAGGTTGCCCTCTCCTCGGATTTCACTTTACTAGAAGACACCTTTGTTACTGGTTCAAGGTACTGCTTTTTTGATTGTTCTGCCATTCGTGAATAAGAAAGAACATACCTGAATGGTAGCAAATCTAAGACCTCTAGCTTTAGTGAACCAGTTGCTTAATTTTAACAACAGACATGTTCCCGGGAAAATAAATTACGACAGACAGAAGTTAACTTCTCCAAACTAAGTAATTAACAAAGTCCAACCATTTAATTGCTTAAATTTAAAGATATCTATTAATTAAACTTAATATCGACATGTTCATCGTTAACTAATTTTCTCATCAAAAGAGTGCAAGAGAAAGCAACCAAAACAGCTCTAGAGTATTCTATCTTAGTCTTAATCTCGACGAACAAAATTTTGGATGTTTTCGAAGGACGCATTTTGTGGGAAACTAAACCGCTTCTTCTTGTTTTCTTTTCACTTGTGTAATCTATTGGTGATCATTAAACTTGAAAACAACTTAGTGGTGTCAATGAACTAGTATGAAACAAAAGATTTGAACTTACGGTCCTGAGGATTCGTCTGCGCTGTTGCAACGAGAAATTGGATGGAAATAGACAACAGAAAGATCTGAATTCGTAAACCCATTACTCAAGAGAAACAAATAACTTCAAAACCAGCAAATTGTTTCATTCATTTCCTCTTGTTCCTAATTAGAACTCTTAAGCAGAAGAAAGTCTTCCCATTATACCAACTAGAAACAAAACAAATAGTAAGCTCTGGAAGGGACCCACGTACCTGTTGGGAAACCGAATCCCCAAGACCCAGTAATGACGTGTACAGATTAGACAACAAAAAATAAAAAACCCTACAAGGCGGAATTAGGGTTTTACCACAACTCCCTGCGACACGAACGCTGGTTGAACTTGTTATAGCACGCCTTGCTATAAACCACGAATATTGCTCGATCGTACGTTACGATCTTCTATCGTATTCCCTGCACGTCTAGAACACGAACTGAGTGTGGACTCTTTCGCGATCTGTTTGCTCTCTCTAAGTCTGCCTCTATTTCGTGAATAATAGAAAAACGTTAATCTGACCTAGAGAGCATAACGTATATATATAGGGCTACGATAGGGACCTAAGGAGTAATAAGTCTGGGCTCCCAGTGTAAATAAGAAAACCTAATCCCACCAGGATTCTACTTCTTATTTCACTAATTATAATTCACCCCACTACAGAATTATAATTGCACTCCCGTCCTTATCTCAATTATATTACGAGCTCTATGATATTAAATACTTATTAATCTCCCCACATTAAGATTACAGATACCCGTTGATTAAAATAAATTACTAACAGTACCACCCGGGGTGGTAGCCAAGATGGCAATGGTTACCCCTGTTGGGCTTGGCTCTTATGTGCTCATGGGTTCAAAGCTTGCCGATGCCTTCCGTTTGAATCCCATGATCTGCCTATTGCCTTCTTCAGCCTTGGATGGGGCGTTACACACCTGTAGGTTTCAACTTTCTTTCATGGGGGCTCGCTGTTGGTCTAGAGTCCCTATGTTCATGCCAGGGAAGGACTTTACGCTTGGTCGCTCCCTCCTCTACGCTTTTACATTAGAGAAAAGAGTCGGGACCCACCTCTAATGTCCTCGTTATTGGCAATGTTGTGTTTCATTGAACCTCTTTTGTGCCTCTGTGACATGTTGCCTATACTGTTATATTAGGATGTAACTCTGGATGTAATCCATTGGCTACAGCCTACAAGTTGACACATAAGACGTTTTGTCTTAAAAATGTGAAATTGGGACGTTGGAGTGATCCTATATGCTCTTTTCTACCCCTCTATCTCCCACACACCCACGCGCACTCACACACGAAATGCTCTTTCTCTCTCCTCATCTATTTTGTTAAAGATGAAAGGAGATATTTTATTGAATTCAATTATAAAACTATACAATGAGACCTCTATTTATACAAGGGGAGGGAGCCTAACAATGGAAGGGAATCATCCTAATTATAATGAAATTATAATCAATTACAATCAAATTAAAATCAAGGCAATCATATAATATCGTAATCATATCAGCACATGATTATGATATTATATGATTACAATATTCTAACATCTTTCTCAATCACACGCGCGCATGCACTCATACTACAAACGCTTGATGCTTTAGAGCAAGTTCAGCCTTGTACCAATCATGCTAAATCAAAATTTAGCATTATTTAATTGCAAAACACTCTCCACCCTCGAGCAGAATGTGATGCCAAATTTTGGAAATGCCGTTTTAGTGTCAAATTTTGGCATCAAGTTTGGTAATTGCCAAACTCTTCACATCATCTAAAGAAGAGATGAGTTTAATTCCATGATCTGGATTTGAAATTGTGCCAAAATGACAAGCAAATTGGTGCAATATATAGTATTGCTATTTTTTGAAATTTTGTACTGTACTAAGCTAAAAAAAATGACTTAGGCAATGTCATTTCGACACCAACAATTGGACTTTCTCTGGGGACTTCTTGATGACACGTATTTTAGAGCGTTTGGTCGGCTAGTTTACTTTTGGCCACAATAAAATAGTAGAATCTTACTAGAGTTGTATTTTCAATTTTCATGTGCTTACTATTTGCTCAACAAGTTTCTTAACGTAGCCTTTTGAATTGTCAAATCCACACAACTGATGGGTTTTGGGTAGATAATTAAATAAGTGGTTATTTAAATAAGTACTTTTATTAAGTGGTTATCTACTATCATTTACGCTTAAACGTGAGTAGTGGGTGGTTTTAATAGTAGAGAGCCGCAGAAGTCGAAGTTGAAGGATCTTAAGTGGTCATCTATCATTTAGGCTTAAACGTGAGTAGTGGGTGGTTTTAAGAGTAGAGAGCCGCAGAAGTCGAAGTCGAAGTTGAAGGATAAGGTGGTTTCCTCTGAGGTGAGCTAGTTTGGTATTTTGTTCTTCCGTTTCGTTCTCTTTCGGTTTCTATAGAAAAAGGACGTAGTTAATTCTTGGTTGGATATTATTTTAAGGTGATTCATTGGTTTCTTAATGTAGCCTTTTGAATTGTCAAATCCACACAACTGATGGGTTTTGGGTAGATAATTCAACATGTTATTTAAAATGATGTAACCCATATGATAGGAAGGGCTTTGTCAAGATTAGGGCACATGAAAGGGATGCATGGAATGTTACACCCTATCTTTTCTTATTCCTCATAATTATATTCCTGTAAAAGAAAATGGATTTTTTTGGTTTAGATCCTAATTGATATTTCTATCTCCATGCAGTATTATTGTTGCCGGCAATATATAGTTTTGGGGAGTATAAGTCTAATTAGTTTTAGTATTTTGTGGTGTACGGTAAATAAGTACTTTTATTAAGTGGTTATCTACTATCATATACGCTTAAACGTGTGTAGTGGGTGGTTTTAAGAGTAGAGAGCCCTAGAAGTCGAAGTTGAAGGATATTAAGTGGTCATCTATCAGTTAGGCTTAAACTTGAGTAGTGGGTGGTTTTAAGAGTAGAGAGCCGCAGAAGTCGAAGTCAAAATTGAAGGATAACGTGGTTTCCTCTGAGGTGAGTTTGGTATTTTGTTCTTCCATTTCGGTCTCTTTCGGTCTCTAGAGAGAAAGGACGTAATTCTTGGTTGGATATTATTTTAAGGTGCTTCATTGGTTTGTATTGGTGGCGTGCGGTGTGTGGAATTAATGGTCTTGATGTTCACAGTAGTAGAAAGAGTCAAAAATGGTGTTGAAGAGAGGAAACAGAGACGACAGATATTTGAATCTCATAATTCGTTTGGGAGAAGAACAGAGAGAAGGCCGCCTGAATTTACCGCAGGACCCCCTTGCAAAGGACAAGCTAGCCAAGAATGAAATGCCGAAACAGGACACAAAGGGAAAACTATGAAAGTCGGAAAACCCATAAAAGTAATTTGGAAAAAAAAACTTGCACAAGTAGGGTCAGCAGCTTGGAAAGTAGGGGCAGAACCTACGGAATTACACCGATGCCCATAATCAAAGGCAGCCTCATGGTTAAAAGCCAAGGATATTTTGGTCTCCTCAAAGCCAAAATGGCTTCGTCACTTGCATAGCTGCACAAGAGCAACGTTCCTTTTAGCAAGCAAGCATGGATTACCATGTACTCTCATTTAGTGTATTCTATATATTACGTAGCTGCAAGCCTGCAATACATCCAAAAACCACTACCAACACTTATATATTACATAGCTGCAACAATTGGGTCCAGACCAAAAAATATTGACCTCGCTTGACAAATGACAATTTTTTTTTTACTTATATTTTCTATTTGACCTTGTACATGTAGAGTATATTTATGGGTGTTTCATAGCAAGTCGGGGGTGCCATGGCACCTTCACCACAATACCAGTGTCCACACCTAGTCAGGAAGATGGAACCAGGGGGGGTCTAGTAGAGGCGGCGGCCACGTCAAGAATTTTAGAAAGTGCAATTATTATATGTGACAATTTTTTTTATTCACAACTTATATAGTCTCGCCACTGCTAGGTTTTTTTCTTTATTTTTTATTATGTTTTAGTCATAAATCTTCTAATTTTTTTTTTCAAGAAAGGAGACCCAAAAAAGTATTCCAAAACTAAATTCAATGGCCCAAAGTGAAATAATATAAATGATGATGTGTAATTAAGAAAAAAAATTCCACTCTCTAACCCTAAAACAACTTAACCTAAAAAAATTAAGAGAATTTAATTATTATGCCATTATCGATGCCCAAAATTAAAATTAGTCATTTTTCATACTGCATGTGTAAATGACAAACATCATTTAGTTTAGTTTTTGTTATGTTATTTTAATTTTTTCTGGAGCCGATGACTATTAATATTGTAATGCATTTTTGTATTTATATTACAAATTTATGAATATTAACTGCTCTCTCTCTCTCTCTCTCTCTCTCTCTCTCTCTCTCTCTCTGTGTGTGTGGTAGGTATAGGAATAGGAACTAGGAAGAGTGCACCTTTTTGAATTCCTACAGCACTAATAGACAGAGAAAACATGTGGTGGGGTTTTCTTTGACCGCTGCTACGTCCTTCCTCTCTCTCTCTCTCTCTCTCTCTCTCTCTCTCTCTCTCTTTGTGGCAGTAAAAGTGTTCAAATTGTATACATCCTCATTTGAAAATGACTATATATATACATATATATATATATATATACACGGAGATTTTCCAATGCTTCAAGAACAGAACCACGTGGATATTCTTGTATTCTTAATTTGTTTTACTTTTGCTTGAACCCAATCAAATCTACAACTAATGAGCTATGCAACCAAAAGGAATGAGCTAACCAAGATTAAGAGTGACAGATCTGATTCAAATATAGCCAGGTTCATTAGAAAACATTATTTGGAGACAGCTGCATTCTTTACCTTTTATAATCACGTATATCTCAGTGTCTCGTGCCACTTTTAATTAATTAGTTGGAGATAGATTCCTTAAATTGTCTTTTGAGACCATTCCAACTATAACATTCATGAGATCGAGAATTAAGAACCAGATGAGAAGTTACTATGGGAGGATTTCTTGACCTGGGAATTATCCTCCTGACAAGTACGTATGTGTACTATTCAAATAGTCTTGGTCTCTCTTTTTGGTTTCATTTAATTGAGAATGATGGTTTGATGTCTAATGAGAGAATATTATCAACTTGTTGTTGAACGAGGGAATCAAAAGGACTGAATGAAATTCATTTTCCACTGAATTAATAGGTCCCCACTTTATTAGCTCGTGGCAAACAAATGCGTTGTTATTGAAGCTGACTGCAGGAGTCTTCACTGAAAGTCTGCTAAAATAAACAAACAAAATGTCTCAATTGCACACTGAATGAGCTTATTCGTCATTCTCGTATTTGAGAAAGATTGTGTGTGGATATTTTTTGCTCAAATCCAATATTGGCAGACTCCGCACTTCATTAATTTGTTTGTTTGTTTAATTGATTGATTGATTGAAGATTCGTTCATTTGGATTGGAGAAGCCAGTAAATGTTGTTTTTTTTTTTTTGTGGAAATTAGTATTTTGCAAGACTTGATTTAAGAGAGAGTTTTGGTTAAGAGTTTTTGATTGCACTTTTGGTGAGAGAATTTATAATAAATGGCCATACACTATAATATTGCAGAATGAATGAGCATTGGACCCACATTATAATATTGCATCATTATAATGTATGACCTATAATGACTTGCGCAAGCTGACATGCGAACCAAGGATGGAACAAAAGGGGGTCCAATGGCGGTGACCGCCACGACAAAAATTTTAGAAAATGCAATTATTATATGTGACAATTGTTTTTTATCCCCAACTTATATAGTCTTGTCACTGTTTGGTTTTTTTTCCTTATTTTTTATTATATACTAGTCATAAATCTTCTATTTTTGTTTTCATGAAAGGAGACCCAAACAAGTATTCCAAAACTAAATTCAATGGGCCAAAGTGAAATAATATAAATGATGATGTGTAATTAAGAAAAAAATATTCCACTCCCTAACACTAAAACAACTTAACCTAAAAAAATTAAGGGAATTTAATTATTATGCCATTATCGATGCCCAAAATTAAAATTAGTCTACTTTTGTACTCCATGTGTAAATGACAAACATCATTTAGTCTAGTTTTTGTTATGTTATTTTAATTTTTTTCTAAGGCCGATGACTATTAATATTGTAATGCATTTTTTTTTAGTATGCATTTTGCCACTGCTATGGTAAAATCCTGGTTCCGTCCTTGCTAGTCAGGGCGACACATTTTCTTGGACCAATAATCTTGACTATGACCAAGTACGAACATCTCTCTCTCTATTCTCACGCTCAATTGTAGCTGATAGGAGTGTAAAGATGCCTATTTATGCCTCCTAACTTAGGCTTGTTATGTTCATTTAGTGCGGTACTTGGGGCTTGATACTTGTTAATTGTGTTTTTAGACTCTTAGAGCCGAAGGATAATATTTGAAGTTTAAACGCAAAGTCGGACTTTATTTCGGGAGAAAAGTGCATCAAATTCCAGCCATGTGTTGCACGTACGAAGGATTTTATTGGGTAATGCTGAAATATTGGTGTTGAGCTTGCCGAAGGAAATTTATTGGATCAAATCCCACTAGAACGGCAACATGGAATTGTAATTTGGCAAGCTGTGGACTGACCCATAATTGTAGCAACTAGCAAGATTTATCTTCAGCATTTACATTATATATACGAGGTCTCCGTATATATAAGGAACGGTAAAAGGGTTTGAGGATATCTTTTTCTGAAGCATAAACTGAGAACGGGGGCTGCCGTCAAGTTTCTTTTCCACGCAGACCATGCACAAACAGAGAGCATGACAGTTCAACGATGCCACGGTGCTCATGGCTGAAACAGTAAAGGACGAAAAGCTTTGGGGTTTAATCTTTTACTGTTATTTCAATGGAGTCTCACTACGCCAAATTTTGGCTTTACCAGCGATAATATTACCGGCATTAATTTAATGCCGTTAAAAGTCACTTTTAGAGGCTAATATTTACCCTAAAACGGCAGTATTTAAGACCGCTGTTTTTAGTGACATTTACCGGCGATTTTTTAAATTACCGCCGGAAAAAGTGGAATGTACGTTTATAATAAAACCGACCTGTATAATATAAATAATACTATTTATCCTAGGTGAACCAAAATGCGGGTTAGCCGAGTTGGTCACACGCGCGTGTAAAGATCCGGAGGTTCCGGGCTCGAGTCACGGGGAAAGTAAAAAAATTAACCGCCCATTTCATTCCCGGTGGTTTTGTAATGCCGTTTTTAGTATTACCGGCGGTTTGTTACCGCCGTTTTTGTTTTACCGACAATTACTTTACCGACGGACTATTACTGGCAGTTTTTGGCTATTACCGGCGGTTGTTAGTATAACCGGCGGTTTTTTGGACTATTTCCGGCGGTTTTCTAATGCCGCTAAAGGTAAAATTTGGCGTAGTGTCTTATACTTGCATGATTATTTGTTCTAATTCCATGAGTGGCTAAACTATTCGGCTAGGGTGATGAGGAGGTCTCTCCAAGTAGCGTAAATGTTAGATTTCTAGGGTTTTATATTCAACTTGATTGTGTGACTTGATCGACTCATAACTTTTTATGAAGTTCTATATTTTTCCAATCTTCGAATGTGTTTATATCCATGGTTTCAAGCACTGTCATACAATGGTTTCTAATATTTCAGGATAGGCTTTGAGATAGACTATACGACGTGAGACGGGTCGTGCCGTTGGTTAAATCTAGCGAGACTATCCGTGCCGTGTTGAGATAGCCTATATGGAGTACGAATCTTGATTATCTTTTTTGGAATTATTGATAGGAATTGCTACCCTAAGGTGGTCTGGTTGAATGTTGAATGTGAACCCTAGGTTTTGAAACAATTGCGTTACAGGGGAGACTGAGTTGGAAACCCTAGTCCTTTCTCTCATTTGTTTCAAACTCCCTTAATCTGCTTTCTATTAATTGTTAATTCCCTGTTTTATAAATTATATTTTTGGTACGAAAACGATAGACCAGTAGCTCCCACGAATTCTAGTAGTTTGAGATGTTTTCGATATGCGCTTTGAGTTTATTTAAATATTAGTATACTTCTAATGAGATTGATTAGCCGATCTCAAGTGATTGGGACATAAGGCTCGATTTGGTTTGGTATACTGCTAATGAGATTCTTATTGCATTCTTCGAAACTTTTGGACTATTGATGAAATTTTGTGCGGGAAGTGCCACAATATAAACACAATTCACATTTTCTTGATTCAACATTAGCGGATTCAATAAATTGAATGGTACATAAGCCTCTGTGGTTAGAAAAGTGGTCTGTCGTTTTCGTACCAAAAATATAATTTATAAAACAAGGAATTAACTAATATTCCGAAAATAGCGGTCAAGTCCGAGATCGTCCACGGAGAGTAAAAACCTGAGTTACGGTACTTTCAATTAATTTCTAATTTAATTCTGAAACTAAAAGGAAGTTGGATTTGGATTTGGATTTGATTAAACTAAAATTAAACTAGAAAGCAAATTAAATGAGTTGTAAAAAGGGACTAGGGTTTCCGATTCAGTCTCCCCTTGTAATGCAATTATTTCGAAACCTAGGGTTCATATTCAACATTCAACCAGATCACCGTAGGGTAGCAATTCCTATTGATAATCCCCAAAAATATAATCAAGATTCGTACTCCGTATAGGTTATCTCAACACGGCACGGATCGTCTCATTGGATTTAACCACGGCACGATCCGTCTCAGGTCGTATAATCTATCTCAAAGCTTATCTCGAAACATTCAAAACCATTGTATGACAATGCTTGAAACCATGGATACAAATACATTTGAATATCAGAAAAAATATAAACTCTCATAAAAAGTTATGAATCGACCGACCAAGTCATACAATCAAATCGAATGTAAAACCCAAGAAATCAAACAACTACGCTATTTGGAGAGACCTCCTCATTACCCTAGCCGGAGCGTTTTAGCCGATCCTGGACTGTTGTGCATTATGCAAAGTCCTGGCCACCGCCATGGCTTGTTGCTGCGTGATAGATCCGATGGCAGCCCCCTTTCTCTTTCTGCCGTGGGAAAAATAAGATATTCCCGGAACCCTTTCTTTTCTTCTTTATATATATTGCCCCCGTAGTCGGTTCCTCAATCTGCTCCTTTATTTAATTTCTTCCGTAGCGAGAAATTAATTGGACCCAATATCCATGACCAATTCCTCAAGCAACCAACTACATTTAATTACAGTGGGTTTTATGGTCCAATTTCCAGTCAATCATGGTTGGATCACAATGGGTTTTGACCCAAATAAAACTATTGCACGCCATGTACTCATCATTGCCGCTTTGAGCTTTAATTAATTTTAACGACCGACTTTGTTCTGACGCGAAATAAAATCCGACTCTGCGCTTTAACTCCAAATGTTATCCATCGGCTCAAGGAGTCCTGAAACATAATTAACAAGTATCAAACCCCAAGTAGCGCATTAAAAGAACATAACAAGTCTAAGTTAGGGGGCGTAAATAGGCGTATTTACGCACCTATCAAAAAGGAAAATACTTTAGACACATGTTCAAAAATAGATCTAGAAACAAATGTAATTGGAGCCATCCGACGCTTGTGGGACTCAGGTACATGTTGTATACCTCACATGTAATGGACTGCTCTGGATACATTTACATCTAGATTCCCATTGTACAACTTATGAGAAAAAACTCCTTAAAGCAAAATAAAAACATAGCAAAGGGATAAAATGAGTGGAATATATCTTATTAATCAGGAAGAGCCCCTTTTGCCCATGGCTTGATTGCATCTAGCTCTTGCAATTAGCATAAAAACCAAAAAGAAACTCAATGACCCTCCAAACAAAAAGGAACAAAGCTGACACTAGAATCAAAGCCATATGTTTTCTCCTCAAAACTCGAGAGATTGAATACCACAAATTGAGAGTTGAGGTTTGAACTAGCCTTCCTGAACGATGTTCTCAATCTCTCTCACCACTTCACCCATTTTAGGCCTGTTGGGACTTATCTCACCAACACAACTCATTGCCAGGTCTAGAAACTTCTTTAAACATACCAACGATGTGCCACAACCCGTTGCGGGGTTGAGAATCTCAAGAAGCTCAGATGGATCACTTGCATTGTCCATCGCCTCCTTGACCTCCCACACAATGTTCTTTCTGCACTCTATTGGCTTTCTTCCAGCTATCAGCTCTAAAAGTAAATGCCAAAGCTATAAACATCACTCTTCTAGGTTAGTTGTTGGGTCATATAATATTTCGGATCCACGTACCCCTGGATTAGAATGTTATCATTTCATTACATTTTATCCTAAGCCAAGAGGGTAACATCTTAAACAAACCAAAAAAACTCAAGTTCAGACACAATTTTGTTGAACTACACTCCGAAGTCAGACTTTGACAAATTTGCTATTTGTACCCAGTCAAAAATATATATACATATACACGAAATGGTTAAGAGCCCGTTCCAGAACACCTTCTTAAAAAATAAGTACTTATTTCATATTTTCAAACTAAAAAATAATGTAAATGAAAAATATTGTTTTGATTTTTTTTTGCACCGTATTAAAGATCTCAATGAGATCTTTCAAACAAGATCCATATTGTATATTTTTAGATTTTAATAAGTCTATCATTTTTGAGCTTGAAATTGCCTTCTTAAAAAATAAGTACTTATTTCACGTTCCGGAACGGGGCCTAAGTAAAAGTTCCCAGAATATCACATGAACCATAATCACTTGAGATCAAATTAAAAAAAAATATTTGTTCATTTTGTTTTTTTCTACCTACAAGAAAATAAAATTTTTCCTCTCCCCTAGACCCTACCATATGCGGGAGCATTGGGCATTGGATATGCCTTTACCTTTTAGGAGAGATGGAAATTAGTAGAGGCTCTAGAGGGACAAGTACGTAGAACTCTAACAACTACAATCATTCTCGATCACTCGTCTTACCAAAGGAACCAGCATCCTTTGACACAAGCAGAATCTGAGCGTCTGCTGAATAAGTAGCATAACATGCATTTTCGTCAAAATTAGAAAACCATAAAGCACAACATTTTATTTTACTATGGAATATATGGGGAAATTTAAGTATAATGGGTAGCAGTAGCTTAATTTACACAAAATTCACAAATAGTCTACAGTCTATATTCTGCATGAGTATTCTGATTTTGTCTCAGTTACAGAAGTTCAAACTCTCAATAAACGTGAACAAGAGCCAAGTATTCTTGCCAATTCACGGTTAGGTACTCCACCTTATGCTTAGAAACATCACAAGGTTGAAACCAGGTCACATGCTATATACACAAATATTGAAGCGAAAACAAAAAAGCTCACGGGCTCTAATTTGATGCAAGTGGAAAGGTCCCACTATAGACAAAGAGGCTGTCATCAGTGTACGGATGGTTGTACCCCTTACCATCCCCTTCATGAGTAGCAGACGTGGATGACGAATCAACATTTGGGTTCAGACCGGCAATTTGCATAACGTTTTCAATCTCTTTCACCACAGCACCCATTGCAGGTCTCCGAGCTCCCTCTTCTTCGACACACCTCATTGCAAGATCCACAAGCTGCTCTAAACCCTTCGGCGTGGGGGCCAAAATGACAGGGTCAAGAATCTCGTCGAGACTGTATAGGACTTGATCCCTTTTTATTCTCTGCCTCACCTCTCTTACAATGTATTTGCCTTTCTCAATCGGCTGTCTTGCGGTTACAAGCTCTAGTAGTACCACTCCAAAACTATATACATCGCTCTTCTCAGTCAACTGTTGGGTCATGTAATACTCTGGATCCATGTAGCCCTGCCGCGAATAAAGGAATACTAGTTTTAGTTTGAAATCCTAAGCCAAGAAATCATCTCGAACTGTTAGTCATCTTGACTCCACAAATTGGTTGGGGTATAAACAATTAACTACATACATGCGTGCATTTGGCAAACATAAATAACGTATTTCTTTTTCAACAATGAAAGGAAAATTTACTGACCATTGTCCCCTTGACTTGAGTGCTAATATGGCTCTTTTCTGCATCACCCATTGGCTTGGAGAGACCAAAATCAGAGACTTTTGCATTCAATCTTTCATCCAGTAAGATATTGCTTGATTTGATGTCCCTATGTATGATTGGAGGGTCGGCAAGCTCATGGAGATATTGCAAGCCTCTTGCTACTCCAAGGGCTATTCGAAGCCGCCTCATCCAATCCAAATTAATTCCTGTCTTCCCTGCAAAACTAACACGTATTTAGTTGTTGGCTAATTGGATGCACATGTTGTCAAAGGATACAGTCTGATAGTGCAGCTTATGGACACTAAGTGGTCCCTTTCGGCTTTTTAAATTATACTTTCCCTTCTGTCTGGTGAGGGGATATATACACACACCCACACAGTCCACTTCCTATAAGGACTCCATTACATAAGCTATGTAATGACTTCTGTTATCAGCCGTTGGATCGTGTTTTTAATGGTCCACATCCGCGGGTGGGTTTTAACCATTTATGATCAACAGATCTGGACCATGGAACACACGATCCTAACGGCCCTTATTAGAAGTCCTTACATAGCTTATGTAAGGGAGTCTTCACAGGAAGGCTAGTGTGTGTGTATATGTATACACGCACACATACACATACCCACATACATACATACATACATACATACATACATGAAGAATCCAAGTTTGGAAGTTTAACATAGATGAGACTTGATAAGCACCCGGAAATGTAATGAAAGGGTGCGCTAGTGTCTAGGTTTAGTTTAATTTACTCATTAATTAGTTGTTTTTAACTTAGCTGTCTCGTAGAGTTTGTTTGTTTTGTTTTGTAGGTAAATAGCCTAATAAGGAGCTTTAAAGGCTTAAGGCATGTCATGGCCTGAAGTTGCCCGACGGTCAAGTCGCAGCTCAGGCAGAGCCCAGGCAAAAGACCATCGCCAAGGCGCATCTCAGGCAAAAGTTACCCGACGTCAAGGCTGAGCAAGGCGAGGCCAAGGCTAAGGCGTGACCGACGGCTGAGCAACGCCAAGGCAGAGCCAAAGCAAGAGGAACAGCCCGGGCAGAAACTCTCCAGCCAAGGCAGAATCAGTCATGGCCAAGGCGTGGCCAAGCTGTGGCCAAGGCGTGGCCAAGGCGGAAAAGAGACAAAGCTTCAGAACTGATAAGAGCTCGCGATCGATTGAAGCTGAGAGCTTCAATCGGTACCGAGCTGCTTAGCACCGGTCCCTCCTAACTGGTTCGGTATTGATCGAAGGTTTTTAGTCCAATCGGTACCGAGAGCTTATCTCAGCAATGTAAGGCTTGGCAATCGGTACCGAGGACCTTAGCGAGGCATCTTTGGAGCATCTTTTAGGATATTCCGTGCGTGAAACAGGGGCGGTATAAATACCCCGTTATGTCACCTTTGCACGATTTGGACAGAAATATACCCATAATTTTAGATCTAGCTTAGATTACTTTTCAGCTTTTTGAATTGTTCTTGCCTTGTTCTTCATTTTCAGCACTTATTTCTTAATTTCCTGCCTTTATTAGTTGTCTTTTGCTACTCTTGCTTTAATTAAAGTTGTTTCTTAACTCCCGATCTATCTTTTAAGCTAATTTTCTTCTAGTCTTGCATTTCAATTATGCTAAGTAGATTTTTGCTTGCTCTTATCTCTCTAGATATGTGTGAGTAGTTTCAAGGGTTAGGTCATGGGATGATTAGCATCCCATGGCTTGGGCAAAAATTGTATTTTTCACCAATAAAGCTTTAATTTTTAGATTTGAAAATTAATGTGGGGCTCGGATTCGTTTGGTATACCGCCGAGGTGTTAACCTCTTTGATCATGTGTAGGTGGGAGCGTCGCCTACTCACCACACATGATGCTTAGAGCTCTGACGCTCGAGGTGGTTATCGAATGAATTCTAGAGCCAGCTTAATAATCGAATCTCTATTTCCCGGTTTAGATACCTACAATTGTGTATTTTAAATCGCGTAAATTGGTGAAAAGTGTGATTTAGCCCGAGTCATGAATGCTAGGATTCCTAGACCTAACCTGTATTTTCCTAGTTAATTAATTCTTAATTTAGCCATTTTAATTCTACCGTTCAAAGTAAAACCAAGTTGACTGGCTAAAAGTCGAAAACCCTACTTGCATCTACAAATCCAACCAAGCCGTACTAGTTTTCCCTTGGGTACGATCCCGAACTTCCGGATTATTTTGCTTCATCGATATTCAAACCCTACGCTTGGGGTAACATTCTTCTACATCGGAGGAAAACGAAGCAAGACTCCAGAAACTTTTTTTTTCAGGCCTTTCATTTTTAAATGTTTGTGAATAACATATTCTACTCTCTTCTGATTAGTATATTACTTCATGTTTCATATACAATCAACTCAACCAAGGTGTTCACTTGTACAAATACTGATGGAAAACATGGATACTTGATCAATGAAGAACGGCATTACTATGAACTATCTTCAGTTATGAAGTACCAACTGAAATGCGACTAGCATCAGTATCCATGTTGAGTAGCAGACCAAGGCATTGAACAAAAAGGTCCCCTCAAGGCAAAATTCTTTAGATTTAGCAGGGTCGAAAGGTAAAACTATTCATACTTTGGAGGGGCTAAGCCGCTAAAGTCAAACTAGATTTAGCAGGGCCAAAAGGTAAAACTATTCAAACTTTGGAGGGGCTAAGCCGCTAAAGTCAAACTATTAAGAAGTTGAAGGGGCCAAAAATCTAGTAATTTTCTTTGAAGGTATCAAAAACCCTGTGGGCAACTAAGAATTTGTAGAAGCTTGGGGGAGCCGTGGCCCCCAGCCGCCAACAGTTGTGTGTGCCTCTGTCCATGTTGGTGGAGAAGATTACCCAAGTATGCTGAGTACCTGAAAGACTCTCATGGAGTGTACCATTTGCAATGTACTCATACACCAACATTTGTTCGGCTCGTTCGAAACAGAAACCCATAAGGCCAACAACATTCTTATGGTGTATCCTGGATAGAAGCTCAATTTCCATTTTGAATTCCAGACCCCCCTGCAGAGATCCTTGTTGAGCCCTTTTGATTGCAACCAGTTGCCCATTACCAAGAGTTCCTCTATACACCTACATACAGAATATTAGTAAGTTGAGAAAATGAAAGACAAGCAAAGCAGCACGGCAGAAATACTTATTTACATACTTAAGACGTGGAGAAATTCGTAAAGGGAAAAACAATCAGAATTAAGGAATTAGAACAAAAACAAATCGGGAAACCAAAATAAAAAATGGTTGTCACATTTTCAGAATGAGCTCGCAAGTACAAGTACAGTTTAGTATTTACATGATTTATCAGTGTTTCATAAATAACTCTACTTTTCAATAAATAGGGGGAAAAGTGTGCAGATATTTTTTTGGGGGGTAAGTTCAAAAAGAAAGTGTATGTGACTATACTCCTACAAGAATTCAGAGAATTGTCTCTGTTCTATACGATAGCAAGTACATATGACACCATTGCATCCACGACAAATTGTCTTCCCTGCTTAATTTACAGTGGAGATGGAGGTGGATATGGTGAATCCTACGACGACTTGCGGTTTATGAAAGTATCTATGTCATTACAAGGACAACAAAAGGTTAATGAATAAACTTTACTCCAGCAAATAGAAATGAAGAAGTTAACCTTCCCGTATCCACCGGATCCAATTCTGTTGGCTTCTGCAAAATTGTTCGTGTATTTCTTAAGCTCGTCGTATGAGAAACACGTAGCTCCTTGTAACAGAGGAACACCACCGCTGGTTGTATTCGGGTTCCAAGAAGCTGCAATGGTAAAGCAGCAAATTAAGCCCAAGGAAAACATTCGCTTTTTGCGCAAATAAATTGTTGAGATGAGCTCCTGAGTTTACCAAAAGGATTGTTCACTCTATCAGCCCTTTCAGCTCTTCTCTTTTGACGGAAAGCATAAATTCCTGCAAGGAGAGCCAATAGCAGAACAACAGAACCACCAACTGCCGCTCCAATAATCACCCCTCGATTTGACGAATTGTTTCCTTCCAGATAAGAAAGATATTAGAATGAGACAAAATAGTTCTCTCCCATTTCTTTTGCACTAACAAAAAAAACTTCATACCTGCAAAGTAGTTATAAGGATCGTCTTTGAAATTAAAGGGTCCATAAGTGCGGGGAGGGTTGAAAGTTTGGTTGCTGAAGACAAATGCAATTCCAGCAATTCCTGTTCGATTAAAACGATCTTGGCCATATGGAAACAATTCTAGGCTTATCAAAAGGTAGTTATCTGTATTTTCGGTCGGATTACTAAGATAAAAAGAATCCACAGGAAGTTGATTGGACAGGAAACAACTCAGCAGAGAACTCCCAAGAGCTGTATAGATAGTTGAGTTTCCGAGGTCTGAGAAGGAAGGAGCTTTGAAGATTAGGGTGCCTGTGTATGGATATGCACATCTACAGTTGGGGCTAGATACTTCATTTGAACGGCATTTAGGAGGGATACAGTTGATAGGTGGGAAGGGATATGAGGGGAAGGAATATGATGGGTTGGACGGTGGAATTGCACAGTATGTGTTTGTCCCTCCTGTTCCCGTGCAAGCTGGATTTCCTACAAGTCTGCAGGAAAAAATAGATGTACACCAATGAGGTAGCAATTGATAATTGATAAAGCAAAGACAAATTCATAGAATTCTGTACAGGCAACATATAACTTCCAAAAAGGAGGGTCATGGATGGTCAGGCCGGTGTATCCTTGATCCTATTAGCTATGTACTTCGTGCTTTGAGTTAATGAAGCATATTTTTTGCCGTTTCAAAAAAAAATTCCAAAAAGGAATCTAAACACATCCCTGTTCGATTTTGGTTTCAGAGAGTTCTTCAGAACACCTTCTAGAAAGCTGCTTTTGAATAACAAATGCCCTTTGTGTTTAGTCGAATAATTATTTAGCGAAAAGGGTTTTCGAGAATTCAGAGACATCCATTTGGTGGTTTCATATCAATGAGTTATTTTTTTCAAAAATATTCCATGACAACAAGGTCTCAAATCCATAAACCAACAGAGTTTTCTGCACAATGTAAAGAAGATTTGATTTTGAAACAACAATGCAACGGATGAAGGAAAGAAAAGTAGATACTAAATGTCCAGGTAGTATAACTTGTATAAGACTAAAAATTTCAAATCTTCACTGAAATATAGCAGATAAAATGCCCGAAAATCAAATAAATAAGTTTTCTGGTTACATGAACTCGATAGCGATACCCACTTACATGAACTCGACAGAGGTACCCACTCTCTCTGTAAAATTAAAATAAGATATCGAATTGTTCTGCAGATCTACGAGTTTCAGTTGGTTGCCATAGCTGGAGCCAACATCCAAAATGCCATTAAGCTGGTTGTTACTCAATGAACTGTCACACAGGCCAAAGAAAATTGTTATTGGTTATAAAATTCACGCTAGAATTTATAGAACTAGACCATTTTGGTTAAAGTCTAAGGATGTCAGATACTCACACAGTCTGTAACTGAGGAAGGTTGAAGAGTGCACCCGGAAGTGAACCATTAAGTCTTGTGTTCTCCATCGCACTGCCTCCAAGAAATTAGGGGGAAAACATGTGTAGCATATAATTTGAAACCTTTTGATGAAAAAAGTTTTTTGTTTTGGGAACTTTCTCCTTTTAGTTACGAGCACACAGATGATCTCCACCCCCCACCCCCCCCACCCCCCCCAACACGCATAGACACTGAAGTCTGACAGATTAGGTTTTTTTTTTTACTTTACATGGCTTGCTCTGGGCGTAAAGGTAAGGGGAAGGTTAAAGACATATATTTAGATCATCACTTCTCTGGATGGGAGCTAGGTCCTAACAGGAAAAGCAATATTATAATTGGTTTGATAGTTAGCATTGTTAGAATATTGTCAGGACTTGTGTTAGTCCCACGTTGACTAAGTAAGTCATTGTAATGAGTATCTCATAATATAAATAAAGTGTGTTTGTGTTAGGGTTAATTAACACCCTATACACTTCTTTCTTCCTCTAACAACATGGTATCAGAGCGCAATCTTAATCCTAACCCTAAACCACCACGACCCTAAATCATCTACCCAGTCCCTAGCCTACCACTACCACTGCCGTACATCTTCCTAAACCCACTGCCGTACATCTCCATCACAAAACTTCTGTTAATCCTAAACCCAGTCACGTTAATACTCACCGACGCTGCAAAAGCTCCAGTCGGCGTCATCCAGCCTCCACGACAGACTCGCCCATCTCGAACAACCCTTCGCCGACCACCGTCGGCCACCCTTCGGACTCGCCAACCACCGGACTACAATCTCCGGACTCTGGCGACCTCTCGTTGTGCTCGACATCAACTGGGCTCCTCCGAATCCACTAGATCTCCGAACTCTGGAGACCTTTGTTGCTCCTGTTGACAGCCCAGCCACCAGTGACCCTCGCCGGCATTCACCCAACCACCGACGACCATCGCCGGCTGTTGTCCAGTCACCGGCGACCCTTGCTTTACTCCGGCGAGTCTCCCAGCTGAAGGTCCATGTAATTTCAGCTTGATAAAGTTTTGTATTGCTCCGATCTCTATGTCTTACTCACTCTTACATCAGCCAGACCCGTGGAGTTATTTTATTCAGTGGTTTTTGGGTTGGACAGTGCCTGTTTTACTGTGATTAGTTATCGGTGGATCTGCATCATTTATGGAGTTTGTTTCTGTGACTATTATGTCCAACCCACGTTCAATTTGTTGGCTATTTATGGTTCTGGTCAGCTGTAGTCGCTCTTGCTTCTGTTGATGGTAATTTATTGGTAGGTGTTGCCCCCCATTTTTTAGTTGATTTTGTTGGGTCATTCTTATTGGTGCCTTTCCATTGATCGTTTTTTAAAAAAAAAAAAAAAAATTTGTCTGAGCCAAAACTATTGTTGGTAGTTTATCTAGTAATTCTTGGTCTCGCGATAGGCGCCCTATTACCTCCACACCATTAAATGGGGGCAATTATGTTCTTTGGGTTAAAGCCGTTGAGGTATATTATATGGGTCAGTCGGAGGACTCTTATTTGACTAGTGCGCCCCCGGCTGCAGATGCACCCACATATGGGGTCTGGAAACCTATTGATGCTCGTATTCGTTCAGAGTTATGGAATGGTATGACGGAACAGGTTGCTAGTACGCTAATGTTTTGTGATACAGCTAGAGAGGTGTGGACACAGGCCAAAGAGTTGTATTCAGGTGTTGACAATCTCCGTCGTACGTATGATCTTCATCAGTCTTTCTTTAATATATCTAAGGGTGATTATTCTTTTGAGGATTATTATGCTAAGTTCCGGCGTATTTGTAATGAGTTGGATATTTGTGAGCCACTTTCTGCTGAAATTCAGGCTATGCGGCGCCAGCGTGAGCGCATGCGAGTTACTCGTTTCTTATCTGGTGCATCATCCGCTTTCAAACCTGTGGGTAATCAGATTTTGGGGGATCGTGACTTACCTCCTCTCAGCGAGGTATTCAGTCGTCTCCAGCAATCATCGTCTATTTCTGGTCCACTGGCTCCTGACCGTTCTGCTTTGACTTCCGTTGTCTCTGATAGCTCTGTGTTCTCAGTCAATCGCGGCCGTGGTCGAGGCCGTGACTTTGGGTTTCGAGGCCGTGGTCGTGATTTAAGAATGAATGGTCGTGGTTCTAGTGGCCGTACAGACCCTGTTATTGGTGGTCGAGGTGATCGTACATTTAGTCGTGGTGGCCGCCTGACCGGGGGAGGCCGCGGTCGTGGCCGTGGTGTTCGGTTGTGTACCTACTATGGGGGGACTAATCATTGGGTGGACACATGTTATGAGTTGTATGGCTTTCCTCAGGCTCATCAGGCCACTGTCTCTAAGGATATGGACAGTTTACTCCGTCTTCTGTTGATAGTATGGTTGTTTCAGCTGATGAGTACCAGCCCTTCTTGTCATTTCAGACTACACCAGGCTCTTCCACTGCTACGTTTGCTCAGACCGGTCCATCTATTGCTTGTGTTGCCTCCTCTTCTTCCTCGCCTTGGGTTATTGACTCAAGCGCTACAGATCATATGACTGGTACACCTGCTTTCCTTTGTGACCGACAGCCAGTTGGTCGATCATCTCATGTTACCTTAGCTGATGGATCTACCACTGCTGTTACTGGTTTGGGTTCAGTTCCTATCTCTTCCTCTCTTACATTGACATCTGTATTGCATGTTCCTCGTTTCCCGTTTAATCTTCTGTCTGTCAGCCGTCTTACAAAATCTTTAAATTGTTCTGTTACATTTCTCCCTCATGGCTGTGTTTTTCAGGATCTCACGATGGGAAGGAAGATTGGTGGAGGCATTGAGCGAGGTGGCCTATATTATTTAACCATGTCTCAACCCGTTGCCCTTTAAACATCCGAGTCTCCATATCAACAACATTGTCGTCTTGGTCATCCTTCGCTTCAGAGTTTGAACTGTCTTGTGCCCTCGTGTCGTTCCATTAATAAGTTGGTTTGTGAAGTCTGTGAGTTTTGTAAACATCGTCGAGTTAGTTTTTATCCTAGGGTTGAGTGTCGTGCATCGCGTCCTTTTCAATTGGTTCATTCAGACATTTGGGGGCCGATTCATGTGCCCAGTGTTTCTGGTTTTCAGTATTATGTTATCTTTGTGGATGATTTTTCTCGTATCACATATCTTTATCTAATGAAAGAACGATTTGAATTGAAATCTGTTTTTAAATCCTTTTACATGGAGATTAAGAATCAGTTTGATACTTGCATTAAGATATTTCGTTCCGATAATGCCCGTGAATATTTTTATAGTACACTTTCTCAATTTTTTGCTGATCATGGCATTATTCACCAATCGTCGTGTTCTCGGACTCCACAACAAAATGGAGTTGATGAGCGCAAAATTCGGCACTTGTCTGAGGTTATGCGTGCCTTATTATTTCAAATGCAGGTTCCTAAGTCATATTGGAGTGATACTGTCCTTACTGCCTGTTACTTAATCAACCGCATGCCCTCTACGGTCCTAGGTGGTCAGATTCCCCATACGGTCTTATTTTCCGGTCAGCCTATCCATTCATTACCCCCTCGCGTTTTTGGATGTACTTGTTATGTCCATGCTCTTGACCTTGATAGGAGTAAACTTGATCCTCGGTCTTTTCGATGTATTTTTCTGGGATACTCCCATACCCAGAAAGGGTATCGTTGTTACTCTCCTACTTTACGTCGTCACTTTGTCTGTGCTGATATCACGTTCAATGAGTCTTTGCCATATTACTCGAATCCTGTTACTACCAATGATCTCCTTACCCTAGAGTCTGTTTTACCTATGGCTGTTCCAACTGGCACTGTTCTCCCAACCCCTTTGCAGGTTCATGAGAATCGCCACCCGCCAGTAAAATATGGTTTTTCTCATTGTTCTAGCATTTCCCACCCTCTTGCTCAGGTTATCTCTTATGATCATCTCTCTCCCTCTCTCCGTGCTTTTACTACTACTGTCTCCTCTGTTTTTGTTCCTAACACTGTTCAGGAGGCTCTATCTCGGTCTGAGTGGCGGAAAGCTATGGAGGATTAAATGTCTGCTCTTCATAATAATGGCACGTGGGAGTTGGTTACTCTTCCTGCTAGTCAAACTCCTGTTGGCTGTCGTTGGGTCTATACTGTTAAGTACATTCCTGATGGCACTGTTGAGCGCCACAAAGCTCGTCTAGTTGCCAAAGGGTACACCCAGACCTATGGTGTTGATTATTTCGAAACGTTCTCACCTGTTGCCAAGCTTGGTTCTGTGCGCATTCTTATTTCTCTTGCTGCCAATCTTGGTTGGCCGTTGTTCCAGCTCGATGTCAAAAATGCCTTTCTCCATGGCGATCTCCAGGAGGAAGTCTACATAGAGCAACCACCTGGGTTCGTTGCTCAGGGGGAGCCTCATAAGGTATGTCATCTTCGCAAAGCACTCTATGGCCTTAAGCAATCTCCTAGAGCATGGTTTAGCAAGTTTAGTGATGCAATTATGAGATTTGACATGTGTCGAAGTCAGTCAGATCACTCTGTTTTCTCCTTTATGTCGGCTCAAGGGAAAGTATTGCTCATTGTTTATGTAGATGACATTATTATTACTGGAGATGATCAAAAAGGGATTGATGAGTTGAAACAGTTCTTACATAGTCAGTTCCACACTAAAGACTTAGGTAAGCTGCGATATTTCTTGGGCATTGAGGTAGCAAGGTCCAAGGATGGGATCAGTTTGTCCCAGAGAAATATGTGTTGGATATTCTAGAGGAGATAGGTTTATTGGGAGCTAGACCTGTGGAGACTCCAATGGATCCTAACGTGAAACTCTGTTGTGATTAGGGGGAGGTATTTCCTCATCCAGACCGGTATCGTCGATTGGTTGGTAAGTTGAACTATCTTACCAATACACGTCCTGATATCTCATTTGCTGTTAGTGTGGTGAGTCAATTTATGTCTGCTCCTCGTCTTCCACATTGGGAAGCTTGTATTCGCATTATTAAGTACCTTAAGACTCATCCTGGACGCGGTTTGTTTTATCGTTCTAATGGTCATTTTCGTGTTGAGGCATTTACGGATGCAGATTGGGCAGGGTCACCCTCTGATAGACGTTCAACAACTGGCTATTGTACGTTTGTTGGTGGCAACCTAGTTACTTGGAAGAGTAAGAAACAAACTGTTGTTGCAAGGTCTAGTGTAGAGGCAGAGTACCGTGTTATGGCTCATACCACATGTGAGATTGTTTGGCTGAGATCCTTTCTTGAGGAGCTGGGGTTTCAGGTGCAGTTACCCATTTCTATGTATTGTGACAATCAGGCAGCGATACATATTACTTCGAACCCGGTGTTTCATGAGAGAACCAAACATATTGAGGTTGATTGTCACATTGTTCGAGAGAAAGTTGACAATGGTGTGTTGGTTACATCCTTCGTTTCCACAGGAGCTCAGATCGCAGATATTTTTACCAAATCATTGTTTATACCTCGTTTAGAATTCTTATGTAACAAGCTGGGACTTTGTGATATTTACTCTCCAGCTTGAGGGGGAGTGTTAGAATATTGTCAGGACTTGTGTTAGTCCCACATTGACTAAGTAAGTCATTGTAATGAGTATCTCATAATATAAATAAAGTGTGTTTGTGTTAGGGTTAATTAACACCCTATACACTTCTTTCTTCCTCTAACAACAAGCATCACCTAAAAATCTTACGAAGAGCTCGTTGAAGTCCACATCTATTTTTCCTAGACGTGCTCAGTTAACTGAAAACATCAAAGAAAACAATTTTATTTCCTGTCTCAAGCTCCTCTCACAAAATCCTGGAAAATACATTCATCCACATTGGAGTAAGACAAAAAGGGTAAGGTTCTTCGTGGTCTCAATGTGGCACATATGAAAGATAAGCTACACCCAATCATGAGGCTTGCTATGCATTATGTATAGAGTAGGCCGGTTATAAGTAAATTCCTGCGCTTTGATGAGCTTGATGGATATGATAATGATTGAAAGATTTTACGAGATCCCTATTGAGACAAACTCATTTACCCAACAAACAATACAAGTGACAGGTTACAGGCTTAGTTATCCATGACAAATGACCAAGAAAAACCAGCAGATAATGAAATATTTATGGTTAACAGGCAAAGTCAATCTACACAATGCCCAGGATAAACCCTGATGGTGGAAAAGGACCCCAGTAGCATACCCTAATAGACTCATGTAACTTGCATAAAATTAATATGGTCCCTTGGAGTGCAACTATGTGTATTGAGACAGATCGAGAGAAACTTACATCATTGTCAAAGACAGTAAGTTTGAAAACCATCAAGGAAAAAGTGATGCATCAAATGTGTTGTTGCTCAAATCCCTGCAAGTAACATTTTCATCAAGGACCATATGGAGAAAAATGCAGTAGTCTTAGAAGGGAAAAGCAAGTAATTAACAAGACTGATTCATGTCCCCAAACAGATTTTGCAAGATAATTGTTACTTACACATTGTAGAGTTCATTCATGCCTGAAAGATTGGGTATGGGGCCCGTCAGTTGATTGTTTGACAAGTACCTGAAAGTGTAAATTTAGAAGCCTCTCATAGAAAAGTGAAAACATAACGCAGAATAAGCTGACTTCCTGCAAACAAGCCTGAATTGGCAAAGATTTTTTTTTTGTTGCTTACAGCACATTGACATTTATGAGGTTGCTGAAATTTGATGGGACAGATCAAGTTAACGAGTTCCTATCGAGACGCCTGTTGCCAACACAAAATATCAATCCAAAATCCAATCGAAATTCGTAGCTATGATGTACTGATCATGAATGCATTCATGTGGTTTAGATACTCACACCACCTCTAGACTCAGGACTAGTGCTAGCGTTGAAGGAATGCTGCCATTAAGCTGGTTGCTTTCAAAAAGCCTGTTTAATCAAAATCATATGAAGAAGCCAGAATTTAATAATGCAGGTTGAGAATATTATATGTGAGAATTGGCAGATCTAGAACCTAAGCTCAATATTTCTCATCAGAATCAAAATCTAAACTAGTAAACCAGCCGCATATAATCTCTCTCCCTCACACGAGCTGTTGATACACACATATTAGGTGAAAGAAATACCCAGACTATGAGATCTAGTTTGGGATGCTGTTAAGGGATGTGCTCCCTCAAAACAAGCTCTCAACAGCTCGAAGAAAACTCAGAGGGACAATGTACCATATATACAGAACCACATTCACATATACATTTTCTCCGTTTTTTAACCTATATGACACTTCTTTTCCTCTTTCCTCCGCAAGACCTGGTTCCTCGTGAACATGAGGAGGATAGAGTGGGTATGGACTCCATCCCCAAATGGTGCATGTACCTCTAAGTCCGCCTGGGAAGCAATCAGATTAACAAGGCCAGCAGTTGCTTGGGCTCAACTATTGCGGTTTCCTCATCATAATCCCAGGTGGTCTATTATCCTCTGGATGGTATGCCATGACAGATTGGTAACTTGGGGGATTGTCTCTAATGATGCTTGTGCCCTGTGGTCTATGGGGCATGAATCTCACAGTCACTTATTCTTTGAATGCCAATTTTCTGCCAAAGTTTGGGGTTCCCATTTACAGAAATGTCGGTATCAATCATACCCTCAGAAGTTGGTGGAGGCTCTGGTTGGTTATTCAGGGAAGGGTAAGTCTAACTGAAGTACCATGCTTACGCTTGTTTTTTCAGCCTTAGTGTATCACCTCTGGAGAGAAAGTAATGGCAGGGCCTTTGAACGAAAGATGGGTTCTGAAGAGACTGTTATTTTGTGTATTGAGAGGGATATCAGAGCATGCCTTACTAATTGGAAGAAGTTTCCTTGCTCCGTGGAAAACAGAAGGCCTTGTACAGTTTGGAATTTGCCTAATAGCTGCCTGCTTCAGTAGTTTGTTTGAGTGGTTGTGTGTTGTTTTAGTGTTGCTTATAGTTTCCTGTAGAGTTTTTGTTTTTCATTCTCTCCTTGTACATGTTCTCTTGGTTATTCCCTTGGCCTGTTGTTCTTGGTGGTGTTCTTTAATAAGAAACAAATTTACCTAAAAAAAATTATCACTGTTCAAGTAAGCAAACTGTGTATACGCATAACCATGTCATAATATTTAATCTAGTATTGCCATTCAAGTACATAATGGGGAACACTAAAAGTGAATAGGTGGCTCAATGGAACTTACACATGTATTAGCGTCATGCTTGAATTAAAAAGACTAGCTGGGATTGCACCAGAGAGCTGATTGTTTCCAAAATGACTGGAAAAATATCATATGGAAATAGGCATCAAATACGGGACAGATGTACTTTGAATATAACAACACACTCACAAAAACTTTGGACCTACAAGTGCTTCGTATTAACCAGCATATCCAAACCAGGTGTGTTCCCACTAGAGACTGGGATAGGCCCAGACAGGTTATTAACAGACAGATCCAGCCAATAAAGATTTGATAGGTTACCAATCGAAGAAGGTATACTCCCACTGAAGCTGTTGGAACTAAGATACCTGCAGTTGGGGGGAAGAAATTGAAAGCATTGAGAGACGGCAGTATAAGGAACTGGAAATTAAACAATTAAAAGTTAGTCAAACATATAGTGCATGCAGCGTTCAGCTGAAAATTTCTGGAATCTCCAGACATTCAGTAGTTCAGATGGCTTAGATTTCCAAAATGTCGCATCTGGTGCAAGAATTATAGAAGCATCCCGAAGGCTTGTTTCTGGAAATAGGTTCACAATGGAGAGGGCACATGGTGTGGGATACCAAGTGTTTGTTAAAGGTCAAAAGTTCAGGGTGCATAGAAAGCCAAACTAATCCTTACGTATGCATTAGATGATCTAGCTTTTTGGTGAACATCAGATGATCTAACTTAGTGATTGGTCAGTGAATTTACGATGAAACTTTCAAGAGAGTGGCCATTTATTATGTCAAAAGTTTGTAGAAGCTTGGAGTCAATGCCCTTTCCATTCTGCTGACCATATTAATTACTTCAGGGGATGGAGCTGCTTGTAAATGCATGAGACCAAAAATACAGAAGTCCAGATTCTTACAGAAAGCGCAGCTGCTGCATGTATCCTACTGTGCCAGGGATGGGACCATAGAAGCCGCAACCTTCCAGGGCTCTGAAACGCAAGTAGAAGCAATATGTTCTTAAAGGTTATTACATTTATTTATAAGCCAATAAGCTTTAACCACAATCGTAAGCTTTAACAACAATCGTAAATTTCTTACAGGGTTGTTAACTTTGTCAAATTTCCAATTGATTGAGGAAGAGATCCTGTCAAACCGCTGTTGTATGAGAGATCCCTGTATGTGGAAGCTAACAGTCAGACCTTACTTCGGACATGAGGAAGTACAAACCAAAAGCCAAGAAAGCACATATGTCCAGTGTGACTTAACAACGCTTCACAAAATCAGTTGGAACTGGATCTGACTATGGGAGAAGAGGAACATGAAAAATAGAAGAAGACATACAGCATCTGTAATTCCGACAACTGTCCAATGTCTCCAGTCAGCTGACCAATCAAACCCATGCTCGGTAATATTCTGAAAAATCGAATTGACAGTTAAACTTCAGTTATTGAAAAATGAATAAGCAACTTTCAACAAGTAGATGGGAAAATACAATTGGGACTTACATGGATGTGATGCGTGAATTGTTGCAATGAATTCCAACCCAACTGCTGCCACATGGGTCAAGCCCACCCCAATTCGGTGGTATGTTCGTCCAGGCATCTTTGAGAGCCTCCAAAGCAGCAACTGGTTAATAAGATCATTAGTCTAATAAGTGTCCCCGTTAAGAAAAAAGTTTTCATGCTTTCATATACCACACTCAATTCTCAAAATTAAACTTTCCTTGCCAGTTGCCATTCCTTGTAGATGGAAGTGTTAAGGCATTACGGGAGAGGTGATAACTAGGGATCGGAACTAGAATTACTGCCAACCTACTTTCTTATCAGAAGGACACATTTTGTGGGAAACTAAACCTCTTCTTCGTCTTTTCTTTTCACTAGTGTAATCTATTGGTAATCATTAAACTTTAAAATAACTTAGTGGTGTCAATGAACTAGTATGAAACAAAAGATTTGAACTTACAGTCCTGAGTATTCGTCTGCGCTGTTGCAACGAGAAATAGGGTGGAAATAAACAGCAGACAAATCTCAATTCTTAAACCCATTATTCAAGAGAGAAACAAAACAACTTCAAAACCAGCCAATTGTTTCATTCATTTCCTCTTGTTCATGAATAGAACTCTTAAGCAGAAGAAAATCTTCCCATTAAACCAATTACCATGTACTCTAGATTTCATCATTGAGTGTATTCTATATATTACATAGCCACAATAAAATAATGCAACTATTCCTAAAATTTTCCATAAAATACTGCCGACACTCAAAACCAATGGATTGTTCGAAAATTATAAACAAAAGTGGTGTTTATTACGTCAGATTTTGATTAAAGTACCACCACTACACACCATCACCCCAAATTTCTGAAACAAAAAACTAAGGAGTGCACGCTAAAAAAAACCCTAATTGGTTAACAAGTTATTTTCTGGCTCTAAGGTCAAAGATGTGAAAATATCCCACAATACTTGGACCTGGTGGAGGCTTTGCTTTAGTGAGTCTTCATGAACATGAAGAAGAAGAAACAGTCAAAGGGATGATCCTAGGACAGTTAACATCTTATTGGAGAAGTCATTAGACCCTTTCATCAGCACTTGGATCTATGGAATTATATATTCCCATTTCAATTCCTTTCTAAAAAGTTGCTGAAAACAAGCCTAAGACCAGGTTTTATATGTAACGTCAGCACCTCCTATCAACGATTCTAGTGGATGACGGAATTGGTCCAAAGATGAGTGGAGTGTGCACGCAGGTTATTAAAAAAGAAAATGTAACTTGGGAAGGTACTTGGAAGGTGGAGGCTCTATATATGTCAGCATTATCAATATTCATATTCAAGTTGTGTGCTTAGAGCAACAACTCCTTTGGTACTCAAAAGACAAGCTCCATTGATCGGTCATACTTCTAAAGCCAAATAATGACTTCCCCACATTAGCATTTGTGTTAGTACTATCATTTTGTCAAATGATCCGATGAGACCGTCGTGGATTAAGGTAAAAAAAAATGACTTTGACATTATTAGAGTAACTTCGCTAAATTTTGACTATCTTTTTGTTCAAATCCTATGAAATGATTCAAATGATACGATGAGACCGTCATGGATTAAGGTAAAAAAATGACTCTGACATTATTAGAGTAACTTCGCTAAATTTTGACAAAATACTGCTGTAGCAATCGAAAAAAAAAATTACTTTCCCTAAGATAACTCAAACCGTTAGAGATCTTCTAGCACATACAATGTGTGTGTACACGATACATATTTAGCCATTTAGGTGTATTTCCATACCTGAACTCCGTTTGTGTATTGAAACTTTCAGGGGCTTCTCACTTTAAACTGCCCATTTGTTTCTCTCTCTCTCTCTCTCTCTCTCTCTCTCTCTCTCTCAAGCTTCTCTTACGTTTACATGCCTACGTACACTGATCTCACCCTTCACTTTTACTGATGCACTCCATTTTTAATGTTAACTTCATAAATTTCACGTTAATTTTTTGAGTTAAGCATGATGGAATGGAAGTATTAAAAGACAAATTTTTAACAGGAAGTATAAACAGGTTATCCCGCAATTTTTTCGATGTAGATTTATGTGTGTATATTCTATATACATAAACGACGGAATAATTGTGCTTAATACATACAGCTCGACAATTTATAGAAGCAAAACTGGGTGATTTTTCAAGGAAATTTTATTTTCAATATAGAAAACTTTGGAGTCACAAATCACAAATTTTTTCACTTATATTTACTATTTGACCTTTGTTTATGCAGAGTATATTTATGGATGTTTCATAGCGGATTAAATAAATTGAACAGTACATAAGTCTATGTGATAAAGGAAAGGAAAATGCTAGAGACACATGTTCGGAAACAGATCAGAACACAATGTAATTGGTGCCGCCCGACGCTTTTGGGTCTCTTGTACATATCATAGACATCACATGTGTTGGACCGCTCTAGATACATTTGCATCTGGATTCCCAGATTCCCACGGTACAACTTGTGAGAAAAAACTTCTTAAAGCCAGATAAAAACATAGCAAAGGGATAAAATGAGTTGAAAATGTCTTATTAATCAGGAAGAGCCCCTCCTGCCCATGGCTTGATTACATCTAGCACTTGCTATCAGAATAAAACCAAAAAGAAACTCAATGACCCTCCACACAAAAAGGAACAAAGCTGACACTAGAATCACAGCCATCTGTTTTCTCCTCAAAACTTGAGAGATTGGAATACCACAAATTTAGAGTTAAGGTTTGAACCAGCCTCCTGAATGATGTTCTCAATCTCTCTCACCACTTCACCCATTTTAGGCCTGCTGCGACTTATCTCACCAACGCAACTCATTGCCAGGTCCAGAAATTTCTCTAAACATACCAATGAAGTGGCCCAACCCATTGCGGGGTCGAGAATCTCAAGAAGCTTGGACAGGTCACTTGCATTCTCCATCGCCTCCTTGACCTCCCACACAATGTTCTTTCCGCGCTCTATTGGTTTTCTTCCTGTTATTAGCTCCAAAACTACAATGCCAAAGCTATAAACATCACTCTTTTGGGTTAGTTGTTGGGTCATGTAATATTCAGGATCCACGTACCCCTGAATCAAAATGTTATCAGTTCAATACATTTCATCCGAAGCCAAGAGGGTAACATCTTAAACGAACCAAAAGACTCAAGTTCAAAATTGCTCATTAAATAAAAAGGTTTTACCCTGTGTATCTCTTAAAGGCATTCAAAGTGCCACACTTTCATAAGGATAAATCTTGGGGCCAAGCGTTTATAAACCTGCTACGCGAGATTGTGTGCATGTGAACGAAGACAGCATATGGGCTAGAACTTGCAAAATGAGTGCATAATGAAAAGGTGCAAAAGCAGTGCTGCTGTGCACTTCGCGCATCACATCTTGACCATCAACTTAATTTTGCTGAACTACACTCGAAAGTCAGACTTTGAAAATTTTGCTATTTGTACCAAGTCAAAATTATATATACAGGAAATGGTTAAGTAAAAGTTCCCAGAATATCACATGAACCATAATCACTCTAGAAAAAATTTTGTTCTTAATTTTGTTCTTCAAATTTTCCCTCCCCCCTAGACCTTACCACAAGCGGGAGCATGAGGCATTGGATATGCCTTACCTTCTTGTAGAGACAGAAATTAGTAGAGGCTCAAGAGGGACAAGTATGTAGAACTCTAACAACTACAATCATTCTCCATCCCTCGTCTTCCCAAATACACTTCACCCTTGCCAAGAATAATTAGTTTTATCCTGGATAGCATAAAGGATTTGAAGGTTGTGTACTTACCATTGTTCCTTGACTTCAGTGGTTATATAACTTTTTCCAGTATCACTGATAGGCTTGGATATACCAAAATCGGCAACTTTTGCACTTAAGTTCTCATCTAGGAGGATATTTGAGGGTTTGACATCCCTCTGTATTATGGGAGGGTTTGCAAGCTCGTGCAAATATACTAGACCTCTGGCTGCATCAAGGGCCATTCTAAGTCTCCTCATCCAATCCATACGGATCCCTGATTTTCCTGCATGGGATGCAGATTACCAATAGAGCAGTTAATTATAGATTTTTGTTTCACGTTCAAGGGATATTGGCTTTGTTAAGGAAGTCAATCTGTATAAAAAATTAGCATATCACTTAAACAAAATCCATAGTCTTTATACTGTTCATTGGGGTGAAAATGTACATCAGAGCATTGTGGATGAGCAACTTGCAGGTTGGAGGGCTGGAGGGTATAGAAGTTTCTACAAATGTTCCATTTGATGCAGCGGAAACCATTTCCGCCAGATAATTTTGTTTATTTTTTGGTGTTGGTGCAACAGAAAGCAGAAGTTAACAGAACATGCCTCTCGTGGTCAATGCTAAACAAGTTGATTTTCGCAGAAAAACGTTTGACCGTTTCTAAGGCTGGAAACGTTTTTGCAACCAGAAGTACAATCACACAGAGTCGACGGAAAAAGATCCGTGGAAATGGGAAATGAGTCGACTTTCACAAGTTTCTACTACTCAAATGTGGAAAACCTTTCCCAGATCAGCACTAACCACCACCGCTATTCGGTGCTCCTTTATTACTGTCTTCATTACTAGGTATCGATTTCCTTCACGGAAACCAAAATTGGTTCTCCTTTATGTTGTCTTCATTATAACATACCAGTTAGCTCACCGCTTTCTTTATCCCTTACAAGTCTGCTATAGCAGCACCAATAGATAGGAGCATTAAGGTTCAGCAGAGAAAGAAAAGAGAAGAGTGGAAGTACCTGAAAGGCTGTCAATGAGAGTACTCCTGATATCTCGTCCATTTTTATTTTTGTTTTCCGGGAATTTGTATCTCGTCCCTCACTCAGAAACAGCAAACAGAAGTGGAGTAATGAACTCATTTTGAACCCACTTAAATCCACGTAAACGTGGGTTTATATGGGTTGACCCATATAAACCCATTATAAAATATGGGCGAGTTTGGGCTAATTATAACTTGATGGGTTTGGGTGAAACTATATTATTGGACCCAAATTGTCACCTCTAGTCTGCGCTGTTGCAACGAGAAATTGGGTGGAAATAAACAGCAGACAAATCTCAATTCTTAAACCCATTATTCAAGAGAGAAACAAAATAACTTCAAAACCAGCAAATTGTTTCATTCATTTCCTCTTGTTCATGAATAGAACTCTTAAGCAGAAGAAAGTCTTCCCATTATACCAATTACCATGTACTCTCATTGAGTGTTTTCTATCTATATATTACATAGCCGCAATACAATAATGCAACTAGTCCTAAAATTTTCCAAAAAACACTGCCAACACGCGAAACCAATGGGAGATAAGCTCACACTAAGCGGTCAATTTGGGATTGTTCGAAACTTTTAAACAAAAGTGATGTTTATTGCTGAAAACAAGCCTAAGACCTTTGGATTAGAGGTTTTATATGTAACGTCAGCACCTCCTATCAACCGTTCTAGCGGACGACGGGATTGGTCCAGAGATGAGTGAAGTGTGCACCCAGGTTATTAAAAAAAAATGTAACTTGAGCAGGTACTAGGTGGGTGGAGGCTCTATATATATGTCAACATATCAATATTCATATTCAAGTTGTGTGCTTAAGCAACTCCATTGGTACTCAAGAGACAAGCTCCATTGATCGGTCATACTTCTAAAGCCAAATAATGACTTCCCCACATTAGCATTTGTGTTAGTACTATCTTTTTGTGAAATGATCCGATGAGACCGTCGTGGATTAAGGTAAAAAATGACTTTGACATTATTAGAAAAACTTCGCTAATTTCATGGGGCCCAATTTCATGTTGTCATATACTATCATCACTCTTCACGTGTCATAGAGATATATATCTTCGCCAGGGGAGGGTTTGTCGATGGAGTGTGATCGTGTTCAACCTTTTTTCCCCCGATATCCTATAATGTCTGGCTGAGCTTACACACACCTCGGTCTCGTTGAGCCCCATTTGAAGTAGAGTCCAGTGTGAATTTACACTGCCTTGCAAGAGAGAAGTTTGGAGGCTGGGACTTCCTACACACTGGTTTGCAAAAGAGAAGTTTGGAGGCTGGGACTTTAGGGAGGACCAAACCCTTTAAGTTTAGGAAGGAGCAAACCCTTTTAACTCCAGGTCTTAAGCCACCAACGAGTTGGTGTTCAAGCTTGGTATACATTTGATTAGTTTTCGCTGAGAATTGATGTTAATTGATCAAAACTCATGCTTAGCTGGGGGGTTTTGATACCCTTCTGTTGGAATACTAATTGGGTTGAATAACTTGAACTTGAAGATATTGTTGTTTGTGGAGAAATGGGTAAACACTTTCAGGCCTTTCTCTTTGTTATCATCGCTCAAATTTTGTTTATAGCTGGAGAAACAGATCCTGGTGATGGTAAGTTGCTTTAGTCATTGACTGTACACTAGTTTTTTTGATATCATCAATCAGAACTATATCTTTCTTGATGTAATAATAAATGTTTCTTGATGAATTCAGGATCAGTTTGTAGTTTGTCGTAGTCTCATACATCTTTATTATTGATGTTTTTAAAGGCCAAGTTAAGGCTTGCCTTGAGTTTCGCATCAAGGCTAGGCTATTGAAAAAGAGCCTCTGAGTCGTTCAAATTTGTGCCTTACACTCCAATCCTAGGCCTTGCCTGAAGGACGTTCACACAAAGTGCGCCTTTTGCTAATTTTTATGCATTTCATTTGAGGCATACGCATCTCGGAACAAGATGACCAATAGTCTTCATACTCTCACCCTCCTCTGCACCTACCAGTCTTTGCTAAAAGTGAAAGAGTACCTCTTATTTGTGTGTGCTTTGTAGCCTTTGTGTATTACATTTCTAAACCTATAATTGCACTGTATTTCCAGGTTTAGAGGAACTTTTATAACTTAGCATTGTTGTTAAACTCTCTATGTTTTGTAATTTATTTTTATAATAATTTTATGTTTTTCATCAACCTTAAAATTAGAATCCCAAATACTTACAACTTGAGGCCTACGTTTGCCTCATAAGGGATAAAAGCACATTCGTCTTTTTTGAAAACATGGCTGATTAGTATACGGTTGTAGACATGAGAAATATTTCAGTGCTTTTATTAACCAAACCATTCAATCATGCGACACATGAATGGCTTAGGACAAATGACCAGCTTTACTTGTGTTTCATCTGTTGTAACTTTACAGAGAATTACCTTTGATTGTCTTAAAATAAAGACATTATGTCGTTTTATAGTTGAATTCATTTCGGGGCAAGATCGTGGTTAGCATTCAAGGCTCCAAATTTTGATCCTGCTCAGAAGTGCTGATGTGAGGTTGGGCTTGTGATTCAAATGGCGTGTGATGGACAGTGGGTCCTTTTGTTTCCTCCAGTTTGTCTACAAATCCATACGTGCAGAGGGCATGTAGCCATGTACTATTCAAGTCTTAAACAGTTCGCTTCACCTAGAACGGTTTTAACTGTATGATCTTAGTCCTGCTCAATATTTTTGGCCATTGCCTTCAAATATGCCTGTTATCTAACTACCCTGAGCCCTCGTTGGCATGTACATAAGAAGTTCACGAGTGGAGTCTTGGGTATGTAACTAGGACCAATGAAATCAAGGGACATCTCCTTAGCTAGCTGTTAGGATCGTCACACACACGCACACGATTTACGAGTATAAAACAGTTAAGAATCAACACAGAGATATACGTGGTTTCCCATACATCCACGGGAGCGAAAGCGGTTGCTGTTCTTTATTATCACAGTAATATATTAGGGTTTACAACATAGAATATTTATACCCACTCTATTTTAACCCTAACCAGATTTGGCATGTATCCCAAAAATACCCTTGTACGATACCATATTATACCGCACTCCCCAATTACAAAACGCTTGGGCCTTCAGCCCAATCTACTTTCACTGGATCATTGGTGATGGCCAAATGCCGTCTCTCCGCTACGCTCCACTAGTTCCGCTCCGGCTCCGGCATCTAGCCTTCTTACTAGAACTCCATGACCCACAGTTCTAACACTAGCTCTTTTGAGTGAACTCCCAATTACGTCCTTGACTATATTTGTACACATTCTAAAATATGGAGCTAAATTAATGGTTACTAATACATTTGGTCTGCTGGGAAAATATCTGACAGGACGCTTGGCTTGAGCTTACTTGAATGAGCGTTTAAGATTTCAGCTCATTACACATTAGGCAGTCTTAAGTAACCTCTGACTGTAATACAAGGTACTTGGTAGTTCTTTGCGGCAAAAAATGCCTATTGAACAGTAGGAAGGTGCACCATTTCTTTCTGTTGCATGAATTACCCAAGGAAATCATGCAAGAGTTGCTGTTCTCTTATTCAACATACTACTGTTGAATTCTAATGCTTGTGTCTGGCATAAAATGCTTCAACTTGACCTTTTAAAATCTTCCGTTTACTTGGGAAGAACTAGTAGAATTTTCGGGAAGAGGTTTTGTTGTTTTAAAACTTGAAAATCATGTTTGCTTTCTGATGCAGGCGCTGTCCTCTTTTCTATCAAAGCAAGCTGGCAGAACCTGCCACGTAACTGGATTGGGTCAGATCCTTGCGGCAGTGGTTGGGATGGGATTAATTGCACCAATTCACGTGTGACCTCTATGTAATTCAGTTCTTAATCAGTACCCACAAAATGTTCTTATTTTAGCTCTCTGATTCTTGAGTGACTGAGTTTAACTTGGCAATTGTCAATTGACAGGAATTTGGAAGGAATGAACATAATGGGTACTGAGTTTGGAGACATTCCATCATTATCTGAGCTACAGTATCTGTAATTCTCTGCTTGTACTTTGTCTTGTGATTAATCATGTCAATATAAGTGTTGTGGACTGCATTATCTAGTATCTTTTGGCATATAGCCTTGCTTTTACTTTTCGATAGCAGTCACGGTGAGCATATAAAGGATGATCTTGTTATTAATGAGCCAAGTACCTTGTTGACCATCCTTTGCTGGACTTTTCAGTACAGCTTTCAAATGTGATAATATGCGGTCATGTTTTCATAGTTTGATCCACTTTAGATCGGGTACAGATGCTCAGGTCAAAAAAAAAAGAAACTAAATGTCCCTAATTCAATCTCTAATTCCGTAAAGTATATAACAGCCCTGTAGTTTTCAGTGTGTTTTTCAACTGCTTTCTCGATTGCTATTTAACAAAAATTGCTTGGTTAAAACCTTCAAAGGCTTTATTAATTCATTGGATGCAACAATTCTCAAGATTTTCAAGTGAACAAGTTACAACTCTATCTTCAGAGCAGAAAGTTTTTTAAGTGTTTGTAGAAGAAGTAGAGATTTGATTCATAGAACGTTATGTATTTGCATCTAAGGAACTGTTAGTTGGACTAGACATTATTGTCTGAGGTATTCTGAATCTTCGACTACCCAATTCACACTTTTCGAACTCCCTCTCTTTCACCAATCCCGCATGAATGTCCAGGAGAATGTTTCCATTCTTCTATAGCCAATAAACACATCCTTACTTCCGTAATACTAATTGCTTCTTCATACAGAGATCTCTCAAACAACAGGGGTTTCAAAGGGACTCTTCCATCTTCAATTGGGAGTTTGACGAATTTATCAGCATTGTAAGGAAGATGTTTGTTTCTGGGAAATTAGCCTTCCAAAATTTGGTAATGTTTGATAAGCATTTTCTGTTGCTTGCAGAATCCTGGTCGGTTGCAGTTTCTTTGGTCCAATTCCAGAATCTATAGGATCTCTACAGAACCTGGTTTATCTGTAAGGATTTCAACTTTGGAGAAATTCTCTCGATATAATGAAGGGTTGTTCATTGCAGATAATTTTCTTCTAGAAGCCCAAAAATATGGGAATACAATTTGTAATGCCTCAAGATATCTTACCCATGGTGCTGATAAAATAAAATCTTCCCCATGCTGGATATGAAGCATTAGATGATGATATTTTCCATATTTCTCAAATCTCCGTTAGAAACTTCCCCTCTAACTCATTTATTTTTTCCTTCTTCATCCTTGACCTTGGAAAGTTCCAGCTCAAATATTTGATCTTATGTTTTAGTGCATTCTATATCTTAGAAAGTTTTGCTGTTGCCACTCTTTGCAGAGCTTTAAACAAAAACAGCTTCAGCGGGCCGATTCCCAATTCCATTGGTAATCTATCTAAGCTAGACCGGCTGGATCTAAATGACAACAAGCTTAATGGATCCATTCCCGTTTCTAATGCGAGCTTATCTGGTCTCGATATGCTAGTTAATACCAAGCACTTGTATGTATTATCTTTCTGAAATGCCAAATTCTTTACTTCAAATGACTATTATTTGATGGAATTCACGGAAAGTTCTGTCACAGCCATTTGGGAAAAAATCAGCTCTCTGGTCCCATTCCACCTCAATTTTTCAGTTCAAGTATGACTCTGAAACACCTGTAAGTCTGTTGATCTGGTTACTCAATAGAATCAGTGGTTTATTATTGAATGGCCATTTGTTGTCTCCACATGATGATATCTGTTGTTTGTGGACATTTTTTGCTTGCTGTAAAGTGTGAGTAAAAAGAGATTGCAGGCTTCCGTAGTGAGTTTGAGTATGTGTATCTACCAGGACATTTAACCTTTTTATTTCAGTACGGGCATGCATTTCTTCTTTTCTTATGGATAGTCCATGTCAAAGGGAATGCTTTCACGAGAAGAGGCTGCATTCTAATGTAGCTTGCATTCGATTTCCTTTGACAAACTAAAACTCTCACTTAACCTTCCTCTAGAAGGAAATCCTGCAAGGAAGCTTTTTTGGCATCTCGAAGACAGGAGATAATCAGAGGATAGTCCTGTTCTTATATTTCTTACTGCTGATATGTTGGAAATAGTTCCAAATATAGCTGGATAATTTCTTCAGCTTCTCGGCAATTTCTGTGGGTGAAGTACGCACGATTTCAATTTTTTTTTTTTATCTACAAACATTAGATTTAGTTGTCTTGGCTAGTAAACCAGAGTTGATCCCAAATCTTGAAAGATCCTTGTTGTCCTAATAATAACTGAAGCTTGGATACATTATTGACTGTTCTCAAGTATGGAAATATTATAATTCTTGGGCAGGGTTCTGAACAACAACCAACTCACTGGCGGCATCCCTTCTACGCTAGGATATGTGCAGACCTTAATGGTGGTGTGAGTATCGATATCACTTTTCTAGAAGATCAGTACTGGGACTTCTTGCCGACCAAGAATCTTTTTGAAATTATAGTGTTGAATGTCTTGTTTTGACACAGACGTCTGGATTCAAATTTCTTGAATGGATCTGTCCCTTCAAACCTCAACAACCTAACGATTCTCAAACAGCTGTAAGACGACAAAAGAGAAAAAATTTCCTTTATAATTCTTGCAACTGTACTTAGCTTTTTAATCTTATTTTGAAAAGGGTATGTTCTTATGCATTTTCAGGTACTTGTCCAATAACAATCTGATTGGATCTGTTCCTAACCTAACTGGCATGAACTCCCTCTACTATGTGTAAGAGCATTATCTTCCGAAAGTTGTTCTATTCTCTTTCATAAACATTTTCTTTTGCCTCTTCTCCATCGTTTCTGTAACTTGTTTTTGCGGATATACTCTCTAGTTTTTGTAGTTTAATCGTCTATTATCTCTGACCAAAAGGTGGTGTGCAGTGATTTAAGCAACAACAGTTTCAGCCCATCAGTTATTCCTTCGTGGTTTATAACCATATCGACTTTGATGACAATGTACTAAAACATGCTAAGTTGCTAATAGGAAAAATTTAATTAAAACGCTTACCCAAAGCAATGGAACAATTTAATTAAAATGCTTACCCAAAGTAATGGGAACTCTCCAACTCTATAAGAAGCACAGAGACTTCTAAGAAGGTTCCTTTTCTGTGTTGGTCATAGACTCGTCGAATGGGCTGGACATATCGCGGACGCATTGAATATATTATTTCCCTTACTCTTGTAAGAATTGAGCACTTCCTCAGAAACAAGGGGGACATGTGCAGCTAAAACTTAAGAAACATGAATCATATGTGGGTCTTGAATCTTGAAATTGTTGGTGCAAAGTCTGGAGCCTCCTTGAACGTGAACACCTTGATGGAATCTGCTTCGAGTCATGTTACATTGTCACTCTCCGAAAACAATATTCACCCCCACCAATTGGTGTGCACCAGGTTGCAGCGAATCTAACCCGAGGATAAAACGAAGCCCAATCAAATGATTTCCTTCCTGCGTCCGCACAAACGATGTTGGAAAAATCGGTTGCTGCAAATCCTGAATTGTTGACGGAATCTCCACCAAACCTGAAATACGCTTTGAGTCAGGACTTTGTCAGTTTCCTAAAGACAGTATTGGCCCCCACCAGATGGTATGCAAAGGGTTACAGCAAATTTGCCTTCAAGATAAATCGAATCCCGAACTCGAAGTTCTTTTCGTTTGCGTTTGCACGAACGAATATAAGAACCGAGAATCACTAAATTCTGTTTTCTACAGTAAAACAGAATGCAGAATGAATACTAGAAGATATAGAGAGAGATGTGGGAGAAATTCGGCATATGTGTAACTGGATTCTTGACAAGTGGTGGTCTATTTATAGGCCACTATGCACCCATTGTGAATGGGTACACACCCGATCTAGTTTGACCGTTGGATCAAATCCTATGGTCTTGATCGAATAGTCACACCTAGTCACACCGAACAGGTGTACCATTTTGTTCACACCCAATCGGATTTGATCCAATCCATTGGATCGTGCCCATTCGCGGCCGACGGCTGCGACCATTTCGTTCACACCCAATCGGATTTGATCTAATCCATTGGATCGTGCCCATTCGCGGCCGACGGCTGTGATCGCTACTACACGAACCAAAGCACTCGTAGGCTCGAGTTGCACCTGATCGGAACCAATCCGTGTGACTCACCTGCCACGTGTGTGACACGCGGTATCCACGTCAATGCCACCTTACTACCAACTTGCAATAAGAAATAGCGCCTACAAGGCACCTAGCGCTAAGTGAGCCGCTAAAGCGCCATAACCCACTCCACACAGTCCACGCCGCGGGCGCGTGTAAGTGTGTACTAGTGCGAAGCACCGGCTCTACCGGTATGGTGCGAAGCACCATAGAGTTGCATCACACTAGATCATTATTTACTCACATTAGGAATATTTCCTGATATATACCACTCCAACATCTCTCAACTAACCAACGTGGGACAAAACACGCAAAGAGGAAAACAAGCATTCTAAAGAAACAAGGAAATTTACAAAACCAAAATGATGACTCTTTTATTTTGAAAATCTCTAACAAATGAAGGACAGACAGAATACCGAGCCTAAAAGAAGAACAATCGAACCAAGGGACTGTTAATTCCATTCTGTAGAATAACAGGAAAAAAAGAACAAGAAAGCAAGGAATTATAGAGGGGAGAGCTTCTGGAATTTCTGTGTGCTGAATGGCTTGTATTAACACTTCCCTTGATATCTAAAATGTGAAAATTTGGTTTCTTATCATGGTGTTTGGATGAGATATTTGTACATTGGGGGAAAAGATAAACAACTCATGATCGTATGTGTTTATTAGCCAAATATTGTATTTGTCTCCATGTCGCTGCATTTTGGCGGGGTCAAAATATGGCTTCCAAATTAAGATCTGAAGGATGTTGTAAAGGGAGAGGCGGGGCCATAAATAAAAGGGAGCGCTCTCTCCGTGTCTGAGTTGCATATCCGTTTCTTAGCTCCTACTAGGATTTCTTCCTATTATGGTTTCTGTTGTTCTTTCATACCATGACTAGGTTCATCTTGTCCTTGTGGTGCCTTAGAGACACACCATTTACCATTGGTTTTTGTTTCGTCATGCATCGGAGTCTTTTGAGCTATTTCTCTCTTATTCGTAGGTGATGCCAGTGACAAGCTCAATCTATAGACAGCATTCTCTCGACTTTGAGATGATTGAAGCAATAAAAGCGAATAGTACCAACCCATTGATTGTACCTCTGACTCGACCAAATACCTTACATTCCTTGTAGTCCTCGGTCTTGTGTATTAGGAAACAGACTTCAGTGAATACTTCTTTGCTTCAATAAATTGTCCTGGTAGTTCTTTTTTATCACTTTTTCTCCAGTCTCCACCCCACAACACACCGGGAAACTGTTCTTTTATAGGTCTCATAAACTAATACTATAAATAGAAGAAATGGTAGTTGCGTCATTGTCTGCATCCAAGCCTTGATATTTCTTTTGGCTTGGAACTGGCTATTTCAAAGACAGTTTCCTAGACTTGTACCTTGCATACCACCCTCCTCTCCCTTGCATGCATGTAGGGGTTGCTCTGTGAGGGTGGATTGGTGTCTTTTCTTGTCTTACTGCACTTAGTTCATTCCTGTTGATAAGAAGAGGTTTAATACACTTGTTTGTTGAGGTAATTGTTTCTCCAACCATGTGCTGACAGATTGATGGAACGCACACAACTCGAAGGAGGAATTCCAGTCAACCTGTTCAACTCTTCTAATTTGGAGAATGTGTGAGTATAGCCTCGAGTAACACCATATCCATTTTTCTAAGATTTCAAAACGGTTGTGTCTCAGTATCTGTTCTGCTATAGAGAATTGATGGTTATGGGGTATATATTTTGACAAATGGTATCAGTTTACTGAGTAACAACCAACTTAGTGGAAACCTGAATTTGAGCGCCAGCAATAGCAGCCAACTGGGACTCCTTGATCTGCAAAACAATTCCATCACTAACCTTGAACTAGGCACAGGAAATGGCACGGAGTTGAAGTAAGCAATATAGTTTTATTTTCATCTGCTTTTGTTTCAACTCTTTTGGCCATTTTTATTCTCTCTCTATCCTGTCTGGAAGACTGATGAAATATGGAAGTTATTTTGTTTTCTCTTGTGCAGACTTGCGGGTAACCCAATTTGTGATGGAATTCAAGGAACAGAAAGCTACTGTGGAGTACAGAAGACAAACCCTTCATACATAACTTCAGCAAGCAACTGTACACCCACGGTCTGCCAATCGGATGAAATATTAAGCCCGCTGTGTAAATGTGCAATTCCGTACACAGGAACCCTACACTTCATATATTTTTCCTTCTCATACTACAACTCAAGTTACTTTTCATATCTGTCGGGGGTTCTGATGAAAGCTTTTCGGGAGAATCTACTTCCAGTTGATTCAATTTTGCTTAGTAATCCAACCTTTGATACTTACTTTTTCCGTCAATTCACTCTGAACGTCTTTCCTTCTGGCCAAGATTATTTCAATAGAACAGGGATTTCTGCAATTGGGACCCTTCTCAACCGCCAACCTCCACAGGTCAACAATTATTTTGGGCCCTTCTATTTTACCGATGAAAGTTATCCTCTCTTTGGAGGTAATAATAGTTTCCTGCTAAAATGGGTACAACTTTGCATATTTAATGCGTATTTCGTACATCAGAGGCTGCAGCCTGGGGAGGGGGATCTTAACTTATGCAGTGACCCTTTTTATGTTTTAAGATTCACTTCATCTATCTTTTCTCTAACACCTAGTATCTACAGAAGTGAAGTCATCTTCGAAGACTGGCATTATCATTGGGGCAGCAGTTGGTAGTTCTGTGCTTGTTTTGTTACTACTCTGTGTGGGCGTTTATGCTTTACAACAAAGGAGAAGAGTAACAAGGGCACTTGCGCACAATACATCTGGTGAGATCAGAAAATAACTGAAAACAGTTTTTACAACTGTCAAAACAATTCTAGACTGGCTGTTCTTAGACCTGTGTGTTACAAATGCAGCATCCTTGAACCATGAAATGAGGAGTGACAGTTTTCCCCATTTAAAAGGAGCAAGATGTTTCTCATTTGAAGAGCTTAAAAAATGCACCGACAACTTTTCGGAATCCAAGCAAATTGGCTCCGGGGGCTATGGGAAGGTATCATCATTTAGCATTTTTACTGGGGTTTAAGAACTCTTGCGTGAACCAACTGTGAATGAACCTATGTGATGCACGAAATTTGAAACAAAAGGGAAAGAAACAGAAACATGATTTTGAAAATGGAAAACGTACAATAGAGATATAAAAGTGTGTCTTAATCATCCTGTAATTTTAATTCCAATGTCAAAAGTTAGTTGTTAAAAAATATGTAACAGGAAATGGCATAATTTTGTTATGTAACATGTTGAAGTAGCTTTTCTTGTCTATTATCACCCTGAGCCCAATTCCAATTTACTTTGGGCAAATACTTCTTGTGAAATTGTAAGATTGTTCATTGAAGTTTAGTTTCCAAAATTTGTCCCATTTCGACAGGTTTATAGAGGAACCCTTGACACTGGTCGATTAGTTGCCATCAAAAGAGCTCAGCCGGGATCTCTGCAAGGTGCTAATGAGTTCAAAACTGAGATTGAGCTTCTATCGAGGATTCATCACAAGAATGTTGTCGGCCTTGTGGGTTTCTGTTGCAGTAAAGGGGAACAAATGCTGATCTATGAGTATATTCCCAACGGTACTCTAATTGACAGCCTTTCAGGTACTTCCACTCTTCTCTTTTCTTTCTCTGCTGAACCTTAATGCTCCTATCTATTGGTGCTGCTATAGCAGACTTGTAAGGGATAAAGAAAGCGGTGAGCTAACTGGTATGTTATAATGAAGACGACATAAAGGAGAACCAATTTAGGTGTCCATGAAGCAAATCGATACCTAGTAATGAAGACAGTAATAAAGGAACATCAAATAGCGGAGGTGGTTAGTGCTGATCTGGGAAAGGTTTTCCACATTTGAGAAGTAGAAACTTGCAAAAGTTGACTCATTTCCCATTTCCACGGATCTTTTTTCTGTTGACTTTGTGTGATTGTACTTCTGATTGCGAAATCTTTTCCACCCTTAGAAACGGTTAAACGTTTTACACGAAAATCAACTTGTTTTGCGTTGACCACGAGAGACATGTTCTGTTAACTTCTGCTTTCTGTTGCACCAACACCAAAAAATAAACAAAATTATCAGCCGGAAATGGTTTCCTCTGCATCAAATGGAGCATTAGTAGAAACTTCTATACCCTCCAGCCCTTCAACCTGCAAGCTGCTCTTCACCCCAATGAACAGCATAAAGACTATGGATTTTGTTCAAGTGATATGCTGTTTTTTCCTGCAGATTGACTTCCTTAACGAAGCCAAGATCCCTTGAACGTGAAACAAAAATCTATAATTAACTGCTCTATTGGTAATCTGCATCCCGTGCAGGAAAATCAGGAATCCGTATGGATTGGATGAGGAGACTTAGAGTAGCCCTTGATGCAGCCAGAGGTCTATCATATTTGCATGAGCTTGCAAACCCTCCCATAATACACAGGGATGTCAAACCCTCAAATATCCTCCTAGATGATAACTTAAATGCAAAAGTTGCCGATTTTGGTATATCCAAGCCTATCAGTGATACTGGAAAAAGTTATATTACCACTGAAGTCAAGGGAACAATGGTAAGTACAAAACCTTCAAATCGTTTATGCTATCCAGGATAACACTAATTATTCTTGGCAAGGGTGAAGTGTATTTGGGAAGACGAGGGATGGAGAATGATTGTAGTTGTTAGAGTTCTACATACTTGTCCCTCTAGGGCCTCTACTAATTTCTATCTCTACAAAAAGGTAAAGGCATATCCAATACCTAATGCTCCCACTTGTGGTAAGGTCTAGGGGAGAGGGAAATTTTTCTTTTTCTGTAGGGAAAAGAAAAACAAAATTAAGAACAAAAAATTTTCTGAAGCGATTATGGTTCATCTGATCTTCTGGGAACTTTTACTTAACCATTTCCTGTAATTTTTTTTTTTTTTTTGACTTGGTACAAATAGCAAAATTTTCGAAGTCTGACTTTGGAGTGTAGTTAAGCAAAATTAAGTTAATGTCAAGATGTGATGCGCAAAGTGCACAGCAGCACTGCTTTTGCATCTTTTCATGCACTCATTTTGCAAGTTCTAGCCCATATGCTGGCGTCATTCACCTGCACACAATCTCGCGTAGCAGGTTTTGAAACGCTTGGCCCCAGGATTTATCCTTATGAAAGTGGCACTTTGAATGCCTTTAAGAGATACACAGGGTAAAACCTTTTTATTTAATGAGCAATTGTGAACTTGAGTTTTTTGGTTCGTTTAAGATGTTACCCTCTTGACTTAGGATGAAATGTATTGAACTAATAACATTTTCATCCAGGGGTACGTGGATCCTGAATATTACATGACCCAACAACTAACTCAGAAGAGCGATGTTTATAGCTTTGGCATTGTACTTTTGGAGCTGATAACCGGAATAAAACCAGTAGAGCGCAGAAAGAACATTCTGTGGGAGGTCAAGAAGGCTATGGACAATGCAAGTGACCCGTCCGAGCTTCTTGAGATTCTCGACCCCGCAATGGGTCGGGGCACTTCATTGGTATGTTTAGAGAAGTTTCTGAACCTAGCAATGAGTTGTGTTAGTGAGATAAGTCGCAGCCGGCCTAAAATGGGTGAAGTAGTGAGAGAGATTGAGAACATCATTCAGGAGGCTGGTTCAAACCTCAACTCTCAATTTGTGTCATTCAATCTCTCAAGTTTTGAGGAGCATACAGACAGCTTTGATTCAAGTGTCAGCTTTGTTCCTTTTCGTGGGGAGGGTCATTGAGTTTCTTTTTGGTTTTATGCTGATTGCAAGTGCTAGATGTGATCAAGCCATGGGCAGATGGGGCTCTTCCTGAATACTAAGATATTTCGACTCATTTTATCCCTTTGCTATGTTTTTATCTGGCTTTAAGAAGTTTTTTCTCACAAGTTGTACCGTGGGAATCCAGATGCAAATGTATCCAAAGCGGTCCAACACATGTGAGGTCTACGATATGCACATGTGAGGTCTATGTTCAGATCTATTTCCGAACATGCGTCGCAAGCATTTTCCTTTCCTTATCACAGAGGACTTATGTACTGTTCAATTTATTTAATCCGCTATGAAACACCCATAAATATACTCTGCATAAACAAAGGTCAAATAGTAAATATAAGTGAAAAAAATTGTGATTTGTGACTCCTAAGTTTTCTATATTGAAAATAAAATTTCCTTGAAAAATCACCCAGATTTTGCTTTTATAAATTGCCAGGGGCGGAGGGACTCAGAGACAACAGGGGTCAGCTGACCCCACTGCCATGAACTTTTAACTAAGGCAAGTCATAGTTTACACCAAACTTTTGCTCCTTTGACCTCACTTCAAATTCCAAATTCGAAAATTCTAAAAGCAGTTTATTGGGCTTACAATAGTAAGTGTGTGAATGTGTATTAAATAGTATAAAAAATACATAGAAATACATATTTTCTTGTTTTCTAGTGTGTTTATCGTCAGCTCAGTGGAATGATAATAGCAAGACCGTTCCAAATTTGCCCCAACCCACTGTCAAAGTTTGGTACTTAGAAAACAAAGGGTGTCAAATAGAATCTCCTAGGTTTCTCTCCCACAATCAATACATTTCTCTTCTCGGCACAAACATTGGCTCACCAACTGACCATACTTCCTTCCATTTCTCAACAGGAAAATTATAGTAATTTATACCCACTTTTTTTTTTTTACCCCACTTTAAAACTCTTAATTTGCTCCAAGTTATTTCAAACATGTGATTACTTTGAAAAAATTTAGTTGTGCATAGACATCCCTAATTTCTGAGAATTGTTTTCCTGTGCAATCAAGCAGAGAACCGCCAAATCAAATGCAAAAGTCCCAAATAAACGTAGTTGCAGCTTATAACATTCAAATTTTTATACAATAGGACTCTTTCTTTGTTGTTTCGAAAATGATGTGATTAATATAGTGCACCGTTTTCAACGTGCGAAAAGTAATCAGGCTCAATTGTAAAAAAAAGTTACATTGACACAGACACACTTTTTGGTAAATTTCTTAATTTAATTGTTGCTTTATATAAGCACATAAAATAGGGAAATAATAATGCCAAAACTGTTCTTGTTGGTCCACAATCATTTTTGCTGGTGTCAAAACTCTACTGCACAAAGGCTTATACTATTTGCAATGTACAAGACTCTTATGCACAATGTACAAGACTCTTATGCATTAAAATTTTGGCACCAACAAAAACGGTTTTGGTATTATCACTACCCATAAAAAAATATGGCTAATATTGTTCTAGTTTTTTACCCCACATCCCAAAATTCCTAGCTCCACCCGTATTAAGCACAATTATTTCGTCGTTTATGTATATAGAGTATATACACACATAAATCTACATCGCAAAAATTGCGGGATAAACTGTTTATACTTCCTGTAAAAAATTTGTCTTTTGATACTTCCATTCCATCATGCTTTACTCCAAAAAATTTTGACACCCTATACTTCCATTCCATCATGCTTCATGCTTTAATGTGAAATTCATGAAGTTAATGTTAAAAGTGGAACACCATCAGTAAAAGTGGAGCATGAGATCAGTGTACGTAGGCATGTAAACGTAAGGAAGTTGATTTTTGAGAGAGAGAGAGAGAGAGAGAGAGAGAAATGGGCTGTTTAAAGTGAGAAGCCCCTGAAAGTATCAAGGGAGAATTTTGAAAAATAGGAAGGAGGGTTTTTAGACCCTGAAAGTCAGATCTGTTTTGTTTTTGTCATCTAGGGTTTCTCTCTCTATATGTTATATAATAGGGTTTTTTGGTCTTAAAAAATATCTCTTTTTAAGTAAATTGGAGTTATTAAAAAAAATGTAAATTGGAGTTATAAGGTTATATAACTATACTAGTAGGGTTAACCCGTGCCTACGACACTACGTATCCCTGTTGGAAGGGGCTGGCAGTTGTGTGATTTAGGTGAAAATCATGAGCACTTAACCGGGAAGTGGGAGGATGCATTACAGCCTTTGGATCAAATGAATCTAAGCCGTTCTAACAATTTGTCCTCACATCCTTCTATTTTATAATAGAGATTAGTGGACTAGAGGAGTTATGAAATTTAGAAGTGGACCTAATGGGTTACAAACATGCTATAGTGGACTTCTTTCCAATTTTTTTAAAAAAATATGAAGACACTGCGAGAGCGTTGTAGTTTTAGAAATCCTCTCCTCACCTCCAAATTTTTTAATAGTGGCCTCGATTTTATAAGTTTCGAAGCGTTTTTTTATTTTCATAGATAGGAGACATCATGTATAAAGTACTCAGTACAAAGTATAAATCCGGAAGAAAAATTCATTTTAAGTAAAGAACATTCGTACGCAAGTAAGGAGAATATGCAAAAATCCTAACCAACTGAACTAACTCGGTGATAAATAAAATAGAAAGCGGCAATCGGTCTAGCGGCCCGCTTGAGTGTGATCACATTTTCTTACCCATCATGAAATCATGGAATGTTCATGCACTAAAATTTTAAAAACATATTTACGTACTATGATTTTTATTTTTACAAAATTAGTGTAAATAAAATTTTAGTCTTAAATTTGGGAGTAAGTAAATCATGTAAATTAACAAAATAAATAAATTACGCCCAATATGCTTTCAATCGTACTACATTTCTTTATTTTACGTAGTATTTTGTATACAATATTTGTTCATATACTTTTGTCACCGGGTAATTAAATTCTGCATCACCTATGTCCATAGCCCAACTAAGATGCGAGCTGCACAAGTGCCCTCTCGCATGGTCGCACCATATCAGGTATCATAATCAAATTCGAACTCACAATTGCGTGGAGAGAGAGAGAGAGAGAGAGAGAGAGAGAGAGAGAGAGATAGGGAGTTTTTACCCAGCATCCTTGCCAACTCAGTTCCCACTCTTGGCGGTACATACTATTTATCTACTGTGTGTCTCAATTTGTTTCCTCTTTTTTTTTGGGGCAATCGTATTACTTAGGTCAACTTAAAAAAAAAAAAAACTCTCAGCACGTAAAAGTTGATTGATTCGAGCACTAATGTGTTTGAAAACGCCCGATGCATGCAAGTGTGTTGCATGGAAAATATGAAATTCTTATAAATCTCGAACGGTTCTGAACACGTTTCATATATAGCTCCGTTTGTTTCGATGTAAAAAATATTTTTCACGCAAAATGATTTGGCGTAAAATGTTAGTTTTTATGTGTATTTTCCCTTGTTTAGTTGCAGTTGAAAATGTGCGTTTTCGGTTTTGACTAATCACAAGTGTAGAGAGAGAAGTGTGTATTTGTAGAGACGAGAGATCAAGACACAGAATGTAGAGAGAGAGAGAGAGAGAGAGAGAGAGAGAGAGAGAGAGAGAGAGAGAGAGAGAGAGAGAGTTTCCTCCTGTTGGTGAACTATTGGGGGAAACTTGCAAAACTTCAGGTCCTAACAAAGATTTTGGGAAAATGACTTACCGTGATTTCCGACGGACGTCAAATGGTGAAAAATGTCTACACTAGAAAATGTTTTCCTCGTTTTTTATCCAACCAAATACCGAAAAATAGGTAAAATATTTACGTTGAAATAAACGGAGTCTAATGTCTTGAATATTTTTTGATTCTCCCCTTTGTAAAATTTAAAAGTGAGTAGTGCTGTATTCTTCAAATTTTAAAATAGTGCAGTTTTGTTATTTGACTTTTTTACTTTTTTAGTTTCTTCTGACAGTATAAATATTATAGCATATTAGTCTAAAGTCTAAATAAAACAATTTCATAGGAGCTTTAATTCTGCCTAAGTTTCTGTAATGCGTAGAGTCCATTAATAAAACTATTTTAGAGTTTAGAGTCCGTGAAAGACAAAATTGTCATAAATGAGATAAGGGCTTTGTTTGGTTAACACAAAAAATATCTTTTTTCATTTAAATTGTCTTAAATGAGACAAATGCCTTATTTGACTGGCACAAAATATGTCTTTTATGTGTTTTTCGAACTTGTTGCACTTTCATAGGGTACCCTAGGGTTTCAGACACTTTCATAGGGTACCCTAGGGTTTCAGAGACTTTCATAGATACCCTAGGGTTTCAAACACTTTCATAGGGTACCCTAGAGTTTTAGGCACTTTCATAGGGTACCCTAGGGTTTTCGGGTGCACTTTCCTATTATAGGGTTTTAGCGATTTAGACACTTTCATAGGGTACCTTAGGATTTCATATGTAGGGTATCCTAAGGTTTCAGACACTTTCAACGCCAGTCAACCTTGAGAGAGGTTTTTTTAAATTCTAGGCAGAATGTTCTTTAAACTTTATGAAAAAATATTTATGTTCTTATTATAGCAAAAACTCATATAATATGTCCTCCTACTCAATTTACCCTAAATATTATTCTATTAGTAGTATAATGCCTGAAGGATCCCTTGGAGTGCCAAAAAAATAGCAAACCACAAGTATTCATGTTAAAGAATCTTCAACTATGCTTCGAATCTTCAGATCCAAAAAAAAGTCCTAGTTTCCACAAAACTTTTTTTTCTTCAATTTTTTTGCCAAAAGTTACGTTGTTTTCAATAAATTAAAATATTCAACACGATTTCTTCCATTAAACTAAAACACCTTACACATTTTTGGCATTTTTTAATCTGACAGTGAAAACAACTTGATTACGAATAACTACGAGAAGTCGAGAAGTTGTCCAGCTTACCAAAAACGCCACCTTAAGTATTCCACACCTACTACATATTTTAGTTTGACACTTCAAAATGAAAACTCCATTTTAAATATTCTCTAGGTGGCGACTCTTCAAAAAAAATTTAATTTAAATTCACCACATATATTTAAACAATAAAGGATCTACTACGGGCAGCTCACCCGCTTTGGAAGCCTTAGGCGAAATTGAGTGAAAGGCCTTTAAAAGTTCAAAGTAGTAATATTGTTAAACATTTTTAATCTAACAAAACTCTAGTGTGTACATTTCTAATATTTTATATTATGAGAGAGATTAATCTTTTGGAATGATCAATCCTAGTAAAACTCTTTTTTAGGAGGCTTTTTTTTAAAAAAAATCAATTTAAATAGTTGAATATATTAATTTGGTAAATACTTGAAAAATAACAATTCCAATGTTGGAGGAAAAGTGAGAGAAGATTGGACTTCGAAGAGAATTGGGTGCGCGACTTGAAAAATGTATATGGAGAGAGAGAATTGTGATTGGAGTTGGAAGGAAGAGTCTTGCTAATTAACCAGTAGCTACCCGCAAATAATACGCACATGATGCTTAACAAATTAGAATTTCAGTATTCATATCACGGATATCACTAGATATTTGCGGGATATATATCATTACGTTTTTTTAAGAAATCGATGCACATTTTATACGTTATCCACCATGTGGTGGGATTTGTTTAGCTTTTCCATTGAAGGAAATGGAGTCCTCTTTGAATGGACATTTAGGCTCCATTTGTTTCAATGTAAAATGTTTTACAATGTAAAATATTTTCCATGTAAAATGTTTTTAGAATATAAACTTCAAACTTTTATTTTTCGGTGTTTGATTGACAGTTGAAAATATTTTAAGAAATCAACAAAATAGTGTAGAGAGAGAGGTGGCTTAGACAGGGAAGAGATTTGAGATTATTAGGAATTGAACGTGGGTCAGGACTGACGATCGAGGAAACTGAGCAGTGACAATTGCAGTAAAAGACAGCGAGTTCATTTCGAAAAATAACTTACGGAAGATTTAAGGGTAAGTCATTTTCATCCAATTGATGAAAAATGTTTTCCATGTAAAATATTTTTCTCATTTTTTACACAACTAAACACCGAAAAATAGTTAAAGCACTTTACCAAAAAATATTTTATATCCAAACAAACGGAGCCTAAGTAAAGAACGATATTTTGGTCGTTCAAAACAAAAAAATTGGGCTAGGGATGCTCTTAACATGCCGATTATGTATCTTTCACAGGCCGGCTGCACACGTCATGAGGTTGATACGTATTTTCCTTAAATAGGATCTACTGCAACTATACGTGCAATTTTCGTAAAAAAACAAAGTTACATGCATAGTTTTAAAAATGCATTTGTGCCTAATTAAAAATCTCAATTAGTTCTTTATGTTGATGTTGAATTTTTTTAAAATCATACTCAAAATTACTTTATTATTTTCATTAAAATTACACATCTGTTCATATTGAACTGTTTTTTATATCTCAGGTGCCTAACTCCATTGTCTCCCACTGTAGCTGAGTTTTGGGAACGAATAGTGCACATTCCTCAACAAGAGAGCATTCCTAAAAGAGAGAGAGTGTGCGCGCGCGGTTTCAGGGACAAAGTTTTGGACATAGAAAGCAAAAGCAGTGGCTATAAGACATCAACTGGATGTTTCCAAATCGGGTCCTTTGTAATGCTAAGGGTACCGACCTAGTGAGTACACAAGGTGTATATACTCAGTGTGGGGTTCACTTCGGAGTCCCACACAAAGAATCTAATCTGTTAACGAATTTTAAGATATTTTTTTCAATGATCCCGTAAAAAATCAACTTGATTAAATATTTGTTAAGTACTTGATCCAAACTTTTAACTTTTCATCCAAAAGTATCATTTGTGTGAGACCCAGGGATGGGCCTCTCACAACGTATGTACTCACTAGGTTGGTACCAATAGTTGGGTTAGGTCCTATGTAATTTTATGACACCAAAGTAAAGACTTATTAGACTCTCCCGATGAAAAAATTATCAGTGCCGGGTGGATAACACGTAGTGTCTGCTCGGCACATCCGAACAGTCCATTGCGTTTTTAGACAGCTCGGATTTGGAGAGAAAAAAAGAGAGTGTTGGGGTGAGAGGAGAGAGGTTTTCAATCCGAGCCGTCAAAAAAGTGTATTGGACGGTCCGAATGTGCTGAGCGGGTACCACGTAGGATAAACCCAACCAGCACCGAAAAATTTCTCCTCCCGGCCTATTACAAGTCCACTAACAGAACTACTTTTAGTATTTTACAATATGATGACATAATCTCAACCAATGTTCAAAAGATCGCTAGCCGCTAGTCCGGCGGAAAAAGGGTGCCTAGGCACCGACTAGTCAGATGCCTAATCTAAGAGTAGGGGCACCTGGCCTTGCGCCTAGGTGGCCGGCTTTTAGAACACTGTTCTTTAGTCTACATTCTTTTTTCCTGACAAAAATCAGCAAACATACTAATCTCTCAACCCCAGAGAGGAGAATACAGAAGGGCAAGAATTGAATATAGCAGCACATACAGATTTAAACGTCTTAAACTTCTAACCAGAATACTAAAACCTCTTTATTTCACGGTACAACGAGCAAGCTGAACTTCAGGCAACAATATAATATGTTCTAAGACAATAAACACAACTTTAGTTTATTCTGTCATAATTCTCAAATGGACGAGGCTTGGTGGAAGAAAGTCTGCTAGCATCGTAACAGCTCTGCCCGAAATCTTCCCTCATGGGCTTCACCTTATTCTATCCATTTTGCTGGCACAAAAAAAAAAACGGATCAAGAGAAAGTAGGAAGATTCAGTACAAAAACTCAACAAAGCCATCTAAATATTGACGGACATCAAAGCCTCAAAACGACCACTGGACTTACAGGCCAAGTGGTACCTGCTCCTATGCGGACATTGGTGTTGGGGCCTTATTACCAAGTCCCCTTGTGTCTTGCAAAATGCGAACACCAAGCATAGCAAAACACTAGAACCCCAATGCTTACGCTGTGTTTGGATCGTGAGCGGGGATCTAATAAGGGAAAGCAAAATGATAGGGGCCAAAACAATCGTGGTTAGCTTCTTCACTACATTAGCCCCTTAAGAATTTCCTCCGCCTCTCCATCCCCACAAAATCCATGATCCTACCTCAGGCTTAGTGGTCAAGCATACAATGACAAGTACTTTCATATTCCTCAGTTACCTCAACTCAACGCCTAAACTGGTGTATCTGGCTGGTTTTCTGGCGCAGAATCTACAAAGGCAGGTAGCTGATTGTATGCCTCATGCAACCTAGACAGAAGACGGTACGGAGTCTGCACAAAGACCAACACGAAATTTGAAACAGTAGCAGATGAAGATAAAACTGATAAGAAAGCATCAATGTCACATAACAAGCAGCTAGGGAACAAGCAGTAATTTCATGCACAGTGAGGTCAGTGCACATATCAGAGAGAGAGAGAGAGAGAGAGAGAGAGAGAGAGAGTCATTGCACAAAGAACAAATCCTAAGGAGATAAAGCACCATTTGAAATCAACAGTGTTCCAAGTTCATCAGAGGAAAAACTTAGAAGCTGAAATTTAGAATAAGCATTGCACATGTGTGTATAGATGCAGATTCTTTCTATATTACTGTCACAATCAGGAACGTCGACTATATATTAGACATTTAAGTGTTTGAACTGTCTTATTAAACATTTGATGGGGAAGATAAAAATAGCTTTAAACAATCCATTGTACAGAATCTGGGATCACCATAAACTACAATTTCTATACACCAAAATCAAGTATCAGATCCACAAAAGAAAAGAAGAGAGCAGAGATAGCTCACAGCCCACCAATATGGATTGCTCCCTTTCTTCCCCACCTTTCTCAGGGAAATAAGGACGCTAGAACTTCTACATGCACATTATAACGTTGAACCTTAAATCACAACAAATTAACTTGGTCACGAGATAAAGGATTGGCGTTACCATATCAAGACTGAACCATTTGATTGCTGCATAAAGCTGAGGTGCTATAAAGCAATCTGCCTGTAAGTAATAGCCAATTATATTACGTAGCATGTGAAACAACAAAATTTCACGGCGGGTTAATAAATCATTAAAACTTCTGAGACATAGGCAATGCCCCCTTGAGCATTGATAATCTAATAAATACTCACACTAAAGCAATACGCAACTAAAGTTTTTGAATCAGGTGTCGTTCCACGAAAAAAATTGCTACAGTATGAAAAGTAACATTGTCATGTTAAATCCTAGTATCTGGACCGATATTTGGTACAATTCCTGCTTTGGGACTACTGACCCATGGGTCTAGTTCATTATTGTCTTTAGACTGGGTTTAGACTGTGGTTCAAATAACATTCTGAGTTCATATTTACAAATCCAGTTTGCCACTAGAAAGGGTTTAGGTTGGTTTAAAGAGTCCAACAATTTCCAGAGCCATTGTACTGAGATCCAGAGCCATTGTACTGAGACACAATCTGGATCCTAACAGAAAAGATTTGAGAAAGAGTTACATGTGCCCATTTACACTATGCGGTTCTGAACATCCTTTCTTGTGTTGAACACAGATAGCAGGGAAGAAACAAACCAGATAGACTTCATCTCCAATGGCATATTTTCCAGCATAGTCATGCAACAACTTCTCAAGTGCTGCAACATGTGTACATGGAAATCAGTTGAAATTCAAAAAAATTTTCTAAGTAACCCTATTCATATCACAGCAACTCAAGACTTATAAGCAGTCAGTGTTTGCCCAGAAATTCAAACAGGCAAATGATTTGCCCCCAACTCAAAAGTCAAAATGGCGTTGTATTTGGTCAAGGATTAACAAGAAGATAAAAGTATTATTGACGACGCAGAATACAAATTGATACTTACAAAAACATAATAAGCCTAAATAACACAAATAGACAGCATATTTTTTACAGGGCCTACCAGTGCATCAATCTCTCACACATACCAATCAATGGGGAGTCGAAGACATGCAAATGGTGCACTTCCAACACTCCACTCCTCCCATTCAGAGATAATACTTATCGGGCGTGTTTGATAGGAGATTTTGTTTTCGTGGGATTCATAATTTATATGGGATTAGGATTGGGATTGGTAGTGAGGTGAGATTACTAATGAGGGGATGAATCATTTATTCATGTTTGTTTGGCGCAGGATTAGATTGTAGGATTATTAATAACGTGTTTGTTTTGGCTAGGATAGGAGAGGATTAAATTACTTGTTTCCAATTTTACCCTTACAATAAGAATGCCATTTTCATTATTTTCCTTTTATTTTTGTGTTCACTTCTATTCAAACCACGATTTTTACGGTTTCAACTTTTTTTTTTTTTACTGTCAGAATAATAGGATGGTTTTACCAGGAGTATTTTTTACTGTTGGAATAATAGGAGCCGTTGGATTGCATCTAATTTGCTGTTGGAATAAGAAAAGCACTGGGTAATAAAAGCACCAGATAATTGTTTTACAACCAGAAGATAAAAAGAGGAAGAAGAAAATTGGAAGAAGTTGATTCTGACGAGCTCTGCATGTTCTCTATCTGAAACATCTATCACACCAATTAATTGAGCTCCGGTGACTTCGATTGTCACACAATCCGGTGACTGAGGTTCAAATTTTTTTATTTGGTTGGATTTCCATTTTTTAGGGTTTTTAAATAGAGAAGTGAAAAATGGCAGGGGGAGCCATTTTTCCGGTGGACATGAGGTCATTTTTGTCTTTCTTGTTCCAAACCCACCGGATGGGATTATTAGTAACGCCTCGCCCTTGGGATGGCTAATCCGGTGAAAGGGGGGATTCATAGCCCTAAAGGATTGGCAATCCCACCCATCAAAACCAAAACAAACAAGAATTTTGAGGAGACCTCCACTTTAGTTATCCAATCCCATGGTTGAACTCTGCTATCAAACAGGGCCATCATGTAGGTAATGAGTGTAGAGAAAAATAAGAGTTGTGATTGGAAATAGGGTAATGATTGAAGAGAGATAGAGAGAAAAATGAGCGTAATGATTGGAGATAGGAGTAATGAGTGGAGAGAGAAATAGAATAATGATTAGAATCCAAAATCCAAAACCCTTAACCGAACTAGATCTTAATGAATTAACTAATACTAGCTTTGACAGTTCAGTAAGATTGATTGATGCAGTCTCGCTGAGTGTGTTGATACAATCATTTTAAAACACCAGAACTTATTTGTCCGTGTCAAAAAAGCGGTTTGTACATCCTCACGGCATAAATAAAGTTGCTTACATTGACTAGGGCATATGTTGTAGGGCCAAAAAACATAAGTGCAGGACACAATATCCATAGTGCAGGAGGTGCTGGATCATGTGTGAGATCAACCGAGATCAATTGCAGTCAACTTTCACCTTTTAATCCTGAGATGTTGCTTAAAGTAGGTTTACGAACACTGTGTGAACAGTAGGGCTTCTGGTCAAGGAGAACATGGACATTTAAGGGGATAACAAGGTCACATCGACCAGTTCAAGTTCTATTAATGGGCATTTAAGGAGATAACAGGTCATATCAACCATTTCAAGTTCTCTGTATTACTGATAGGTGATGATGCTAATGACTAATTTCAGCGCTGAAAATTTTCACATCAAGAGATACTATTTTGCAGCTTACACTAAATGTGTTCAAGACTTCATCTCAGTACCAAAGCGGTAGAATGCAATCATTTCGTAGCTTCTAAATCTGTTTATAAATAGGCCAGACTGTAGAAAGGCAGTTCTGGACTTAAACTAAATTTTAAACCATTACCAGATTTATCCAAGAGAGATCCCAGCATATGTTCATAATATTGGTTTAATAAAATGTCCTGACACTGAAGGGAGTTAAAGAAGAACAATATGCACAAAGAAATGCATTTCGTAGAATAGAAGAAATGGGTAACACCTAACAATGTAACATATATCACACAAAGCTAATACAAATGGAAAAACATTAATTGGCATGAGAAAACAATAAAAAATAAAAACTTCATCCAAACTGGTACGACAGATTTATCTAATTGGGAAAAACTCCCCAAATTTCATCAACAGGAAATGCTTACCTTCTAAACCTTTCCCAATGTGATTCCTAGCCCAAACATACTGCTCATCTGGATTAAATTTCTCCGCAATAGACTTCTGCATATTGAAAGGCAGCAGGGAAAGAAAGGAACTTATCGTACTATCCTTAAAAACAATGTGATGAAAGCATTATACAGATTTCAGCAATGAAACACTAATCTAAGAACACTGGCCCTGCTCCATTACTCACCAGCACAGATCCGTTCTGAAAAGGTTGTATACTTGAAGAAACAATATTTGCAGCCTATAGCTCAAATTAATAATTCATTGAGGGTTAGTCCAATGAAGTAAAAATAGGATGAAATGATGACAAAGTAAAAACAACTGATATAGTTCAGAAACCTAAAATGGTACTTCAACTTGAACCGGAGTTCAAAAGAAGAGGGAAAAGTTACAGGGAATGTGTGGTAGAAATCAGTCAACTCATAACAGTGGAGAAATGCAATAAATTTCCAATACAATTTGGGATTTGAATACGTGGTTTTAAAAAAAAGGAACAATCACAAAACCCCTGGCCTCCAAAATGGATAGGAGTTACACTTTCTTGTTTTTTTGTTTTTATCCATTTTGTGTTTCATTTTGTCTTGCTTGGTCTAGGCAAAACAAAAGTGAATCACGTCTGAGTGAGAAACCAAGTACAGAAGTACCAGTAGGACCAGAACATCTGTTTTCTGTTGAATGGAGTTCAAAAGATTTCTATGTTCTTTACTTCGTGTTTCGTGATTGAAAAAGTCAATGGACTTCATTTTACTCCTCAGTCCTCACAAGAACAAAATCAAGTGGTCTGACATTTCATTTGACAGTACCATTGTTCAAAAGAACACAGGGAACTTCCGAGGAATATCCTTGAGGAAACTAACTCCACAACGGGTAACTAATTTGGCCAGTATCGTCTCAATTTGTCTCTGGAGCCTGGAGGTATCCACACCCCACTTGTGACGGACTGGTAAATACAACAATCTACGAGGTGCCCTCAAGAAAACAGCTCAGAAAAACTGATAATAAGTTAAATGACTTGTACCTGGTAGTTGATTGCTCTTCTCTGAAGATCACGTGGCAACAGTGGATGTTGAGGATATTTCTCTTCCAGATACTGCAAATCATAAAGAACGTGTTGAAAAGTTCGAAGATGGTATTGCAACCATTTGCAATGCCACTGACATGAGGTGAAGAGGTTAAATGCCCAAGCCACTCACCAACAAGATTGCAAAAGAGTCAGAAACTACAATGTCCTCATCCACCAACACCGGCACATAACCAATTGGATTGAGCTTTGTAAACTCTACAACCAAGAGAAAAAAATCGATCAATAAAGATTAAAAGAATAGTCAAAGCAATATCAGGCACCGATAACATTTGTGTCACAGCCTGCAATTACAAAATATGAATCCATGTGACCATGTGGCAGGATTTGAATTATGTAAACCCAACCTTAACATTATGAAAGAAACTGTTTTCCTTTTCAAACCCAACCTTAACATTATGAGAGAGAACAATTGGTTGTAACAGTAAAGGCAGAAAAATCCAGTAGAGAGTGCAAAACCAAAAATTGAAAGAAAAGGGTTTCTCATAGACAATTTGAAGTAGAGAGAGGCTTTTGTTATAGGGAAAATGACGGCTTAGGACATGTTTTGATAATTAATATCCGCCAAGTACATGCTAAGAACATTTGTTAATACTGAAAATGTCATTGGCGGGTATTAATTGTCAAAACACATCCTTAGACCATCATTTTCCCTTTTTTATTTTTACCAGACATGTTTGACAAGACAAGACCTACATAGTTTTGGCAGATATTCATAAAAAGTAAATACAATCTTCATTTTGAGCACGCCAAATCATGATGAATGATGTGTAATAATGAAATAGAATGCCATCGGCCTATATGATAGAAACAACATTTCAGTATTTGTTTTTGGTAATTAAATCATTTTATTAGAAAATATTTCAAGATCAATTCTTCAACTCATCAAAATTGTTCCATAAAAACTCGAATAAGTGGATTTCATCTGGCAAAATCATCCAACCAAAATTTGTCTCATAGTTCGGCCCCTTTGATTCCTGGCTCCGCCACTGCCCAAATCACACTTTGAATGTAGTTAAGAACCCAATAAGTAAGAACTACTCACCAGAACTGAAGTGCTCCCCTTTCAGTAAATTAACTGCTTTGTATTCATACTCCAGGCCTGTACCAAACCGCAACAGCAAAAATAATTCAATCATCAGTAGAACAACGGTTTGGGTTTTGAGAAGAAATCGAAAATTCGCAAAAACAAACGGATTGATCAAACCAGAAATTGATAAGAGAGAACCTTTCAATTTGAGGCCAATCCGAACTCGGTAAGAGCAAGAACTCAGGAAGTAAGAATATAGCTTGAGCTTATTTTGCTCCTCCACGCTACCCGCCTGATTGTGAATTGCCATGGTTAGACGATTGGTGAGTTATTTCAGTTGGTTCCAACAGAAAGAGCAAGAAATACGGTGACGAATATGAGAGAGAGAGAGAGAGAGAGAGAGAGAGAGAGATTCACCATTGTTTCAGCAAACTTCGATTTGGGACTGCAAATTGGCTTGTTTTCAGAGACTGGAAATGCTGTAATGGCTTTTGGAACTCGTGGGGAAAAAACCAAAAGAAGATTTTCTTATCTTACCCAAAAAAATAAATGAAGAGGATAAAGTCAAAGACTAAAGTCAAATAACATGTACTGAAAAGTAACCCTTTTGGGCCTACCATAAAAACATGTGCAACTTCTATTCCTCTGCTATCAATTACGCCTTCACAATCACGTGCACGGTTGGAACATTTTTAAGGTCCATCTCTTGTACCTCTAGCTATGACCTGGAATGTATTTTAATATATTCTCTAAAATACCTACAATACAAAAATTAAGCATTAGGCTTCAAGAAATAAAATAAAATAAAAATAGACTTAGCAAGGATAAATTAAAGGGCGCGTATGTGAACGTTTACGCACCTATCACACGGAACACTATAGTTTCGATTGTGTCGACTTGAAATTCAAACCAAATTTGTCTTCTTTATTATTGCGCTTGAGCTTTCGTGCTCAAATTGAAGATTAAAATTTGTATTTATGGTCTGGATATGGTCTCCCATAATCCATAACTTCAGATTTTCAATACGATCTGTGTACTACGGTATACTTTATATGTGAAGGCAATAAACATAAAAAGGACATCAATGTAAGATGTTGACCTTTTCATCCCAAGTTTAGTACTACACCAAAATTAAACCAAACAAGACAACGAAAGAGGAATCAAAGACAGTAAGCAAAATGGTTAGCCATGATTATGCTAACTCATGGCTTCGCGACGGATTTCTTCTCAGTGAATCGGGCAGGGCAGGTTCAAGTAATTCGATCATAACCGCATAAGATGAAGAAACCATAAGGAGAGAGAGAGGGGGGGTGGGGGGGGAGGGGATCAGGTCAACCTCAAACTTCAAGGTGTTCGGGAATTGAGAGCCTTGTGTTTGGTTCCCATTTTAATTTAGTGTTACAATCATTACCCTACTTCTTTCTCCAATCATTACTCTATTTCTCCAATTATTACTTTTTCATCTCTTTCTATCTCTCTCCAATCATTACCTCTCTCTTTAATTATTGCCCTATTTCTTTCTCCACCTACTGCCAAAACTAAACTAAACTAAACTGCTAATCAAACAAAGCAAAATCTATAGTTTAACTTTGGGGATTTTCGATCCCAACCCTTTTAGCTTTGGTTTTAAAATAATCCTTTACATATTATTTCTACCCAATCTTTTTTTAAATAGTCCTAATCCATATTAATTGGGATAAAAACACCCTTGGCTATTAGAAAACTATCCCTACAAGAATTGTCTTTATGAGAACTATCTCTATGAGAAATGTGTCTATATAAATTGTTTCTATGAGAACTGTCTACGTGAACTGGCTATAAAAACTATTTATGAGAACTGGCGATGTGAAGTGGAAAATACAGAGTTTACACACTAAAATAAATAGTTCTCATAGTCTCACCACACACACTTCACATAGCTCATGACATAGTTCACATAACCTCAACACATACCAAAATACAATTCACATAGTCTCACCACACACACTTTACATAACCCACCACACAATTCACATAGCTCTAATACACACTGAAATACACAGTTCACATGTACAATATTAATTAAGTTCGTCACACTTACCCCTTTTTGGTTGGATAATACTATCTCTATTCCAAAATATTTGTCCGGTCCACAAAACATGGACTAAAAATATGCATTTCTTTTTAAGAAAAAATTCAATCTTTTTTTATAAATTAAAAAAACTCATCAAGATCTAGCAAATTGTTGAAAAAAAATTTAATTTTTCCTGTAAAACTTGAATTATTTTTACGTTCTCATTGTGCAGACCGGACAAATATTTTGGGACAGATATAGTATTTATTAATGACGACTAAGGAATAATTTTTTACATATATGTTGTTCTTGGCAGGATCAGTGTTTTGTGAGTCCACAAAGGGGCCCAAATATTGATTTTGGAGGGGTTTGGTGGATAAGTCATGGGGTGAACTAATCCCGTGGGGTAACTTCCGTTATTATCCCCAAATGGTTGAATTATGGAAATTGATTATTTTTAGGGAAATTTATGGAAATGGTCCTCCTAATTTCACCCGAGTCTCATTTTCGTTCTTCGAGTATCAATTACAACTCTTTTGACCTTCAAGTTTGGTTTTCGTACCAAATTGGTCCAATTGATGACTTATGTTAGCCAAACTTAATGGAAAAAATTAGATTAATGGCAGTTTGGACGTTGCATTTCGTACTAAGTTGATTCAATTAATGACATCTCCCATCAATTTGCGTGGTTAACTGTTTACTACTGATGATTAGGCAAACTTTTCTTCTCAAAACCCTAACCATTGTTCTACTGATGATTGAATTATTTTTACTGTTGTGGTTTGGTACAGGCCTGGAGTATGAATACAAAGCAGTTAATTTGCTGAAAGGTGAGCACTTCAGTCATAACTACATTTAAAGTGTGATTTGGGCAGTAGCGGAGCCAGGAGTCAAAGGAGCCGAATTATGAGAGAAATTTTCATTTGTCATCTTAATTTAAGAAACAAAAAAAAGTTCTTTTTTTCTTTCCCTTTTCTTTCTGTGTTTGGAACTTTTGGAAGAAGAAGAAAAAAAGAGAAAATTTAAAAATCTCCCTTCTCTTGCTTGGTTGATTGTGGCAAAACGAGAAGAAACATGAAAATGTAAAGAAGAACAAATAGTAAAAAATTTCGATCAACTTTCACCACATTTTCCTTCTTAATCATTTTCTCTTTCTTTTTACTAGTTCCAATTAAATTTTTTCTCTCCCCTTTTTTGGTTTAGAAAGAAAAAAATAAGAGCAAAGTAAGAAAACCAAACGGACCCTTAGGCTCCATTCCGAAAAGAAAAAAAAGTACTTATTTTTTAAGAAGGCAATTTGAAACTCAAAAATCATATGCTTACGCAAATTATTTTTCTATCAATATGGATTTTATTTGATAAATCTCATTGAGATATTTAATACGGTGCAAAAAAAATTAAAAAAATTATTTTTTATTTACATTATTTTTGAATTTAAAAATATAAAATAAATACTTATTTTTTAAAAAGGTGTTCTGGAACGAGACTTTAAGGAAAAGAATTAGACCGAATGGAGTAATGGGCATGGCCCACAACTCTACTGAGGAGGAAAATAGGTTATAAAGGAAAGAAAGGAAGCACAAAGTTGGATTCATGCACCGGGAATATTACTTTTTACTAAAAGTAGTTAATTGTCAAGTACTACTAGTACTTATAGTAGTACTTGTATGTCAAGCAAGGAACATTAGCCAAAGACACTGAATTTTTCTTCAGATGCATGGGAGGTCCCTCCCTCCACTGATTAAAGTCCATTGTATCTACCGCACACAATGCGGCCAGCTTATGGGAGAAGCCAAGACAACCTAAGCTAGTTTTGGGCCTCCTAAAAAGAAGAAGCTAAAAATGGGGCCTCCAAATTTTTAGACCCCTATATATATTGGGCCCATATATATTTCATTTAAGCCTTCTCGACGGATACTAAATATGCCCAATTCAAATTTTGTAAATGGGTTTTTGTTTGTTCTTTTTATTTTTTATGAAACTCTTTGTTGACCGACCTTTTTATGAAAAATATAGAGTGGGCCTCATTCAAAGAATTCACTTTTGGCCCCTCAAAAGTTATGAGACGACTCTGCCTGCATGCACATATGTGAAATGACGGTAGTGCTATTTCACTATTTTGTTATTCCTTACGATCGTGAATTTTAAATAATTTGATTGGGACTCGCAACTTTTTTATTTTACTAAACGAGTCGGGAATTTTGAGACCCACAATGGTCATCTTTAACATGCGAGGTTATTGATTTGTCTTTCATAATTAACTTGACGATCACCATAGATAAACGATTCTAAACCAAATTTTTAATGATGGCAGTAAATCCTAATAGATAATCGACATTGATATTATATAGGGAGAAAATCCGTAAATTATGAAAGACAAAAAAAAAAACCGAAACAGGGAACGAAGAAGGGGCGACGACGAGAGGGCAGCGGGGGGCTGCTTTCCCCTTGGGGACAGGAGCAAGCTGTTGTGCCTCATTTTGGGGCCCATTCCGATTTCGCTTTGATAATCTGAATCGTTCATTTTGTAGAGCTCATCGAGTAGAACGATTGTGAAAAAAATCAGCTTTATTGGATATCATAAGTGCCTAATCGGAACCTTTTTATCTTGAAAAGAATGGATCCGAAACACTGGATCAAATCCATTGTAACCCATGGACTGAGACCCCATTTGATAACAGTAATAGATGGATAGGATTCGTAAGGAGTGGGATTAGGATTGAGATTCGTAAGGAGATGAGATTAGTAATGAGAAGAGATTGATAATGAGTATGTTTGTTTAGGATGAGATTAGATGATGGGATTATTAATATCATGTTTGTTTGAGATGGGATTAGATGATGGGAGTGGATTGATAGAAGAAATTAGTGATGAGAAGGGATTAGTAATGATAAGGGGTTGGGTTCGGGGTATGAATACCAAGTCACACGGGGTATTGCTAATACCCCCTAATCCCCGGATTCGTTATCCCAACGGACTACGAATCCGAACCACTTTTGGAAACCAAACGTAGAATTGTTAATCCCTTCGGCTTAGTAATCCAATCCCAACTCCTAAGAGCTTTATCAAACGAGGCCTGAGAGTTATATGGTTTCCGATCAAGCATTTAATGATATCCAATTAAGCTGATTTTTTGTAGAGTTGTTTTACTCGACGAACTCTACATAGTGAACGATTCCAATAATCAGAGCGAGACTGAGGTGGGCTCCAAAATTGGGACAGCAGCACGCTGTTGTCCCCAAGGCGACACAGCAGCCCCCCTGCGTCCACGACGAGAGTTCCGAAGAAAAATACTTTTGCTTTTTCTTACTTACGTTTTTCATTCAGAGTTTATTTGGGAAATGATATTGTCATACCATTTTTTGATAATGTCACACCATGCAAGTGTATTTTTTGTTTATTTTGGGAAATGATATTGCCACACTATTTTTTGATAATGCCACACCCTGCAAGTGTATTTTTGCACCAAAAAATACACTTGCAGAGTGTGGGATTATCAAAAAAGGGTGTGACAAAATCATTACCCTTTATTTTTCTCTTCAAGTTCTTGGAACTTTGTTCAATTACTTGCGCTCCGGTAACTCATTTCAACTTTTGTTCTTAATTAAAGTTGTTCATTGATTTTCAGTTGATTGTTATCTCTCGTTTATTTTCTTTTATGCTTATCTAGGGTTTCTTTTGTTTATTGCTTAATAATGAATGAGTAGTTATTTAGGTAGGGTCGCAGGGTGATTAGCACACCGTGGCCAGTCCAGGCACTGTTCTTTTTTTCAAACAATATAAAAATGACTTAATATTGGAAAAATACTTTCTGCAGACAAACCTGAGCATTGTCAGAGTCAAAGAATTGGATATAGCTTTATTTTCAAAAATGAACAATTGCTGGTTTATATGCATCAATGTTTTCATTAGGGGATAAGGTTATAAAGATGAAGTGGACATTATTGGTCCAAAGGATTTGCTAGTCTCCAAGGGTGAGTAAAGAGGTTGAACTAGGAGATAAAATCGAACAAAACATTGATGCAAAAAACAAGGAAAAAAAAAAAACGTGGGAGTGTAGAATGACTCGGTCAAACTCCTTTTTCTAAAGGTTCTATCGAGTTGAATCCAAAGCACAGCAACTAGCGATCGTGTCGCGAGTAGTTGAGTTAAAAGCAAAATCCTAATTCCGCCATGAAGGATTTTTCCTTTTTTTTTTTTTTTGTTCTATCTGTACGCACGTGTAGTACTGGGTCCAGGGGCCCACTGGCTTGGTCCATGATTTAACTCACAATTCCACCCTTCCTATTATTTGGCTTGGCCCTCACTCTTTAAATCTCATCCACTCACTTGTCTCACAACTCTCAAGACAAATACCCCACTTCATGTAATTAAGTTTACAGAGAACCGGGAAATGAGGGTCCAAAATCTATTCTTCGTTGCGTATGGGTAAACGGTGATCATAGAGTTTCGCATCTTGCGGGTTATCTTTTTCAATCTAAAATTGAACGTTTTTAAGAACATCGAATGGAGTAGATTAATACGGACTGATTGCGAGTGCTATGAACCTTACGACCGTACCTTCTTTTAATTATTTGAAAAGTACAATTAATTTCTAAGTTTTAGTTAATCTCCTCATAAAACGACAAGGGGTGGCTACCTAAGAGGCCGTTGAATTAGTAACAACCCGAGTTTTTAGTCAGCATACATCACCGTCTCTGTGGATTCGACTCAAGACTTACCGGATATTGTGCTACATCGGTCTCCACCTTACGCTTGAGGCAACCCATTAATTTAGGATAATTAAGGAAATCGTCAAGCACCGTGAACTCAAAGTAACAAGTCCTTCCTTGACTCAACTCATCAACGCATGCAGAGAAGTCCAAGGGGTTCTTTCGATCTCTTCATCATCATGGACTGCATATTAGAAGCAGAACCTGAGTTTTGAAAGTACACCTCCTTCACCTTGGTGCAGGATAGTAGCTTGAATTGCATTATTTGGGTCTTCCTTATTTTCTTAGGTAGATTACATTTGGAGGAGACACACATGGTGACTAGCGTGGCATTATCGTTCACTAGGTGATCGGCTCGTGCTAGCACGAGGTATCTCGTGCCTGTTATTGGTAGGAGGTGTCCATGCATCTTGAAAGTATTGGTGTTGTGATAGCATAATTTGTTTTGGAAATAGTATTTGTTTTGGTGCTGTTATTGCATAAAAGGGAGTATGTTTTCAGCACAAGTAGTTTTGTGCCAGACTTTGTAAATTTAAGCTGTTTATAGTAGAATATTGTCTGGAGGTAGTCTACATATATTTACATGTACTTACAAGTCATAGCTACGTCAGAAACACCGTGTTCGTTACTTTCTACTACAAGAATGCAATATCATAACGATTAAAATTTCAACAAAATAAACAGAAAGCTCAAAAGAGCATTACCAAACATTCTTTCACTATCTTTTATCGCATCAAACACCACAGCCCTACCTTCATGGTTTCCCAGAATTGCAACAAAGATAATCTGTCCATTCGAGCCATAAGGCTTCAATAAACTGAAGAAAGATAGGATAGTTGGGAGACATATTGTTACAAGGAATGGTCCACGTTCGGTTGCCCATAAACTGAAGAAAGATAGGATAGTTGGGAGACATATTATTACAAGGAATGGTCCACGTTCGGTTGCCCATTTTGAAGGCAAACACAGCTACAGCGTAAAACTTGATACACAGCTACAGCATCCCATAAAACTTGATGAATAACCAAAACACAGCTACAGCATCAACCAAATCAGAGCTCATCAATATCAAGAGATGAGGCTCATTTTCTACTTTTAGAAACTGCATACAATGAAAGCACTTCAAGCCATCTGGTTTAACAAATCATCAAGCATTCCAAAAGGTGCACTATCAAGAACAATTTTTGAGAACTAAGAACAATTTGACTTGCCCACATTTAGATCAAGTTTAGACGAATTGCAGTTGAGTCTTAAACTATCAAAATCAAAGAATAGGAAGCATTCCAATTAAATTTGAGTCTTTTCAATTTGCACAATCCTTGGGACACTGTGAGCCTCCATATTCCATTATGAAGCTACGTACGAAAAGAACCCAAGTGGAAAAAACACTCAAGTTTATAAATTTAACAACGAATTAGTAAATTTCACCACCTCACATTTCAAGTTTATTTCATTCATGTAATTTGGAATTAACTACTGCTTTTCATTGGGTGTTGTCTTGGTTGGTCTCAGATTGGACTATTCGTTTTCTCCTTGTCCTATTAAACTTTGTAACAATTTGAAAGGTTAATAAAATCTCTTTTTCACCATTCCAAAAAACCTTCTGCTTCTCCTTGCATAAATCTTGACTCAAATTTAGATTTAGGCTTCAAAAAATTCTAATTCCTTTTCACACATTTAGTCAAAGTCCAACCAAAATATTACGAAGCCGTCAATAGTCCAGTATCACACCTATGATCTCATCGTTCTGATTCTGCGGCTATAATATTGAATTGAGCAAATGAATGCATTAACTAAGGTGGAATTCTCTGCAGCATATAGTTCCCGACGCATAAAAGCAAAACGAACTCATCAAATTCAACCTCTTGTTTCTTTACGTGTTGGGAGTAAATTTTAGTTGTGTTTATTTCATGTCTAAAATTTACACAACTAAATTTTAGCTTTTGCCACTGTTCCATTTTACTTAATTTACCACATTTTACAGCAGAAAGAATTGCAACCTGGAAGATATATTAGACAGAATTTGGGGACAGAAATACTTTATGTGAACATGGCCGGACACATACGTGTACACAATTTTTTGATGTGTTTGTTCTATGTGAGGTTCACATATCTTGTGCAAATGCTCAAGCAAGTCTAACAATTCCAAACAGATTTTTTTTTTAATCTGAATCCAGATATATATGGTCATAGCAATGCAATTGTTAAAAAAACACTCAATCCTCTTCACACACACAAGTATATAGACTCACCCGTCTTAGCAATGACGGGAAATGCAATTACACAAAAGCCAAAGTGTAATGAACAGACGGGACAGATACCTGGATCTCCATATATTTATATCACCACCTTCAAGTCGACCCATAGGCTAATGGATCATTGCCTAAAAGAACACACACAAATCCATTAGCGAACCACTAATTATCAGTACACACTATTAACAAGGTTAATCAATTTGTTAGAACTTAAAAGCGACAAACCTTTCTTGCTTGTTCTTCCCTCATCTTTGCAACTCGAATGCCCTCAGTTGATGAATCAATTTTCTTCCTCGTGTTCAAGAGCTTAGGCCATACAACAAAGCAACAATCATAAACATCATAATTGTACCCATAAGAAGAAAACAAGAGGAATTTAACATTTTCTAAAAGCAAGTTATGACTATGAGCCAAGTTGTCCAGCTGTCAGCTTCATCTCCAAGGAAAGTTTTGCCTTCTCTCATTCAACATCACGAATTTCCTAATAGTTTTCTTCATTGTATCTAATCAAAAGTATTAGATAAAGTGGGCTAAATATTACACGTATTGAACTTCAACAACAGAGAATTGAAAAGGCCGACTACTTCACCCACACCATTGATCTAGACTTCTCGATTCAAGGCAAAAAGAATATGTCAAACTACAGTTGATTACTCTGTTATGTCGCAAATGGAACCTATTTATTTTTTCCCCAATGCGTAAGACTATGCTTAGAAGTGTTATGAGAAGCAAATCAAATTGGGCTATAGATCATATGAGAAAGTCCAACTACAGAGACCCATTATCGATTTACTGGCTATCTTTCCTACATTTTTTCTGAACTTTGATTTCGGTGGGTTGAATTGAAATACCTGTTCAAGAAAATTGGTTAGCCCAACAAGCCACCCTTGCATTCCTTTTTGCGAAATTGTGGGTGCTTATTTTTTTGGCTCATGCGTGCATCAATTTGAAAGACATCTACATTAATCTGTACACAAAACAAAACAAATCTACCTTTTGGGTGCTGTCCCGAATGTAAAAGATGCAAGACATCTCTCTCTAACTGTAAAAAGCGATCAAAAACAGCCAAATCACAGTTAGTGGCTCTATGGGCATACCTTGGGAAGATATTGGATGAACACTACCCAAAAAGACAAATAGATTAGTAAATTTCACCTTTCATTCTTGAGAGAGGGTTCCGAACCTCTGAATGAGACCGCTGATAGTCTGAGACGATGACCAAGAGAGACTGTTCCACAAAAAGAAACAGTTGGAGGGAAAATTAGGGGGAAAAAATTGCAAAGTAGAAAAATAACAATAGTTGGTACTCTGAAAAATCAAAAGCCCTAATGATAAACTCAGAACTACCCATATCATCAAGAACATATTCATATCCGATACAAAATGATTAAGGTTAAGCTGTAGAAGCGAAGGCCAAAGATTGCTATCCCAGAGTATATCAAGACTATGCACACCACAGCAAATAGCAATGCACCTGATAATTGCAGTCGAAACATCCATCTCTATAAGTATTAGAAGCCATCTGCCTTGACAATTGTTGAATGCTAAAACCAATAACCATAAACTCCATGCCAAATGCGAAGACTTGCTAAAATACAAATTTGAGAACAATAATAACAGTAAACTAATCATGCAGTGGATAGATTCCATCGAAATTGAAACCAATTGGCATGAGCCCATATCATTGTCCAAGAAACAATGCCCTCCATTATACGGTTTACTATTCATAATGGTCCTTTATATTTTTCATAATTGAGCAGAACTTAACTAAATCTTTAATTGGCTCTCGCAACACCACTCCCAAAGTGTAGCTCAGCTCAAAAGGCATATGAAACAAAATACATGTCCCAAAAATATGACAGATGGAAAACCAAGTTGCGAGTTCGTCATAGGCTAGATACCTATCATCTGTTTTCGCCAAATTTAAATACTTAATTTTTTCAAAATTAAGGAAATCTAAAAAGCAAGAAGTTAACAGTACACCAATAGCTTGCAACACAGTTTGAACTAAATGCCAAACCACACAAATTAAGCCAAGGAAGTGCATACACGCAAAGTGAAGACCAGATACAATGGTCCTCTAGTTATACACGCCAACTCAAATCCTGAAGAGGAGAAGGAAATGGAATTTATGAAGTGAAAGAGCATGGTGGAATATCAACATAGAAGAGTATGACATGTAAACGTATGGTAGAAAACAGAAATGACACAACCTTAGAAGCTACGAGCTAGTACTTGGAAAAGCAAACATTCTATTTTTTAAGTATATTGAAGACAATACCTCCACCCTTTTCTCTTTTCTTCCATCTATTTGAGGAAACACATTTGAATTTTCAGCCAACCAAAAATTAGGGAAAATATGAGGCAACAGTCATACCCAATGGTCTAGCTTGAGGCTGCTTTATTGGGTCCTCACATGTTCAAACTCCCATTGAATCCAATTTTCCTTTTCAAAAATGTTCCACCCTGGACCAAAAAGAACTGGAAAAATTAGAAAATTTCTAAAGTAAAGAACAAACAATAAGGAAACATGAGGTCCTTCCAAAACCCCCCTTAGATGCCTTCAAATATACTGGCTTATGATTGAGGCACTTGGCTTATAACAAAATTTATGGCAATTGCCAAAGAATGATCATAAACCACAATAATAATACGGACATAAGATCAAACAACTGCTAAAAATTAGTATCTTTCATCCAGGGCGGGAAAAACCAGCTCAACATGAGTAAATGAGAACAAACGTAGTATTAACACTGAAACCAAATTCCTTTATTACTTCCAGTAAGAACTCTTAACTGTGAATAATATGGAATGAAAAAGAGCTGGGGTAATAGCAAGGGCTCAAAACAGTAATCTGGACTTAAGATCACAGAGATCATAGAAGGGTCCAAACACTTAAACCCAATTCCTTTGATAATTAAAGAAAGAAAATTCATCATTACCCAAATCCTAAAAATTCAAAATTTTGAATATTGAAGGTGTGAAAAAGAGTTGTTGCTAAAAGAAGTCGTCAAATCTACTTTCAAAGTCCACACTTGAACCAAACAATTAGTTTGTAACATGCCGAAGAAAGCCACGAGGAAATGACACTCGTATAATCATTCCAGCAGCATCTGGACAATAAATTGCTTACGGAATACACATTTTGGTATTGGTAGAAATATTATTACCCTCCCCCCCCCCCCCCCCCCCCCCCCCGGGAAAAATTGCACACAATATCTTGCAAAACATCTAGGAGTACTTAAGAAGGCCACAAGGAAACTATATCTTGATAATTAGCCCATCAATATCTAGACACCAAATCCAACCCAGAAATACACATCTTTATGTGTTCACAGGAACACTTGACAATCGGCCAGAGGCATAAACGTATGGGAAACTGGGAAAAATTCAAGCAAACAACAATTGGAACCATATGTACAAGCTTCACACAACAGGTCTACACAAATAACACTTGAAAATACTATTAAGCCCCGAGAAACTCATAAAAACTATCCCGAATACGATCCGCGAACACCTAAAAAGACTACAATACAGTAACCAAACCACACCTCCATACTCATTCTGGCCACATGCACACAACAAATTGGACAAGAAATATACAATGGACCAAAGATGTAAACGCTGGAAGAACTGGAATCAAACCATGTGAAGAACAATTCGAGCCATACAAAGCTCCGCCCAAAATAAAGGTACACAAATGGGAACCTAGAATACTATTACCCACAAAAAAGAAAAGGAAAAGAACACACGTATAACCCTGTAAAACCTCGCTGGCGCCGAAATCTACCTACGCCATTTAGACAACACAAAAGGAGAACACAAACTGGAAAGGGGGCAACGAAGCAAGCCTGAAAGGGAACAAATCTCACCTCGCGGCACAGCTGTAAGTTGGCAACACCACCACAAAAATACTCGATCGGCACCGCTCTAAGTCGGTAACACCACCACAAAAATACTCGATCGGCACCGCTCTAAGTCGGCAACACCACCACAAAAATACTCGATGGCCTTACTCTGTCCAAATAAAATAAACAAATAGTTGGAGTTTTGGCTCAGCTCAGAATGAAATAGACAAAGAGTTGGAGTTTTGGCTTCATACCTCCGCACATATCCGGCGAGCAAGATCAAGGCCCCATACATGAATCAAATCATTCTGCTCTTGCTCCAGACCTAAGGACATGTAGTTTAACAAAAAATTAGAGGCCCATCTAAATATATAGACTAATAGACATCTTAAAGCGAAAAGATGGGGATTTCTTAGGCTGGACACTTATTGAGAGGAACCAAAGACATGGCGGCGGAGGGCTTTTCAGAGTGGATATCATTAAACACGACCACTACCATTTATTTTATAACATCTGGCTTGTTGCGGTGGCACAAGCTATTTGTGCCAAATCTTCACTCCCATCCTCAACTACCAATAACCCAAATCAACAATTTTAAGTCCATAAATCATAAAAAAAACAACTCTTCAAAAATAAAGAAAACCCCCTTTTTTCACACTGATAGAAACCCAGATTGACGAATTAAGAAAATCATAGGAAACCCTAAAATTCCTAATCTGAGACAGTTTTTAGAAATTGGAGCAAAGACGAGAAATCAGAACATGGGGATTTAGATTCTACCAAAAGTCATCACTTTGAGTGCAGATCACGAATAGTGTACTAAATGATCTTCCATCTTCCTCAGATGACCAGTAACCTAATCTATACCATATTTGATGTCGATATACATACGCGCATAATAAGATTCACGACGCAGCCCAAAAAAAAAAAAATTATATATATATGCGTGCGTATAGAGAGAGAGAGAGAGAGAGGTACCTCCTTACGGTCCTTAGCTCTATTCTCAATCAAATCGATTACAAAACCCGATCGTTCCGCTGCGTCGTCTTCCATTGGACTTCACCCTCGGTACTAATCAACCGCGGACATGATCTACGGAGAGATACGGTGGAAGTCGGCGGAGACGCGAGCAGTCACCGTTTTGGAAGAGAATGCCACTTTCTGATCCGGAGAAATGAGAGATAAGAATGAGGCGAAGGGAATACGGAGACGTGGCTTGATGTAGCCCACATTCTTCATCACATGAAGCGAATAGACGAAAATACTTTCGGCGGCAAAACCAGCGGCCCTCCAATTGAGGGGCTCAATTGGAAACATTGGGCAAAAATTGGCAGACATTCGAATTGCTGTTGTTCTCATAGTTTTAAAGCTTAGATAATGCAAGAAACGGTACTTAAAATTGTAAGAAGTTGCAATTAACACATATATGAGGCCAATGAGTTTACAATAAGCCTCTATTCTCATCACTTTAGATTTCATTAATTTGGAGAAGACACGCATGGTAAGTGTGACAGTGTTCGTAATGCAAGATACGATATTTAAAATTGTAAAAGGTTGCAATTAGCATATATATAAGGCCAATGAGTTTACAATAAGTCTCTATTCTCATCACTTCAAATTTCATTTGGAGGAGATCGACATATATGGTGACTGGTGTGACAGTGTTCGTAATGCAAGAAACAATATTTAAAATGGTAAAAAGTTGCAATTAGCATATAAGGCCAACATAAGTTTACAACAAGACCTCTATTCTCATCACTTTTAAGGGGTCTATATTATGATGCTTCACACGTGATATGATTAAAAAGGGAAGTCATACACTTATTTAAGCTATAGACCTAGTATTCGACCACAATACAGCTCTTACTAATATTTTATCTTAGTTTATCTCGTATATAGCACGGATATTTTTGCTACTATATATGTATGTATAAGGATTAGAGACAGTGGAAATGGGACAAATGTTATAAAGATGGAAAACTACAGCTGGGCCTTGATTCACCATGGCCGGATTTGGTTCTTTTGAAAATGGGTAGAAAAAGGAAATGCCAACCCATGACTAGAGCAGAGATGGTACTAGCACATGAGACAAACACAATCCAACCGAGCCCATCTGGAATGAAGACGGACACAAGGCAAGACCTGGTAACAATACCTGAAATCAGGGACGAAAAAGAAAATCATCAAACCAAATAGATAGCATCAATCAAACCCAAGCAGACAATTTTGAAGATCAGTTTTTAAATTAGTTTTGGTGCGTTTGGTTTTTGAAATACTAAAACCGAACTACTTCAACGCACAACGGATTTAAAGTTAAGATTTGCACACCAATTAATTAAAACCGAACCATTGCTTCTTTTTTCAAATATTGTATCTGTACAATTGAAAAACTACTGCATTTTGAGGCCTAAACCGATAACATCGAACTACTTCAACGCACAACGGGCCGATTGATTCGGTTATTGCAATTGATGGTCAGTTCCGATTTACAGAATTGCAAAACCCATATAATTGGTACGAAGTGAAAATTATATCTTAAAAAAACCGACAAAACCGAAGGGGTTTAATTACATGCATGGATACCTGAGATCAGGACAAGCATATCGAGGATTCAATGGCAGTAGAGAAAATGCCCAATGGTTTGTTCCTCCTCCTCCTCCACTCTCACTGCTTCGGATTTGAGTAGAGCTGCTGCTGCGAAGCCAAAGATGCATACTGCTGCGACGGAAATGGCCATGGTTGCGGGGCGAGTTTGAAATGGAGATTCTTTCCGATTCTGATACATTATCTGGATGAGGTCAACAAGCAACCCAAACTTGACGAAGACCATAGCATGCCATTTTGCAGATGAAATCCTTTCCGTTGCCTTTCCAATACTTACAGCGCTATTACAATTACCCGCAATGGCAAAAGGGTGAGCAGAAAAAAAAAAAGAAATGGAGGACAATAGACTTTGCCCATTTTAAAAATATATTTAGCACTATTGCACTTAATTTTACTTTTTTTTAACAGCACTATTGCACTTATCACGTAGTACATTATGTACTTGAATTGATCGAATTATTAATGGACATCCCTTCCTGAGTAGTTTAACGGGAGAAAATGTCAAGCACGTATTTATGAGTAAATTCAATGGGGCTAGTTCAAGAGACAAAATTAATCGGAGCCCCATGCGAATAATCGTAGTCGTTCAATTTGTTTAAAACATGTTTTTAAGGGGTCCCGTAAAAAATCAACTCATTTGGATAGTGGTAAGAACTTGATCGGCTCATTTAATTTTATCTTGTCAAATTTGATAGAAATCAGCTGAATGATCCGATCATGCCCTTATATTTATTCGAAGGTGTTGGATTTTTACAGGAGCTCTTAGAAACATGTTTTAAATAAATTCAACGGCTCCGATCACTTGTGCGAAGCTCCCACGCAAAACTTGCGTCAAATGTAGTGTAAGTAGAACCGACCCCAAATTCAATACTGTAATCTTTTGCATTCAGCTGTTTTTAGGTTAATATTTAATAATAAGATTGAAAAAAAAGTTACCAAAAAAAAAAAAAACTGAAAATGAAACTGCAGCCTATTTTGGCAAAGATAAGCCTAGTGATTTAGGCCCGTTCCAGTTTCTTGGAAAAAGTACTTTTTGAAAAGAAAAATAATTTTAAATTCAAAAATTATGTGTTTACGCAAATAATTTTCATACCAATATGGATCTTATTTGATAGATTTCATTGAAAGCTTTTAAACGGTGAAAAAAATCAAAAAATTATTTTTCATTTTCATTATGTTTGAGCTTGAAATTACTTTTTTTTTTGAAAAAGAATGTTTAAAAAGAAAGCGGAACAACACTTTAGTTTTTTATCCTTATTAAAAAAAATTGGCACCAAATTTTTGTGGATTATTGATTCGTCTCGACGAGAGAAATTGAAAAAATAAAATAAATTTTTTTTCTAATAAAGACAAAAAATAAATGAAGTGACTTATTTTTTTCAAAATATATACATTTTGATGTTTGCTGCCCAAACAAATTACTTAATCAAATTTGGCGAAATTGCCGGCAAATATAATTTAGGGTGCATGGGTTTCAATTAAAAAGTAGGGAATGACTTTTTTTTTTTGTCTTTCTTTAATTTTTTTTTTTGGTATTTGTTAATTTTGGGTCAAAATTTTGTGACTAACTGATTCATCTTAATAAAAGGAACTGCAAAAGTATAATTTTTTATTGGAATCCTTAATTTTTATGAAATACAACAAATAAATAAAAAAGACAATTTTTTAATTTATTGTCTTTTTAAAAAAAATTATATTTTTTCAATTCCTCTTGTTTAGATGAATTAATAAGTTAAAAAAAATAAAAAATATCTCTATGTAACTAGAAGACTTTTTAATCCAAAACGTGAATCACCCAACTGGTCCCATCCATAATCTAAAAGTTGTGGACTTAAGTCACCGTTCCCGTCAGATCCGGGGGCCTGTGGTGACTTGGGGCAAGTCACCACAGGGGTTCAAAAAAGGGGCCGAGAGACCATTTTTTGGTGAAAAGTCGAGAAGAAAAATTAAGTGCTTCAACTTTCAATCTGTTTGAATCGGTGTAAAAATCTTATTTCTTTTATTATTTTATTCTAAAGGGTCATAATTAATTTTTGACTTTAGGGTTCCGTTAGTTAGAACTAAGAGATATTTGGTTATACTACTTTCTTAGGACTAATTAATGAAAGCTCTAAAGTTAAAAATTAATTATGACCCTTTAGGATAAAATAATTATAGAAATAAGATCTTTGCATCGATTCAAAAGGATTAAAAATTGGAACACTTAATTTTTCAACCATCTTTAGGCAATTTATATATTAAAAAATATTGTTAAAAAATTAAGTACTCTAATTTTTAATCCGTTTGAATGTTGCCTTCAGGACCTCAAAATTAATCATAGTGCACACAAGCTGGCCCGAACGTCTGGTTATAAAAAAAATAGTGCCCAACATTCTTTAACACCATACATTTTGTGGGATTTAGGCCCGTTCTGCTTTCTCAAAAAAATACTTACTGTAAAAAATATGGACCTATTTTCAAACTTAAAAATAATGGACTTGCAAAAATAATTTTTAAATTTTGTTTGCAGGGTTTGATAGATCTCATTAAAATCTATTGAATATTTTTTTTTATTTCAATAAGTCTACTATTTTTAAATTTAAAAATTACAAATAAATACTTATTTTTTAAAAATCCAATCCAGAATGGGGCCTAGCATTGTTGAGGAGGGTTGTGGCATAACTTGGCAGTGCCCTCAAACCACCGAATAATTAAATTTTCTATTAAAATAGTGACATAATACTTGAGGGGTTATTTGTACGTAATATTTGCCTGCCAGCACCATCCTATCCGTTTGAATTATCTTTTTTAACGTCGTGTCCACTCCACATTGAAACATCTACAAGCAAGTTGGAGTCAAACGTATTCATTGAACGGCTCAAGTCGTGAACGGCTAAGGCTTCATTCCGGAACGTGAAATAAGCATTTATTTTTAAAGAAAAAAATTTTAAGTTCAAAAATAATAAGATTATTGAAATCTAAAAATATGCAATATGGATACGGTGCAAAAAAATCAATTTTTTTGCACATTTACATTATTTTTTAGTTTTAAAATGTGAAATAAGTATTTATTTTTTAAGAAGATATTTTGGAACGGGCTCTAAAGGCCTCTCTCTCTCTCTCTCTCTCTCTCTCTCTCTCTCTCTCTCTCTCTCTCTCAATGAGGAATTCCTTATATAGCTAAAATGCGGACTTTCATTTTTGGGTCATATTTCAATAATTTAAACCGTTCAACTTGTTCATAGCATGTATTTAACGATACTCGCAGAAATCAGCTCAAAATATGATCGAAAAGTGATCAATCCAAATAGTTTTTTATAAAATTGGACTAGAACTATATTATGGATCTCATGTTTGGATCAAGCACTTTCCGTTTATATTTTTAAGTTGATTTTCCGCAAGTACCCTTAAAAACATATTTTAAACAAGTTGAACAGTTTAGACCATTAAAATATGACCCAAAATGCTTCAAACTATGAGGTCCGCATTTAATGTCCTCATTTTAAGATCATTATTATTAGAAACTCATTGTTTCTATATATACACATGGGAACCCAGCTAAAGGCCTAAGCGGATAAACCAATCTTGATTCCTCAGATCCTGACATTACAATCGAAGAACAGCGTAGAAAAAGAGAACTAAAGAGGCAAAGTCAGAAAATATATGGTAGAGACAAGGGGAAGGAGAGATCGACAAGAATTTATAAATGATGGCTAGCTAGCTTCATAGACACCATGCACATAGTGGGGCTCCTGTCCGATTGATTCATAACTTGTTCTTGATCCTCCTCCTCGCCCTGCAAAACGCCCTGCAATCCGGGATGGCCCTCCGCCGCAAGGATCAGTATTGCTTCTAAGAGATGTGGAAAAACCAAGAGCTAGGGTTTTTAGGAATGAGTAGTGCGTACCTTTCCCAAGGAGGCATAACGGTATATTTATAGGGATTTCCTAGTTGGCTTCCAAGATTGCACCAACGCTCAACACGTGTCGGCTGACCTCGCCCATGCGTCACCACAGGGTTTTGTAACCGTTTGGGCGGTGAGCTGGCACCTCACGCCAATCCTGGTAACCACTCAGATGACGTCATGACCATCATCACGGTTGAGATCGTTATCATCATCCGGATGAGCTGGCGGTTTGTCCCACGCTCGTTCAACACCGAGCGTGGGGCCGATGGTCGATGGTCCGACGAAGCTGCTCTTCCAAATAGGGGGAAAAAGAGCTTCGGTGTATGGCCGTCGGCTTGGCCGAGCCTCATGTTACTTCGCTAGGAACGGATCGGGTTCCGAGAGTTCTGATGCGGAGCGATGCTTCACGTACGACACGGGCTATCTCGCTCGGTCTACTACACACATCCCGAACAGCAAAAAGTTTATAACCACAAAAACATTCACAAAAGCACATACATACATAAACGCTCATAATTTGCATGTGTGTGTATGTATGTGTGTTGTGTGAATGTGTTCATGCTTGTAACAAAATTGCCGAAAAAAATAATGAACAGCTGAAATAAAACAGAGAGAGAGAGAGAGAGAGAGAGAGAGAGAGAGATGGACAGATCGGAGAAAGTCTACAATACACACTCCTTAAAATGGTGTACCATATGCACCTATTTTATGGTTCATTCATAATATTTTATTGTGTTTCGTAACTTTTGTTCTTGAATTTATAACTTTTCAGCAGTACAATTCGTAACATTTTCATGATGATTCATAACATTTTAGTGTATTTCGTAACCTTTACACGATTCGTAACTTTTTAGCAATACGATTCATAACATTTGCTCTATAATTCATAACATTTTAGGAGGTGCATATGATACACACCCAAATAAGAGGTGTGTATTGTAACCTTTCCCGACAAATCGAGGATCCAAATCACTGCATACAAGTATATGTATACTAGAATATATATATATATATATATATGTCTACTAGCTAGCAAACTAATATATATGCATACCAAGTGACCAACAAAAATGTTACTGTTGATCATCTTCACGAGGACGACCACCGCGTATCCTCGTGTCCCCCTCCGATCTTCCTCCTCTAGATTGTTGTAATTCCTCTCTACGAACCATGTATTTAAAAAAGCAAGTTACTAAAATAATGTAGAGATCCACAACGGCGTAATTCAATCAAAACTTGTCACATCATATTTTTGAATTAAAAAAACTAAAATTTGGAAACAGAAGGAAAGTTTCAGGAAACAGTTTCAAACTGATAAAAATTGATTACTAAAAATAGAAAACAGTTTTTCCAAAACACTTTCTAAAAAAACATTTTTCCGAAGACTGTTATTTCTAAAACAGTTTTCATTTTTGAAGAAAAACTGTTGTTTCAAACAGAACATACAATTTTTGAAATTACAGTAATTTTTTGGAAATATCGTTAAGAGAGGGGAGAAGGTTAAGTAACAGTAGTAGGATTCAACATGCATGAATGCCAATTAACCTGATGATGATGATGACGGGGGCATCATGCCGCCCACGGCGATGTCGACCAGCCTGCGGTACGTGCTCTCATGATCACCGGTTCTACGCGGACTTGGAGATCTGCAACTTAGCTAGTAGTTTCCTCTTACTGCTTCAGCTAAAAACTCAAGATAGCCTGCATGTATATGGATCCTGTGAGTAACGTTGTAAAAGGATATTTATAGAAGGGCAAATTTCACTTAGCTACTTCTTGATTGTGACCAAAGTTGTCAATCCCGTACCGGCCAGCGTACCGTTTTTACTACTGGAATGCTACGTTTCGGTACCGGTCTGTATTTCGGTGCCGTTCCGGATTTTCCGCAATTTTTTTTATTTATATTCAATATATGTTGATGTAATTGCAAAATTTGAAGTATAAACATAAATAAAATGTAAGCAAGACTCCCAAACAATAAACCAGCAGTTTCCATTCATTGAACTACTCATCTTTTGACTAATTCATATGCAAACCAAGTTCTCAAAACAGCTGGTTCAAAAATAAAAAAAGGTCCTCAACACAGATTATATATTACTCCTATACTCACTAGATCATTTCTCTCCTTCACATCTTACTCCTATACTCCCCGCCCGCCTCACTGTGGCGTTTCTCAGGTTAGCCACACAAGCACTGAAGCAAGCGTTCGGCACTCACGTGAAAAAAAACAGAGTGTAAATTTGTACCGCCGGAACACCGGTATTGTCCGATACATCCAGTATTTTCCGGAACAGTCCGGTATTTCAAGCGGTACAGATCTCTACTCTTTGCGTTTCGTTTTAGGGCCGGTACGGAACGGATTTGATAACTTTAATTGTGACCTATCACTTTGAGGTTCCTCCTATTAATTTGATTCCCCACCAGTCATTTCATTTCATTTTCTGGTTTCCTTTGAGTTTTCCTCAATTTTCTGTTTCCCCACCAAATAAAATCTGTCAGCTGGCCCCACCACTGCTGCCATATTCAGTAATTCTCCAAAGCGCTTTCATTGAGACATGTTTCCCCACCAAATAAAAGTCGGATTATTGCAACTACCATCCTCATACAGAAGGGAAAAAAAATTGGAAACTAATCAAATTTCTTAAGGACCCGTATCACTAAGATTTTCATGTTACAATCAGTATTTATTTTTTATTTTATGAGACAAGTCATTCTCTCATAATTAATTATCTTCAATTTAAAAAATAAGTATTTATTATTTTAGTTAATGAGGTGGAGTCTAAATTTAAAAACAAGCGAAAATCTTGAATCACCTACTTGAATCACCATGAGGTTCCTCCTATTTTAATTTGATTCCCCACCAGTACTTGATTGTGACCAATCCCTTTGAGCAGCTCTCTTTCCTTTGAGTTTCCCTCAACTTTCTGTTTCCCTTCCAATTTAAAAATCTGTCACCTTCTTGATTGTGACATATCCTTTGAGGTTCCTCCTATTAATTTGATTCCCCACCAGTCTGCCATTTCATTTTCTCTCTAATATCCATTTCATTTAATCAAGAATTCTTCTCCTCCCCGTTTTAAGAAACCACACAAGATTCTTAGAAAATGACTTGGTATGTCTTACAGTATCAAGTTAAAATTTTCCCTTGTTTACCAAAAGAGAGAAAAAAAACCCAAATCCTTACATTTTAGATTCCACAAAACTAAGATGGTTTTATGATTTTTTTTTGTAAAAAAATTACAATTTTACTTACCGCACAAATTGAATCTACATTACCATTTACCATGATTAAAGTGATTCAAGAATAACCCCAAAATGATTTAGATCGCTACAATAGTTAGCATTTTCCCTTTTGTTTTCTTTTCCCATTCATTAAACCTAATATACTTTATCTGAATTGGGAGATAGTGTTGTGCAATGGTGTGCGCAACACCATGCTGCGCACCTCTGAGCAATCAGATTGTGCATCCGATGGCTTGGATCTCATCTCGGCAGTAAACAACTCTCAATCATTGGTTGCCGAAATGAGATCCGAGTCTCTGATGCATGATCTGACGGTTCGGAGGTACACAACGGCACCTCATTGCATAGCACCAACCTGAGGGACTTGGGGCAACTAAGGTGTTTCCCAACTTTAGAAACCAAAAACGTAGGCAACTGAGGCGTTTCCACTTTGACAACAATTTTTTGATTTTGTCTTTATTAAAAATATTGCATATGTTAGTTTTGTGGCAAACTTTTATACATTCAAGAAAAAGCTAGAAAAACTTATTTTTTTTGTTTGTCTTGGATATTTACCAAAATACTTGTGTAAAAGTAATAAATTTTTATTTTTTCGATTTTTCTCATCGAGACGAAAGCTTAATACATAAAAATTTGACATAGAACTAACATACGTGGGAAAAAATTGAATAATGACAAAACTAAAAATTAAACTGTTGTCAACAAGTTACTGGACAAGGTCAGTTTACTATATGGTCTACGGGATTTGTAAACAAGGCGAAGGGCGAAAAACGCAATAGAGTATTCACATGTTCAAAGTGTTTCAGTCCCAAACAAAAGCCATGTTTAAAGACCTTATATTAAGCTTTAAACAGAAGGGCAAGAATTGAATATAGCAGCACATACAGATTTAAACATCTTAACTTCTAACCAGAATACTAAAACCTCTTTATTTCACGGTACAACGAGCAAGCTGAACTTCAGGCAACAATATAATATGTTCTAAGACAATAAACACAACTTTAGTTTATTCTGTCATAATTCTCAAATAGACGAAGCTTGGTAGAAGAAAGTCTGCTAGCATCGTAACAGCTCTGCCCGAAATCTTGCCTCATGGGCTTCACCTTGAAAATTCAATCCAATTTGCTGGCAAAAAAAAAAAGGAACAAGAGAAAGTAGGAAGATTCAGTACAAAAACTCAACAAAGCCATCTAAATATTGACGGACATCAAAGCCTCAAAACCACCACTGGACTTACAGGCCAGGTGGTACCTGCTCCTATGCCGACATTGGTGTTAGGGCCTTATTACCAAGTCCCATTGTGTCTTGCAAAATGAGAACACCAAGCATAGCAAAACACTAGAACCCCAATGCTTAGGCTGTGTTTGGATTGTGTGCGGGGATCTAATAAGGGAAAGCAAAATGATAGGGGCCAAAACAATCGTGGTTAGCTTCTTCACTACATTAGCCCCTTCATAATTTCCTCTACCTCTCCATCCCCACAAAATCCATGATCCTACTACCACAGGCTTAGTGGTCAAGCATACAATGACAAGTACTTTCATATTCCTCAGTTACCTCAACTCAACGCCTAAACTGGTGTATCCGGCTGGTTTTCTGGCGCAGAATCTACAAAGGCAGGTAGCTGATTGTATGCCTCATTCAACCTAGACAGAAGAGGGTACGGAGTCTGCAAAAAGACCAACAAGAAATTTGAAACAGTAGCAGATGAAGACAAAAAATGATAAGAAAAGCATCAATGTCATGTAACAAGCAGCTAGGGAACAAGCAGTAATTTCATGCACAGTGAGGTCAGTGCACATATCAGAGAGAGAGAGAGAGAGAGAGAGAGAGAGTCATTGCACAAAGAACAAATCCTAAGGAGATAAAGCACCATTTGAAATCAACGGTGTTCCAAGTTCATCAGAGGAAAAACTTAGAAGCTGAAATTTAGAATAAGTGTTGCACATGTATGTATAGATGTGATTCTTTCTATAATACTCTCACAATCAGGAATGTAACCTATAGATTAGACATTTAAGTGTTTGCACTGTCTTATTAAACATTTGATGGGGAAGATAAAAATAGCTTTAAACAATCCATTGTACAGAATCTGGGATCACCATAAACTACAATTCCTATACACCAGCATCAAGCATCAGATCCACAAAAGAAAAGAAGAGAGCAGAGATAGTTCACAGCCCACCAATATGGATTGCCCCCTTTCTTCCCCACCTTTCTCGGGGAAGTAAGTACGCTAGAACTTCTACATGCACATTATAACGCTGAAACACAAATCACAACAAATTAACTTGGTCATGAGATAAAGGATTGGCGTTACCATATCAAGACTGAACCTTTTGATTGCTCCATAAAGCTGAGGTGCTATAAAGCAATCTGCCTGTAAGTAATAGCCAAATTATATTACGTAGTATGTGAAACAAAAAAATTTCACAATGGGTTAATAAATCATTAAAAACTTCTGAGACATAGGCAATGCCCCCTTGAGCATTGATAATCTAATAAGTACTCACACTAAAGCAATACGCAACTAAAGTTTTTGAATCAGGTGTCGTTCCTTGCAAAAAATTGCTAGAGCATGAAAAGTAACATTGTCATGTTAAATCCTAGTATCTGGACCGATATTTGGTACAATTCCTGTTTTGGGACTATTGACCCATGGGTCTAGTTCATAATTGTGTTTAGACTGGGTTTAGACTGTGGTTCAAATAACATTAGTTCATATTTACAAATCCAGTTTGCCACTAGAAAGGGTTTTGGTTGGTTCAAAGAGTCCATCCATTTCCAAAGCCATTGTACTGAGAAACAATCTGGATCCTAACAGAAAAGAATTGAGAAAGAGTTATATGTGCCCATTTACACTATGCAGTTCTGAACATCGTTTCCTGTGTTGAACACAGATTGCAGGGAAGAAACAAACCAGATAGACTTCATCTCCAGTGGCATATTTCCCAGCATAGTCATGTAACAACTTCTCAAGTGCTGCAACATGTGTACATGGAAATTAGTTGAAATTCAACAAAATTTTCTAAGTAACCCCATTCATATCACAGGCAACTCAAGACTTATAAGCAGTCGGTGTTTGCCCAGAAATTCAAACACGCAAATGATTTACCCCCAACTCAAAAGTCAAAATGGCGTTGTATTTGGTCTAGGATTAACAAGAATATAAAAGTATTATTGACGATGCAGAATACAAATTGATACTTACAAAAACATAATAAGCCTAAATAACACAAATAGACAGCATATTTTTTACAGGGCCTACCAGTAGATCCATCTTTCACACATACCAATCAATGGGGGGTAGAAGATAAGCAAATGATGCACTTCCAACACTCCGCTCCTCCCATCCAGAGATAATACTTATCTTGTTTTGTTTTGAGATTTTGGATTTGTAGGTAATGAGTGTAGTCGTATAGAGAGAAATATAGTAGTGATTGGAAATAGGGTAACGATGGGAGAGAGATAGACAGAAGAATGAGAGTAATGATTGGAGATAGGAGTAATGAGTGGAGAGAAAAATAGGATAATGATTAGAATCCAAAATCCAAAACCCTTAACCGAACAAGGTCTTAATGAATTAACTAATACTAGCTTTGACAGTTCAGTAAGATTGATTGATGCAGTCTTGCTGAGTGTGTTGATACAATCATTTTAAAACACCAGAACTTATTTGTCTGTGTCAAAAAAGCGGTTTGTACATCCTCACAGCATAAATAAAGTTGCTTCTATTAACTAGGGCATACGATGTAGGGCCAAAAAACATAAGTGCAGGACACGATATCCATAGTACTGGAGGTGCTGCTTAAAGTAGGTTTACAAACACTGTGTCAACAGTAAGGGCTTCTAGTCAAGGAGAACATGGACATTTAAGGAGATAACAAGGTCACATCTACCAGTTCAAGTTCTTATTAATGGGCATTTAAGGAAATAACAAGGTCACATCTACCATTTCAAGTTCTCTGTATTACTGATAGGTGATGATGCTAATGACTAATTTCAATGCTGAAAATTTTCATGTCAAGATATACTATTTTGCAGCTTACACTAAATGTGTTCAAGACTTCATCTCAGTACCAAAGCGGTAGAATGCAATCATTTCATAGCTTCTAAAACTCTTTATAAATAGGCCAGACTGTAGAAAGGCAGTTCTGGACTTAAACAAAATTTTAAACCATTACTAGATTTATCCAAGAGAGATCCCAGCATATGTTTATAATATTGGTTTAATAAAATGTCCCAACACTGAAGGGAGTTAAAGAAGAACAATATGCACAAAGAAATGCACGTTGTAGAATGGAAGAAAATGGTAACATCTAACAATGTAACATATATCCCACGAAGCTAATACCAATGGAAAAACATTCATTGGAATGAGAAAACATTAAAAAATAAAAACTTCATCCGAGACAGATTTATCTAATTGGGAAAAACTCCCCAAATTTCATCAACAGGAAATGCTTACCTTCTAAACCTTTCCCAATATGATTCCTAGCCCAAACACACTGCTCATCTGGATTAACTTTCTCAGCAATATACTTCTGCATATTGAAAGGCAGGAGGGAAAGAAAGGCACTTATCGTACTATCCTTAAAAACAATGTGATGAAAGCATTATACAGATTTCAGCAATGAAACACTAATCTAAGAACACTGACCCTGCTCCATTACTCACCAGCACAGCTAGGTTCTGAAGAAGTTGTATACTTGAACAAACAATATTTGCAGCCTATAGCTCAAATAAATAATTCATTGAGGGTTAGTCCAAGGAAGTAAAAATAGGATGAAATGATGACAAAGTAAAAACAACTGATATAGTTCAGAAACCTAAAACGGTACTTCAACTTGAACAGGAGTTCAAAAGAAGAGAGATTTGTTACAGGGGATGTGTGGTAGAAATCAGTCAACTCATAACAGTGGAGAAATGCAAATAAATTTCCAATACAATTTGGGATTTGAATACGTGGTTTTAAAAAAAAGGGAACAATCACAAAACCCCTGGCCCCTGGCCTCCAAAATGGAAAGGAGTTACACTTTCTTTTTCTTCTTTTGTTTTTTGTTTTTTTTAATCCATTTTGTGTTTCATTTTGTCTTGCTTGGTCTAGGCAAAACAAAAGTGGATCACCTCTGAGTGAGAAACCAAGTACGGAAGTACCAGTAGGACCAGAACATCTGTTTTCTGTTGAATGGAGTGCAAAAGATTTCTATGTTCTTTACTTCATGTTTGTGATTGAAAAAGTCGATGGGCTTCATTTTACTCCTCAGTCCTCACAAGAACAAAATCAAGTGGTCTGACATTTCATTTGACAGTACCATTGTTCAAAAGAACACAGGGAACCTCCGAGAAATATCCTTGTGGAAACTAACTCCACCACTGGTAACTAATTTGGCCAGTATCATCTCAATTTGTCTCTCTGGAGGTATCCATACCCCACTTGTGACGCACTGGTGAATACAACAATCTACGAGGTGCCCTCAAGAAAACAGCTCAGAAAAATTGATAATAAGTTAAATGACCTGTACCTGGTAGTTGATTGCTCTTCGCTGAAGATCATGAGGCAACAGCGGATGTTGAGGATATTTCTCTTCCAGATACTGCAAATCATAAAGAATGTGTTGAAAAGTTCGAAGATGGTATTACAACCATTTGCAATACCACTGACATGAGGTGAAGAGGATAAATGCCCAAGCCACTCACCAACAAAATTGCAAAAGAGTCAGAAACTATAGTGTCCTCATCCACCAACACTGGCACATAACCAATTGGATTGAGCTTTGTAAACTCTACAACCAAGAGAAAAAAATCGATCAATAAAGCTTACAAGAATAGTCAAAGCAATATCGGGCACCGATAACATTTGTGTCACAGGCCTGCAGTTGTAAAATATGAAACCATGCGGCGGGATTTAAATTGTGTAAACCCAACCTTAACATTATGAAAGAAACTGTTTTCCTTTTCAAACCCAACCTTAACATTATGAGAGAGAACAATTGGTTCTAAAAGTAAAGACAGAGAAATCCAGTAGAGAGTGCGAAAACCAAAAATTGAAACAAAAGGGTTTCTCATAGACAATTTGAAGTAGAGAGAGGCTTTTTTTTTTTATCAGACATGTTTTAATTACAAGACAAGACCTACATAGTTTTGGCAGATATTCATAGAAAGATTATAAAATTTCAACCATAATGAAAAAGTAAATACAATCTTCATTTTGAGCACGCCAAATCATGATGAATTATGTGTGCAATAATGATATAGAATGCCATCGGACGATATGATAGAAAAAATATTTCTGTATTTGTTTCTGGTAATTAAACCATTTTATTAGAAAACATTTCAAGATCAATTCTTTAACTCATCAAAATTGTTCCATAAAAACTCGAATGAGCGGATTTTATCTGGCAAAATCATCCAACCAAAATTTTTCTCATAGTTCGGCCCCTTTGATTCCTGGCTCCGCCACTGCCCAAATCACACTTTAAATGTAGTTAAGAACCCAGTAAGTAAGAACTACTCACCAGGACTGAATTGCTCCGCTTTCAGCAAATTAACTGCTTTGTATTCATACTCCAGGCCTGCACCAAACCGCAACAGTAAAAATAATTCAATCATCAGTAGAACAATGGTTAGGGTTCTGAGAAAAATCGAAAATTCGCAAAACAAATGGATTGACCAGACCAGAAATTGATAAGAGAGAACCTTTCAATTTGAGGGCAATCCGAACTCGGTGAGAGCAAGAACTCCGGAAGTAAGAATATAGCTTCAGCTTCTTTTGCTACTCCACGCTGCTCGCCTGATTGTGAATTGCAATTGTTAGACGATTGGTGAGTTATTTCAGTTCGTTCCAACAGAAAGAGCAAGAAATACGGTGACGAAGATGAGAGAGAGAGAGAGAGAGAGAGAGAGAGAGAGAGAGAGAGAGATTCACCATTGTTTCAGCGAACTTCGATTTGGGACTGCAAATTGGCTCGTTTTCAGTGACTGGAAATGCCGTAATGGCTTTTGGAACTCGTGGGTAAAAAAACAAAAGAAGATTTTCTTACCCAAAAAAATAAATGAAGAAGATCAAGTAAGGGTCCTTGATTTTCTTATTTTGCTCTTTGTTTTTTTTTTTTTTCTAAACCAAAAAAGGGGAGAGAAAAAAATTTAATTGGAACTTGTAAAAAGAAAGAGAAAAAGAAGAGAAAATGATTAAGAAGGAAAATTCGGTGAAAGATGATAGAAATTTTTTACTATTTGTTCTTCTTTACTTTTTCATGTTTCTTCTCTTTTTCCACAATCAACCAAGCAAGAGAAGGGAGATTTTTAAATTTTCTCTTTTTTCTTCTTCCAAAAGTTCCAAACACAGAAAGAAAAGGGAAAGAAAAAAGAACTTTTTTTCTTTTGTTTCTTAAATTAAGTTGACAAATGAAATTTTAAATATAGAAGTTAAAATTGTTCTTCCCTTTTTTACCTTTGCTATATAAAACCGAACAAATGAAACAAATTTACCTTTTTGATAATTTGGTTACGGCCCATATTTTTTTATGTTAGAATTTAGAAAACAAAAGGTAAAAGTAAGAAAAGATGAGCTTTTGACTTCTCATTTTGACCTTTTCATTTTAATTAAAATAAGAGACCCTAAAAATGTGTTATGCATATATTTTCTAAACGTTATGCCTGTTGCATAATGGATTCCACAAATATCGCAAAAACATATAATACAGAGGCTCCCAATTCCAAAACTCCCTTGAAGTCTGAAGATAAGTTGATCCTGCCTCTCACGTGGCACCCACGTCCCTCTCGCTTTATGGCTCTCAGTGGCATCTTATGCAATGGCAATCGGCAAATTACTTGAACTGACTTGCCCGATTCCTAAGAAGAATCCGCCTTGAAGCCATCAGTTAGCATCACTTGGCTAACCAGTTCCTCGCGCGTGTGTTACCATCTGAGCTGGTACGCTTATTGTTAACAAAAGACAAACAAAAACATGTATAGTATATTTTCGAAAATTTTAAGATGGGCACTTTTAATGTTAGTTTTGGATGAAACTGTCATCCTAGACATTGAAAGTATGAGATGACAGTTTTAAACTATCATCTTATATGTTTTTATGACACTTTCTGACTGTCATCTTTTATGATCAACTGCAATGTCAGTTCTAACTAAAACTGTCATTAAAAGGGCTTAGTTTCAATGTCGCTTTTAAGGAAAACTGTCATTAAAAGGTTTCCCGTATGGGCTTCCGGAAGCGCATGTTTTAATGTCAGTTTTAAGCAAAAACTGACATTAAAGAAAAAGATAATAATGTCACTTTTATTCTAAACCGTCATCTTATATCGCAAAGATGACAGTTTGTAAGATGGACTGTCATCAAAAGTCTACCATCATATTTTCGATGACAGTTTTACAAAAACTGTCATTGTTTCAATTTTTTGAGTGTCATCTTTTAAGGTTTTTGTAGTAGTGGTTCCAAACACAGAAAGAAAAGGGAAAGAAAAAAGAACTTTTTTTCTTTTGTTTCTTAAATTAAGTTGACAAATGAAATTTTAAATATAGAAGTTAAAATTGTTCTTCCCTTTTTTACCTTTGCTATATAAAACCGAACAAATGAAACAAATTTACCTTTTTGATAATTTGGTGACGGCCCATATTTTTTTATGTTAGAATTTAGAAAACAAAAGGTAAAAGTAAGAAAAGATGAGCTTTTGACTTCTCATTTTGACCTTTTCATTTTAATTAAAATAAGAGACCCTAAAAATGTGTTATGCATATATTTTCTAAACGTTATGCCTGTTGCATAATGGATTCCACAAATATCGCAAAAACATATAATACAGAGGCTCCCAATTCCAAAACTCCCTTGAAGTCTGAAGATAAGTTGATCCTCTCTCTCTCTCTCCCCCTCTCTCTCTCTCTTTATGGTTTCTTCATCTTATGCAATTGCAATCGGATTACTTGAACCCGACTTGCCCGATTCCCTAAGAAGAAATCCGCCGCGAAGCCATGAGTTAGCATCACTTGGCTAACCATTTCGCTTACTGTCTTTGATTCCTCTTTGGTTGTCTTGTTTGGTTTTAATTTTGGTGTAGTAGTACTTGGGATGAAAAGGTGAACATGGATGTCTTCTTAATTTGTGTTTGTTTGTTGCCTTCACATATACAGTACGCCCTAGTACACGGGCCATATTGAAAATCCGAGGTTACGGATTATGGAAGACCATATCCGGACCATAAATAAAAATTTTAATCTTCAATTTGAGTAAAAGTTTGAGTGAAATCTCCAGTGCACTAATGGTAATGGAAAAGCCAGATTTGGATTGAATTTCAGGGCGACAATGGGAGTGCATCAGAGAAATCAACGATGGCAGAGGATTCCAAGGACTTCTTTCTCTTCATGGACTGCTAATTGGAGTACTACTAGAAGCAGAACGTGAGTTTTGAAAGTACAACTCCTTGGGGCAGGCTAGTAGATTCAATTGTGCTGTGGGTCTTCCTTATTTTCTTAGGTAGATTACATTTGGAGGAGACGCACACGGCGACTGATGTAACAGTGTTCGTAATGCAAGATACGGTATTTAAAATTGTAAAAGGTTACAATTAGCATACATACAAGGCCAATAAGTTTACAATAAGACCTCTATATATTCTCATGATCATCACTTTTAAGTGGTCTATATTGTGATGCTTCACACATGATCATATAATTAAAAAGGGAAGTCATACACTTTATTTAAGCTATAGACTTAGTATTCAACCATAATACAACTCTTACTAATATTTTATCTTGGTTCATATACATATAAGGATCAGGGACAGTGGAAATGTGACAAATGCTGCAAGATAGAGAATTACACCATTCTGGGCCCTGATTCACCATGGCCGGATTTGGTTCTTCCGAAAATGGGTAGAAACAAGAAACACCAAGCCACGAGTAGAGCAGAGACAATACAAGCACATGAGACAAACACAATCCAAACGAGCCCATCTGCGACGAAGACGGATACAAGGCATGACAGGGTAATAACACCTGAAACCGGGGACGAAAAAGAAACCGTCAAACCAAATGGATAACATCAATCAAATCAAAGCAGACAATTGTGATCGGTTTTTAAATTAGTTCCGACGCGCTCGATTTTGAAATACTAAACATCAAATTTCGGTTCACTTTTGGGCTCAAAATTAAGATTCGTACACCAATTAAAACAGAATCATTGTATTTGTATAATTGGATAACTACTGCATTTTGAGGCCTAAAACTAATAGCATCGTACTACTTCAAAGAACAATGGATTGATTCGGTTATTGCAATTGATGGTCAGTTCCAATTCATAGAATTGCAAAACCAATATAATTGGTACCATGTGAAATTATATCTTAAAAATCAACAAAACTGAAAGGGTTTAATCACATGGATACCTGAGATCAGGACATTCATGTCGCGGATTTGATGGCAGTAGAGAAAATGCCCAGTGGTTTGTTGCTCCTCCTCCTCCTCTTCCTCCTCCTCCACTTTCACTGCTTTGGATTTGAGCAGAGCTGCTGGTGCGAAGACAGAGATGCATAGCGCTGCGAGGGAAATGGCCATTGTGGCGGGGCGACTTTCAAATAGAGAATCTTTTTGGTTCTGATATATCTGGATGAGGCCCAGAAGCAACCCGAGATTGGCCGAGACCAAAGCATACCATTCTGCAGATGAAATCCTTTCTGTTGCCTTTCCAATAATAGCACTATTACAATTACCAAAATGGCAAAAGCGTGAGGAGAAAGAAATGGAGGACATTAGACTTTGCCACTAAAATAGCAAAAAGTCTAAGAGCAAGTTTAATAGTAATTAGGTAAAAAAACTTGTGAACAGTGCACATTTTTTATCTTACCTACTCACATTTTTTTCAGCACTACACCAACACTATCTATTTAACTTATTCTCTATTAAAATATATTTCTTTCTTTCTCAAACAGTGCAACAAAGTATAGTTTTTTTAAAAAAAAATGAAACAGGAAGAGAGAGGGACGGAGAGAGGAGAGAGAAAATAATGTTTTATATTACACACATGATGAACAGTTGCCAGGTAAAAGTGCCAAAGCACTGTTCACAAATTCATTTTAGCTCTTTGTTTACCTAATCTGGTGTAGGGCTACTGTTCTTCTTTTGATGAGTTAAAATGGCTAAAGCTAATTTAGCTTTTCTGATAAAGTTGCTCTGATGGACCAGTGGGTACACATTCATTTTTGGACCCATTTTATTTTGGGTCAAAAAATGATCGGAACTAATCATTTTGTTTAAAATACTTTGCTTATGGTTCTTACAAAAAATAAATTCAATCCGATATCGGTAAAAACGTTTACGAAACATCCAAACTTTGCTCTAGAATTCAGGTTTGAATTCAAGGACAAAGTTGGACGTTTTGTAGGTGCCTTAACCGATATCAGATTGAGCTTATTTTTCATAGGAGTCGTAAACAAAGTATTTTAAATAAAATGAGCGATTCCGATCATTTTTTTGATAATCAAAACAGGACAAAAAAAGGTTTGTACACACTAGTACAGAATGAAAAAATAGTAAAATTCATGCAACCGAATCCAATTGATTAGGACATAAGACTCATTTAGTTTTGTTGGTTAGTACTGTGCATTTAAGTTAACGGGTCGTACATGCGTACTCTTTTTTTTTTTTTTTAAAGTCTAATCTTCAATTAAAGATCCAAACGAATCAAGGAGCAGAGCTCATCAGGGAGATTACAAGGGGCAAGGGGAAACCAACACCTAGACTACTGTTACAGGGAATCCAATTAGCACATCTATTGACCTGACGATTACACTATCAAACTCTTTCAGCCTCAAGTTGTTCATCCCCTTTTTTCCTTGTACTCAGTATTTTTCAGTGTCCCAAAAAAAAAACTCCTCTTCAAAAATGCAATGACCAAAAGTTGATGAGTGCACCCTTCTCTTTCAAATTAAGGTTTTGTACTACTATTGACTGCCTATTGGGTTTCAATAAGGCAAGAAAAACATACAATAAAAAACAAGGTTGAAAATAGAGAAATAAGAGGGAAGATGAAAATGAGGATCGTTGGATTTGCATTTTGTGATAAAGTAGTAATTATTCAGATTCATACATTTAGCCTCAAGTCAGATAATATGTGGTAGAGAAAAGCATTAGGAGCACCTTGTGGCGGCATCCTGAGAGTACTCAATATGTTCAAAACGTAGTACACTACAATTGTAAAAATATTTTTTTGCAAAAGAAAATAAATATATATAGTGGGTCCTGTGCCCCACCGTTCCTTTTGTGATGTTGGGTGTCCGTTCCAAAAATCTTCTTAAAAAATTAGTACTTATTTGCAATTTTCAAGCTTAAAAATAATAGGCTTACAAAAAAAAATTTTTTTTAATTTCTCTTGCATCGTTTAAAAGATCTCATTGAGATCTTTCAAATAAGATTCATATTGCGTATTTTTAGATTTCAATAAACTCATTATTTTTTAGCTTAAAAATTACAAATAAATATTTATTCAACACATAAAAAATTGCATTTTTTGCTTCTTTTTCTGTCATTTTTTTTGAAGTTTTTTTCGATAACTATGTGTCAACTAAATTTGGGATCCAGATCCTCTACGAGGATTCTTCCTTATGAGAATCATGCAAGGATTCTCATGGAATCCAGAATGTCCATCTTGACATTCAATGGTCTAGATTAAAAATGAACTCTTACGTGGAAAAGTTAACTTTTTCCTAACTCTTTACATGAAAAGTTCATTTTAATCCAAATCATTAATTGCCGAGATGAATGATCTATATAAAAACCCTCCCACGATCCTCACAAATAGAATCCTCATCCTGCCCACGTACCAATTTGTGCAACATTGGGCCATCAAAGCCGGTCTTGACTTTTCGGGAGGTCCAAGCGAAAATTAAAAAGGGCCTATTTTGTTGGACTATAATAAGGAATAAAAAAGTAAAACGAATCCTGATAATCTAAAATTATTTAGAGGCCTAAAGCAACGGCAACATGGGAAATTTACGGGCCGGTCCAGATTAGGACGCCCTCTTCCCATGCACTCCACCCGATTCTGGAAAAAGAACCAACAACGATTTCTGAAAATTTCTCCCGAAATTACCCCAAATTCCATGCATATTCTTCTTCACTCCCCAGTCTTCGATTTGGAGGGCGCCGAATTCGTCGTCGTAACCCTTCTCTCTCCCATCCTCCTCTGTCTCCTACTCCTCCTCGTCTGCCTCTTCGCCGCCGTTTCCCTCTACTGACTACTCCTTCCGCTTGCCACTGCTCCTGCTCGTTGCCTCCCTCCATCGCCGACTCCGGCGCCTCCATCGCGTCCGCTTCTCCTGCGGCTTGGTCGGCGGCGGGATGCACCAGTAAGGAAAATATCCTCAAAGCAGTGGCGACCAAATCTGCTTCTCGTCCTCCATTCTCATGCCCGATTTCCGACAGTGATCACTCCTCACTCCATCTGCATCTCTTAGAAGCTTGTCGGTGGATTCAACGAATTTCGAGAGGTCCATTAGAGTAGATGAAGCAAGGAGCGTTCGGCTTGCTTTCTACACACCGTGGACAGAGCCGAGGTCCTCAAGGGCGCGAAGGACGTCTTGGAGGTTAGAATGGGTGCGGCCGGGAGGTTAGAATGGGTCAGGGTGTATTTACTTTATTTAGGGATTTTATCAAGTCCTCTTCCTGCTTCGGTACGTATATCATCATCTCCCTCTCCCTCTCCCTCTCTAGATATATATAGTTCGTTGATTTCGGCTCAAATGAGTGAATTTATATTGAATGAAAATTGATTTGCATGTGCCCCCTCTCCTACAGAATCCGACGACAGCGTACACCTGCAGGTGTTGATGCCCGGAGTGGCGAAGGAGGATGTGGACGTCCACTTTGACTCCCCTCTCTTTTGCTTCAATTGTGGAGATACATGATTTTTTAGATTTCTTAATGATGTGTTTGGTTTGGTATTTGAAATTTTTTTTGAAAAATAATAGGGATAATAAGTAGAGAAAGATAGAGAGAAAAATATTAGAAGGAGGGAGAATCTAGGAGGAATTTATGGGATATTTTATGAAAAATGCTTTTTAAAAATGCTTTGTTTGGTTCGGATTATAAGATCTCAGTATGTATTTCAATTGTGGGTAGTGTTTTATACAAATTCGTCGGAATTTATTTGTTTTAAACAAATTTGCAGGAGTATGTGAATTTGTGAATTTACAGCCGTGTGTGGTGTTTTAAACAAATTCGCAGGGGTATGTGAATTTGTGAATTTCACACTGCGAATTTTCAATCGCCAGCGAGAGGTGGTTGCCGGAAAAAGTGGTGGCCGGAGGTTATTTGCCAGCTGGAAGTGATTGTGCAATGGAGATGAAAGGGGTTGGTTGCATTTAATGAAGGGTAAAAGGATAATGTTCATATAAAATTATTCTTAAAGGTAAATAAAAATTGAGTTCATCCTTAGTGAAAATTAAGACTAGATTTTCTAGACCCATAGCCAATTTTCTGCAGCAATACTCTTGCTTTGACTTAGGACCGGCTCCGAGGACCATCATTATCAATATCCATATATACTCGATCTGGGAAAAAAAAAATCCTAAGTAAAAGGCCTCGGAGGATTGTATGCTCTACTTTTTTGATGTTTGCGGCCAAAAACAAATTACTTCTACTCCGTTAATTTGAGAGGGGGGAAATAAAATTTCTATCTATTTGGCAGAAAATATATTGACTTCTCGAATTACGTTGCACGAAAAGAAAAAAATAATAGTACTACTAGTAAAATTTGAGTCCTCCCTCCGGTGGTCCCTACCCCAGTCCTCCCTCCCCTTCTCGTGATCCGATCGGACCACTGCATAGTCCTGTGCCATAAATTCTTCTTTGTGGCAACTCACAATTTGTGGTAGAAACAACACAAATATGTGATGAAGAAAGATTTTGGAATATCATGTAACAATGCTCCAAGGACATTGAATAATTTTTCCTCTCCCTCCCCCTCCCCCCCCCCCCCCCCCCCTCTTTGGGTTAATTCCCAACTTCTATGTCTCTCTCAGGCTTGGAGATTTCAATCTTTTGGCGATGTAAATTGTAATTAATCTGAAGTTCAATCTTTTGGAGATGTAAATTGGGGGGTCCCTTATTGGCTAGCTATTTTGTTTTAGATGATGTCCGGTCCGTTGACCGGTTTCTTCGTTAATAAAATCTTCTCTCCTTCCGTGGTTAAAAAAAAATTTTACAGGAAGAGAAAATCCCTTCCAAAAAAAATTAGATGAAGAGAATTGGAGATGTTAATCTTATCTTCAGGGGAGATAATCTTCCAACTTTGAATTAACTAGCGCATGCCCGTGTCTGAAGGCACGGCTTCGAATCGATGGTCAAAAATTTATTATTGAATATCCCTCTAACCTCTTTAATGCAAAGGCCAAAAAACTCAACATAGCATCATCCTTTACTCATCAATTTATTCAAAAAAAACTCAAAATAGTTCAGTGTTTCACTTAGAAGAATTTTGTGTATTCTTATAAAAATGGTTGTTTTTCTTTTTGTGTATGAATCCAAAAATGATTGTTTGCATTTTTACTGTAGGAAAATCAGCCTAAAATAATCAACTTAAAAGCAAATATTGAATTGAATGTAAGGAGATCAACTTTAGAGAAATCAATTGAAAAAGGAAGTGGTGTATATTCTCTAGGAGGGAATCGTGTAACTTCTTTTTTTACATTAGTGTGGGTGGATATAATAGGAAGTATTCATTCAATCCGACGGTTATAACCTTATCAGAAAGTACAGTCGAGCAGCTATAGATGCCATTTTATTTGTATGCCTAGACAATTTTCAAGAAAATCGCCTTGTTTTATAATATAGATTGGAGATTAAGGGTGACTTCACACTATATATTTTGAATAAAAATATATATATTTTTTTTATAGTTTATGCTTAGCTTTTGGCCATGTTTCTTGTGATTAACCGCTTGTCTCGACAGGAGGAATTGAAAAAAATATGAAAATGTAGATCTAAGTTGAAACGTAGGAAATGCCTTTTTTTTTTTTGTCTTTCTTTAAATTTTTTTTGTATTTTTTAATTTTACTTCAAATTTTTATGACTTATTGATTCATCTTAACAAGATAAATCGAAAAAGTATAATTATTTTATTGGAATCCTTAATTTTTATCAAAAAGTCGACAAACAAGTAAAAAGAAGATAGTTGTTTTTTAACTTATTGTTGTCTTTTTCAAAAAATTTATTTTTTCCAATTCCTCTTATTTCGATGAATCAATAGGTTTCGTTCCGGAAGCAAAATAAGTATTTATTTTTTAAGAAGGCAATTTCAAGCTCAAAAAATCATGTGTTTATGCAAATTATTTTCCTATCAATATAGATCTTATTTGATAGATCTCATTGAGATCTTTAATACGGTGTAAAAAATTTTGAAAAATTATTTTTTTATTTACATTATTTTTGAGTTTAAAAATGTGAAATAAGTATTTATTTTTTAAGAAGGTGTTCTGAAACGGGGCATAAGTTTAATCCAAAACGTGAATCACCCAACTGGAAGAGTTTCTCCCTCTGAAAACCTGTCCCATCCATTTATATATATTTGACTTCTTGCTATCTGTCAAATGTACCATCTGAATTTTTGTCAGGGGTGGTTCCCATAGTCTAAAAGTTGTGGACCGGGGGGGCCGGTGACGTAAGTCACCACAGGGGTGACGCGCGTAGTTTTGGGGTTGCAAAGAAATTTTTTTTTTTTTTATCGGCAAAAATAATTTCATTCATTACAAAAATTTAAAATGAAATCAGGACAATACAGTAGGAAAAGAAATGCATTGAGAAACTTTTTCTCGCGAGATCTTAACCTACTTTTTCGCCTCTCAAAATTTTAGTACTATGACATTGTTAGTAAGAAACTAACAGACACCCAATGTGACAAGCCCAAGAACAGCTAATGTTTGAACAAACCCCAAAACACCCCAAGCCCAAACAAGCCCACAAATTGCAAAGAATTTAAAAAAAGGAGCTGAAAGACCATTTTGGTTTGGTTTGGTTTGATTTGATTTAGCTGAAAGATCCTTTTGGTGAAAAGTAGAAAAAAAAAATTAAGTAGTCCAATTTTCAATATGTTTGAACCGGTGCAAAAATCTTATTTTTCTGATCATTTTATCCTAAGGATCATGATTAATTATTAAGTGATCACTCACTCCACTCATAAGCAATGTGGAACTCTATTTCTTAACGCTCTCGTTAGTTAGTCTTAAAGGATATTTGGTTCTACTACTTTCTTAGGATTAATTAACGAGAGTTTTAGAGTCAAAAATTAATTATGACCTTTTAGGATAAAATGATTATAGAAATAAGATTTTTACACCGGTTCAAACGGATTAAAAATTGAAACACTTAATTTTTTTAGCTTTGCTTTCCATCAAAAGGGTCTTTCAGCTCCTTTTTAAAATCCCTTTGTAACCGCAAAATTACCCCGTTTTGGGTCACTACACCCCTGTGGTGACCCAAGTCACCACAAAACCCCGGATTTCCGTTCTAGAGCACCTTCTTAAAAAATATGAGTAATACTTATTTCACATTTTTAAACTCAAAAATAATGTAAGTAAAAAATAATTTTTTAATTTTTTTGTATCATATAAAGAATTAGATAAGATCTTTCAAATAAGATTCATATTGCACATTTTTATATTTTAGTAAGCCCGTTATTTTTTAGATTGAAATTGCCTTCTTAAAAAATAAGAACTTATTTTCCGTTCTGGAACTGAGCCTAAATTTTTCTTAGTTTTTTTTTTCCAGTCAAAAGAAAATTCTTTTTAGTTTGTTTTTCTTCAAAAAAAATCGTGTTTTGTTATAAGTTTTGCTCTAAATTTTGACGTACTACTAGTTCGTCTCGACGAGAGAAATTGAAAAAATAAAAATTATGACTTTTACATAAATATATATTTGTTAAAATATCCAAGAAAAAACTCATACAGCTACCTTTTTGGCTTTTTGTAGAATATTTTTTAAAAAATTTGGGTAAAAATTACTACAATTTTTTTACTTTTTCGATTTTACTTGTTGAGACAAACCACAAACCAATAAGTTCAATAACACATAAAATTTGACGCAAAACTAATAAATATGAATTTTATTTGAATAATGACAAAATAAAAAGTTGTAGACTTGAAGTGCACGACTTTACTTAGCAAAAGGGTACTAGTTATATGCCACCTCAGAAAGTGAATGAATGATCCCACGGCAACGGCTGAACATGCCACGCCTCAATCATCACAGCCATTGACTAGAGACGACGCCCTTTGTCGCGTTTCATCTTTGGCTAAACAAACAGTGCTATCTCTCTCTCTCTCTCTCTCTCTCTCTCTCTCTCTCTCGGACTAGGAGATGTAAATTGTAACGCAGTCTAATCTTCAATCTTGTGTAATGCAACTCTTAAGATTCTAGTTCAAATCCTTTAATTTACAGCCACGGGGTAAGAGAATTGGAGATGTAATCCTATCTCCAAAAGAGATTCAAACTTCAAATGATGGGGATATGTGATTAATTAAATCTTCTCTGCACTGCACCCATTGTTATAAGCTACCACATCATAGTAATTGTGAACAACTCATAACCCGAGTTTCCCAGCGAAACCAACTGAAAACATAGATAAAAGTACCTAACCAAGCTAGCTATAAATCGAATGGAGAGCTAGAAGGAAGAAAAGGATTGAGCTGAAGACAGAGGATCGAAGGAACTGGATTATCCAAGCCCACATGATCAAACGGGATGAAACTAGGCTCTCTCTCTCTCTCTCTCTCTCTCTCTCTGCATAAAAGGCAAATCGAATGGAGAGATTCAAACTTAGGTTTCCGTTTTGATTTTTAAAGCCTTATATTAGGTTTCCGTTTTAGTATTTAAAGGCTTATTAAACTGAGTAATTATTCCGTGGTCCTCGGGCAACGTAAAGTTGTGCCCAACAAATTTTAAAAGGATTTGCCCGGTGGTTGTGAAAAAATAATAGGGCGTTAGGAGCACATAAGTTGTGTCACATCCCTCTCACATACAGATGGATCCGTTTCAGTGGGTACCATATGTATGTGAGAAAGGTGTAGCTAAGGTGTGACACAACTGATATGCCTCTAGCATTTTTAGAAATAATAAGTGTTACTCTATGAGGTCACAGGTTTCATTTTTACGGAGGCCAGACAAATCCAAACTTTAGAGCCATCAAAGTTATGCCCAATCATTGCCTCAAGGCCCCAAAATTTTCTCAAAAAAGTATTTACTCTCTCCATCCTAATTTAATAGTCATTTTTGAGAGTTTGTACTATTTTTTAATTGATTATATCTTATAATTTATAATATTTTATTTAATTTTGAAAATATTATCTTATAGAATTAATTGAGATCTATCAAATAAGATTCATGTTGGATATAAAATTTATTATCAATTTAAAAATATAACTCATTTTTTTATCCGGTTTGAATTAAATGAGAGTATTAAATCTGGACGGAGGGAGTAAAAAATATAGACTTATTTTCAAACTAAAAAATAATGGACTTACAAAAACAATTTTTTAATTTTGTTTACATGATTTGATAGTTCTCATCGAAATGTATTAAATAAATCCCATATTATATATTTTTTATTTCAATAAGCCTACTATTTTTAAACTTAAAAATTACAAATAAGTAATTATTTTTTAAGGACTCAATTCAAAACGGGGCTTAGCATTGTTGAGGAGTGTTGTGGCATAACTTGGCGGTGCTCTCAAACCACCGAATAATTAAATTTTTTATTAAAATAGTGACGTAAGTTGGATTATCCATTTTAACGTCATGTCCACTCCCCATTAAAACATCTACAAGTAAGTTGGAGCCAAACGTATTCATTTAACGGCTCAAGTCGTGAACGGCTAAAGGACCCCGGCCCGTCTCCCCCCCCCCCTTATTGAGGGATTCCTTATATAGCTAAAATGCGGATTTTTATTTTTGGGTTATATTTTGATAATTCAAACTGTTCAATTTGTTATAACATGTATTTAAGGGTACTAGTGGAAATCAACTATAAATATGACTGAAAAGTGATCAATCAAAACAGTTTTTCATAAAACTTGACTGGAACTATATTATGGACCTCATGTTTGGATCAAACATTTTCCGTTTATATTCTTAAGTTAATTTCTTGCAAGTATCTTTAAAAATATGTTTTAAACAAGTTGAACGGTTTGAATAATCATAATATGACACAAAATGCTCCAAACTATGAGGTCCGCATTTAAAGTCTTTATTTTAAGGTCATTACTATTAGAAACTCAACGTGCTGTTTCTATACATACACACATGGGTACCCAGCCTGAAGGCCTAAGGGCCTGTTTGGATGGAGTGAAAACAGGGGGGAAAAATAAGAGGGGGTAAATGGGGTGGGGCTCACTGTTTTACCCTTGTTTGGGAACCAAAATTGGAGGGGTATTAGTTTTCACCCCTTCTTCATTTTCACCCATTTTAGAGATTGTCAGGTGCAATTTTTGGGCACCTCTTGACCTCCCCAAATTTAATCCGGTTGTAGAGGGGAGGAATGGGGAGCAATTTGGACGAAATTACCCCTGTTTATCTCCTTTCTCTAACCCGAAAGACTCCTTATTTAGTTTCAGGGTTCTCTTAGGGTGCTCATTGAAATGTTTAAGAACTAAAAATCCATTACGACTATTTAAGATAAAATGATCAGAAAAATAAGATTTTCACACCGGTTCAAACGGATTGAAAATTGGAACACTTATTTTTTTTTTTGCACCATTTATATATTAAAAAATATAGTTAAAAAATTAAGTGTTTCAATTTTCAATTTGTTTGGATTGATGCAAAAATCATATTTTTCTAATCATTTTATCTTAAATGGCCATAATGGATTTTTGGCTCTAAGGTCTTTCAACGAGCACCCAAAGACTCCTTATTTAGTTTCAGGGCTCTCTTAGGGTACTCATTAAAAGGTCTTAGAGCAAAAAATCCATTATGACCATTTAAGATAAAATTATCAGAAAAATAAGATCTTCGCACTGGTTCAAACGGATTGAAAATTGAAACACTTAATTTTTTAACTATATTTTTTAATATATAAATGGTGTAAAAACGTTTTTTAATATAAAATTCTTAGAATAGACATTTTTAAATATTAATTTTTGAGTTTATATACTTATTTTAATACATAATCAAATTTAATACTGTACATGGACAAAATAGTCATTTGACAGCTTTTTCCACCATCCATCCCTTTTTATCCCCCTTGTTCTATAAACCATCCAAACAAAGTCAAATTTTATTTTCCTATTTAATACTCCATCCAAACCACATACTATTTTATTTCCCCTCCATAAACCATCAAAATTAAAACCCCTTACTATCTTATCCCCCTTCATATTTTTTACCCCATATTTTTTACCTGCATCCAAACAGGCCCTAAGCGTATAAACCTATCGTGAATTCCTCAAATCGAAGAAATGCGTAGAGAAAGAGAACTAAAGAGGCAAAGTCAGAAAATATATAGTACAGACAAAGGGAAGGAGATATCGACAAGAATTTATAAATGATGGCTAGCTAGCTTCATAGACACCACATCCCGAACAATTAACAAAAAGTTTATAACCACAAAAACGTTCACACCAGCACATGCTTACATACTCATAATCTGCACGTGTATGTACGTATGTGTTTGTGTGAATGTGTTCATGCTTGTAACAAAATTGCCGAAAAAAATAATGAACAACTAAAATAGAACAGAGAGAGAGAGATGGACAGATCGAGGATCCAAATCACGGCATACAAGTGTGTGTGTATATATATACACACAGAGTCCAGATCAGGTCAGAGATCCCTGACCTGATTCCGGTCTACACCTCCCATTTTCCAATAGAATTTTGATGATCCGAGCCGCTCAATGTGATCAAAACGTGATTTTAAGAATACCCATTACAAATCGGAAAAAAAATTAATCGGGAAGGGCTTCATCTGAATAGTTTTTTATTGAACTGTTCATTAAAAAACTACTCAAATCAAGCCATTCCCGGTATTTTTTTTTATCCGATTTCTCGCAGGGACCTTAAAATCACATTATGAACATATTGAGCGGATTGGATTATCGAAATTTGATCGGAAAAAAGGAAGTGCATATATATATATATATATATATATATATATATATATTATATATAATATATATATATATATATATATATATATATATATATATATATATATATATATATATATATACGGGGCGGTTCCGGGGACCCCTAAAAAAACCTCTAAAAAAACCCCTGAAATCTTAATCTCATAGTTCCCAATCAAATTTTGATGATCCGAGCCGCTCAATGTGTTTAGAATGTGATTTTAAGGGTGTCCGCGAGAAATTGGCCAAAAAAAATGACCTGGAAGGGCTTGATTTGAGCAGTTTTTTATTGAACCGTTCAATAAAGTTCAAAAAAAAACTATTCGGATGAAGCTCTTCCCGGTCATTTTTTTGCTGATTTCTCGCTGCTAGCCTTAAAATCACGTTCTGATTACATTGAGCAGTTCAGATCATCAAAATTCGAACGGGAACTATGAGAGGTTTTTTTAGGGGTCCTTGGAACCGCCCCGATATATATATATATATATATATATATATATATATATATATATATATATATATATATATATATGAGTACTAGATTTATATATGTCTACTAGCTAGCAAACTAACATATGCATACCAAGTGACCAACAAAAATGTTACCGTTGATCATCTCCACGAGGACGACCACTGCATATCCTCGTGTCCCCCTCCGGTCTTTCTCCTCTAGATTGTTGTAATTCCTCTCTACGTACCATGTATTTAAAAAAGCAAGTTACCAAAATAATGTAGAGATCCACAATGACGTCATTCAATAAAAACTTGCCACATCACATTTTTAAATTAAAAAAACTAAAATTTGAAAATAGAAGAAAAGTTTTAAGAAACAGTATCAAACTAATAAAAATTGATTATTAGAAATAGAAAATAGTTTTTCCAAAACACTTTCTAACAAACATTTTTCCGAAGACTGTTATTTCTTAAACAGTTTTCATTTTTGAAGAAAAACTGTTCTTTCAAACAGAACAATTTTTGAAATTACAGTAACTTTTTGGAAGTTTTGTTAAGAGAGAGGGGAGAAGGTTAAGAAGGCAATTTCAAGTTTAAAAATAATATGTTTATGCAAATAATTCTCCCAGTAATATTGATCTTGTTTGATAGATTTTGTCGAGATCTTTTAAACGGTGCAAAAAAAATAAAAAAAATAATTTTTCTATTTACATTATTTTTGAGTTTGAAAATGTGAAATAAGTACTTATTTTTTAAGAAGGTGTTCTGAAATGGAGCCTAAGTAATACTAGTAGAATTCAACATGAATGCTAACCTGATGACGATGATGATGGGGGCATCGTGCCGCCCACGGCGACCGTTAAACTGTCGACCAGCCTGCGGTGCTCTCATCACCATTCTTCGTGGCCTTGGAGATCTGCAACTTAGCTAGTAGTTGTAAAGACCCGATATTTTTTATAAATAATAATTATTATCAAAACAAAAATATTATTTTTCTCGTTAGTTTATTTAATAGAAAATTATTTATGTCGTCACACCAATTTTATTTTTGTAATCGATTGTGTGCGTACGTGTCTGTCCGGAACAAACCCTCACCTTTTCCTTCAAAATATTCGGCTGAAGAGAGGACAGACCAAGTCCCCTTTTTCCCTCCTTAATTTCCTCTAGTGCAGACACCACATTTTTACCCAATGGGTATTAGCACCAATACAAAATTCAACCCTTTTTAATACCCTTCCTCCATTTCTTTTGTTTTTTCCTGGGCAGCCAAAATCCTTCCCCATTCGGCACAGAGAGAGAGAGAGAGAGAGAGAGAGAGAGAGAGAGAGGAGCACCACCGTGGACCGTACCACTCTGCCATCTCCACCGGCAGCCGCAACCCAACTCCTTCATCGCCACCCCCTTGACCAGTCAGAACTCCTCCAGTCGAACCACCACCGTACATTCTCTCACCACCGGAGCAGTCATCATCACCGGCCACCACCACCACCGGAGCCATCTCCGTTGCCATACACTACCACCTTTTGACCGAGCTCCGCCGCCGCCCGACTCACCACCGAATCACTCCAAAACCCATTTCGCCGGACGAGAGGTAGTCCGAACTCACCTCCCTAAATATATATTATGTTCCGTATTGATAGTTTTGTGTTTCGGTATGAAAATAATCAAACCCGACGTCGCGGGTCGAGCCCGGCCGAGAACCTCAGTTTTTTTAAAAACGAAACAGTAGCTCTGGAAGAACTTATTAGTTGATAGATTAGTTGTAATAATTACAGTTTAGCCCCGTGTGATTTAAGAGCTTATAAATCTAACTCTTGAGTAGTAAAAGTTAATATTAAGCCCCGAGGTTAATTAGTTTTCGCTCCCGACGCCACGAGCCGAACCGGCCGAAACCCACTGTTTCTTTTCCGAAAATCATAAGCCACTGTTTTTATAAAAAAAAAAAGAAGAAGAAAGAAAGATAGCTGCTGGAAAGATTGAAAAGTTTTAAGAATAATTATTGTTTAATCCTTAAGTTAGAATAGCTTTTAAAATCACCCTAGAGAATAGGAAATATAGTATAAGTCCTTAAGTTAAATATTTTCTGTTCAATGTTAAATTGCATGATAAATTCTATGGCATGATTAATTATGTTGCATGATTATGTGTTGTTAGCATGTTAGTATTTTTAGTTGAAATGTTAAAATGTGTGCTATGTTGATGTATTGATAGAATGGACAAATAGGTTCCCGGGATTGGTTGCGATGTGCGGATCTAACTTACTAGACGTGAAAATAGGATTAATGGAAAAGACAATAAAGTGAGAGGCTGAGATTTGGATTCCGGGCTTGGAACCCCGTGGTGATGTATTGATTGGTGGTGAACTTGAGAATTATTGGTTTACGAAACCCTGGGTACGGCATGGTGATGGTCGGCTCTCGGATATTGGGACGGGTCATAAGGGAGGTATTGTGCTTGTGTCACAACCCGGGCTCGAATGTGCTCGCGTGCGCATCCGGTGAAGTTTTATCCGAACTTATGGTCACGGATGGGTTACCAGGTATATAACTTAGGTATCTTTCATCCGGATCTGGAAAAGGGGAGTCGGACCACACCAGTGTTGTGCCAGAGGTTATGGGTAGGAACGGATCTGTGGATAAGATCCGAGATTTCACATAGGTTAAAGAATAGTAATGAAATAATGGATTTGTTCTCTTTTGATGTTATTCTTATTATATATCTTATTGCTTGTAAGTTATGGGTTCGGGTGAGTTTTGGCTATTGAGCGTCATCGCTCACGGTACTATGTTGCCCTGGTAACTCGAACGCCAGGTATCGAAGATGGAACAGAAGTGTCGTACGATTTGATCGAGTTCAATCCTATCGAGGAAGAAGCTGCATAGTCGCTCTGATTATATTAAGTCGACTTTAATTTTTGGAAGCTTTGAAAATTGTAATATTAATTTATTTGAAACGGTTGTAATATAATGACATATGTTTTTGAAATGGTGACGTTGTAAATCTATGAAATTTTTTGTGAAAATAATCTTTGAAATATTTATTAATGTCTCCGAATTTTCGGGGCGTTACAAATGGTATCAGAGCTTTAGGTTCGAACTCTCGGCCTTGGGTAGATTGGGTAGAACATTTCCAAGAGTGTTGTCCGGGGTAGTTATGCGATTAATCTACCTATTGTCTTAGCTATTGTACGATATTTTATTTTATTATAAGAGTAGCATATAAATATGTCTTGTCGCCCGAAGCAACTTCGTCAAAGTACTGAAGTCAACGAATCCCAAGAAAGAGATAGAAGAACTTGTTCATATTGTATACGTAAAGCCAATCAACGCGGTCAAGAAGTTCTAGTTCCAAGACAATGAGATAGACCCTGACAAGCGTGAGAGAAAAGACTGAGGTTGATGAAGAAACTACCAAGGAGATTGAGTACCTGCTGAACGAGGATTTCCTTCCCCATCTAGACTACGTTCAAAGATAGGTTGAAAAGGGTAGGGCCATTGTGAGAACGTACCGTGAGAAAACTTAAGTCTTGCATGTATGACTAGCATTTAGGGCTAATTGTAGTAATCACGTGTTTGGCCTAGTGCACTTTCTGCATAGATACGTAGTACTTTTTGCATAAATACTTTCAATTGTTTTGTAAAAAAAAAAAAGGGTGTTTTGTTTTTAAAAAAAAAGGGAAAAGGGAATATTTGCATGTCATTTTGTATAGAAAAATTCCAAATTTGTTTTATTCTTACAACCTCAAAATCCTTACCACGATTCCGTAGTTAGAACCCCTAACCCTAACTTCGTGTAAACCCCAATGCCAATGCCACCCACATCAACAATGCTTACTTCAATGCCAAGGTCAACACAAAAAGAAGCCCCATGTGATACCAAGTAATATTGGATTGTGCAACTTGTTTGAGCGATCGTTGTCATATATGTACTGACACCCCCAACCTCAAGAGTTGTGCACCCCTCAAGCCCGTGGATCAAGGGATAAGAGCATAATGTAATCACAATTCTGCAAACGTCGGCTGCCAACGCCCTACAGAGAGCCTACTCCAACAATTGGGGGATTGTAGTTTAAGCAAAATGAAAATCTGCTGGGAATAACCAACACCGGAAAAGATGGTGGGTTGCATTGCTTAGCGTTTTACCTGATCCAGAGAAAGGTCAACAACTAAGGAGATGTGATCTAAGCAACCAAATCTATAACAACGCTGGCGTAGATTCTGTTTGAAGCCCAATTGCTAAGAAGATAATTTCGGATACCATGAAGTCAGAAAGGACCCGAGCCTTCCTTAACCTGAAGCAGGGAACCCCGAGCGTGATTTGGAATACGACGCATCTCATACAACTATCACGACGTGCCTCACCCTTTGTCCATATAAGCAAGACAAGGAACAAGATTATCATAGAATTCAACGGAGACCATAAAAGTTAAGAATCTCAAGCCTATGTTTGACTCGCGACATATGGATTATAGGAATGGTAGAGTTTGACTTCAATTTGGGCATGGAACGGCTACTGCCCCTTGCACCGCTATCAACTGCTATCAGAGATGCGAAGATTCAATTTCTACGAGGGTGGTTGTATTTTTTTTTTAAGGGGGATAGAAGAGCTATTGACGATTATTCATCTTAATCCTCTTTCTCATTCGATTGATGGTCTTCTAACCTCCCGTTATTTTTTTTTTAATCTCTCATGACTCTTCTTAAAATCACCTTTGTCATTATGACTTTTTATAGTTAGAGCTGCAACTTCAACTAAAGCTCAAATCGTTGAACTCTTGTCTATTCCAAGCACCTAACTCTAGTGACGTTTTCTTTGGTGAGTTGGGTAGTCCTAAAAATCATTTTGTTCCAACCTCTCTTAATTTGATTTGATTTGAAGTCAACAGTTTACTCAATTATGAGTCTAACCTTTCTGATCCATTGAATACTTCAGGTTTGGAGCAATCCTCGTTTATTTTGACTAGCGCACTATTAGCTATCCACAACCTTCGATTCTTTTGATATCACAAAAAGACACGTGTCCAACCATACAAAACTCTAATTCAGTAAACGTAGTTCAATTTTCAATGTTGGAGCTGTCCGGCCCTTGAGTGCACATATTGTTGTATGCTTCACTTTCTTTGAGCTATGTACCCTATCTTGAGCTGATTCTAAGATTCAATTATCATTTCATCAATTACTTATTCTATTCTTAGAATGGACCCAAAAAATTGTCATTTATTTTTCGCTTGTACTCATTATTTTTCCTTCTTTTAAACAACCATAGGTAGATACTTGGTTTGAAATACATTTGGCTGAGGTGATGTAAAACAAATACCTGGTCAGTCTCATTGTTAGACCTTGTAATCCTTTCAGAACCTATCGCAATAAATTTATATTTTTGGCATGAGAATCCTTGTTTATTCCATAGCAATATTTGGGAGCCCAAGTATTTGTATGTTTCATTCACATGTTAGACTTTTTATCAGTACTATTCCAATGATGAAATTCTTTAAATCCAAATCATTGAGTTTTACTTCGCTTAACTTGGTTCTCGTTGTTCTCGTGATCCAACTCAATACAAAACTACTCATACCTCTCACTCGTGGGGGAGGATTTGTTCGTACTTCCAATCTTCTGCTTTGACTTTCGAACATTCGGCTCGTACTTGAAACCTCTTGAAAATTCTTGTGATCATCTCATTTCCTTGGGAGAACAGTATCTACTGACTAAGAGACAAGAACCAAACTTTCAAGAACTGACCGAGGAAGGTGATACACTGACGAATTATGATCACTCAAAGCTTGTCCAAGAGTTGCGCTGACAAGAGCCTTAGATTCCGAGATCAAATTTTTGAACCTGATGTGAATACCCTACGGGAAGCCGTTCTGAGGGAGTTTCATCAATCAAACTTTGTCGTGCACCCTGGAGGGAACAAGATGTATCAGGACCTCCGCAGACTTTATTGGTGGGGAGGAATCAAAAATGACATATCCAAGTATGTATCCACGTGTCTCACATGCCAACAAGTGAAGGATGAACACCAAAAGCCAGGAGAGACCCTTCAACCATTACCTATTCCCGAATGGAAGTGGGAGCACGTCACTGTGGACTTTGTGACAGGAATGTCTAGACTCTACATCAACAAAATCATTCAATTGCATGGAATGCCGGTATCTATAATTTCTGATTGAGACCCCCGTTTCACCTCCAACTTTTGGGCAAGCTTGCAGAAAGCATTGGGAACAAATATCCGCCTGAGTATGACATTTCACCCTCAGAAGGATGGACAATTTGAGAGGACGATCCAAACCCTGGAAGACATGCTTCGAGCTTGTGTGTTGGATTTTAACGGAAGCTGTGAGAGCCTATAACAATAGTTATCAAGCTAGCATCGGGATGGCCCCTTATGAAGCACTGTACGAACAACCATGCCGATCGCCCATCTGTTGGACCGAGGTTAGAGAAGACGCTCTGTTTGGACCGGAGCTAGTCTGAAAAACCACTGAAAAGGTAAAGGTGATCAAGGAGTGACTTTTGACCACGTAGAACAAACAAAAGAGGTACGCTAACAAGAGAACAAGACCGTTAACCTTCAATGTGGGGGATCATATATTCTTGATAATAAAGCGGCGCCATGGAATCGTCTGATTTGACAAAAAAAAAAAGAAAAGAAAGAAAGAAAGAAAGAAGTTATCGCCTAGCTACATTGGTCTATTTGAGATCTTGGAGCAAATTGGCAAAGTAGCCTATCACCTAGCTTTACCGATGCAAATTGCCAAAGTTCACAACGTCTTTCACGTACGTTTCTATGTTGCAGAAATATATAGCCACCCACATATTCAATTGGGAGAAGGTCGCGCTCAACGAAAACACAACTTTTGAAGAGCAACCGATGGAAATTCAGAATCATGGAGAAAAAGTTACCCGAGGTCGAACAATCAAATTGGTTAGGATCCTATGGAGACCCCGAGGATTGGAGGAATCAACTTGGGAACGCAAGGACACAATGAAAGCCAACTATCAGCAGCTGTTTCAAATCGAAGATACGCCTTAATTTCGAGGACGAAATTGTTTTAAGGAGGATAGATTGTAAAGACCCGATATTTTTTATAAATAATAATTATTATCAAAACAAAAATATTATTTTTCTCGTTAGTTTATTTAATAGAAAATTATTTATGTCGTCACACCAATTTTATTTTTGTAATCGATTGTGTGCGTACGTGTCTGTCCGGAACAAACCCTCACCTTTTCCTTCAAAAATTCGGCTGAAGAGAGGACAGACCAAATCCCCTTTTTCCCTCCTTAATTTCCTCTAGTGCAGACACCACATTTTTACCCAATGGGTATTAGCACCAATACAAAATTCAACCCTTTTTAATACCCTTCCTCCATTTCTTTTGTTTTTTCCTGGGCGGCCAAAATCCTTCCCCATTCGGCACAGAGAGAGAGAGAGAGAGAGAGAGAGAGAGAGGAGCACCACCGTGGACCGTACCACTCTGCCATCTCCACCGGCAGCCGCAACCCAACTCCTTCATCGCCACCCCCTTGACCAGTCAGAACTCCTCCAGTCGAACCACCACCGTACATTCTCTCACCACCGGAGCAGTCATCATCACCGGCCACCACCACCACCGGAGCCATCTCCGTTGCCATACACTACCACCTTTTGACCGAGCTCCGCCGCCGCCCGACTCACCACCGAATCACTCCAAAACCCATTTCGCCGGACGAGAGGTAGTCCGAACTCACCTCCCTAAATATATATTATGTTCCGTATTGATAGTTTTGTGTTTCGGTATGAAAATAATCAAACCCGACGTCGCGGGTCGAGCCCGGCCGAGAACCTCAGTTTTTTTAAAAACGAAACAGTAGCTCTGGAAGAACTTATTAGTTGATAGATTAGTTGTAATAATTACAGTTTAGCCCCGTGTGATTTAAGAGCTTATAAATCTAACTCTTGAGTAGTAAAAGTTAATATTAAGCCCCGAGGTTAATTAGTTTTCGCTCCCGACGCCACGAGCCGAACCGGCCGAAACCCACTGTTTCTTTTCCGAAAATCATAAGCCACTGTTTTTATAAAAAAAAGAAAGAAGAAGAAAGAAAGATAGCTGCTGGAAAGATTGAAAAGTTTTAAGAATAATTATTGTTTAATCCTTAAGTTAGAATAGCTTTTAAAATCACCCTAGAGAATAGGAAATATAGTATAAGTCCTTAAGTTAAATATTTTCTGTTCAATGTTAAATTGCATGATAAATTCTATGGCATGATTAATTATGTTGCATGATTATGTGTTGTTAGCATGTTAGTATTTTTAGTTGAAATGTTAAAATGTGTGCTATGTTGATGTATTGATAGAATGGACAAATAGGTTCCCGGGATTGGTTGCGATGTGCGGATCTAACTTACTAGACGTGAAAATAGGATTAATGGAAAAGACAATAAAGTGAGAGGCTGAGATTTGGATTCCGGGCTTGGAACCCCGTGGTGATGTATTGATTGGTGGTGAACTTGAGAATTATTGGTTTACGAAACCCTGGGTACGGCATGGTGATGGTCGGCTCTCGGATATTGGGACGGGTCATAAGGGAGGTATTGTGCTTGTGTCACAACCCGGGCTCGAATGTGCTCGCGTGCGCATCCGGTGAAGTTTTATCCGAACTTATGGTCACGGATGGGTTACCAGGTATATAACTTAGGTATCTTTCATCCGGATCTGGAAAAGGGGAGTCGGACCACACCAGTGTTGTGCCAGAGGTTATGGGTAGGAACGGATCTGTGGATAAGATCCGAGATTTCACATAGGTTAAAGAATAGTAATGAAATAATGGATTTGTTCTCTTTTGATGTTATTCTTATTATATATCTTATTGCTTGTAAGTTATGGGTTCGGGTGAGTTTTGGCTATTGAGCGTCATCGCTCACGGTACTATGTTGCCCTGGTAACTCGAACGCCAGGTATCGAAGATGGAACAGAAGTGTCGTACGATTTGATCGAGTTCAATCCTATCGAGGAAGAAGCTGCATAGTCGCTCTGATTATATTAAGTCGACTTTAATTTTTGGAAGCTTTGAAAATTGTAATATTAATTTATTTGAAACGGTTGTAATATAATGACATATGTTTTTGAAATGGTGACGTTGTAAATCTATGAAATTTTTTGTGAAAATAATCTTTGAAATATTTATTAATGTCTCCGAATTTTCGGGGCGTTACAGTAGTTTCCTCTCGCTGCTTCAGCTAGATACTCATGATAGCCTGCAGATATATGCATGTAAATGGATCCTGTGAGTAACGTTGTAAAATGATATTTATAGAAGAGCAAAAAGTATACTCAACTGCATGTCAAAAATATATTTAACTCTCGGTAAGCAACTGCCGAATATACGTTTTCGGTAAATAACTGTTGAAAAATGTATTATATTTCGGTAATTGGATGCTAAAAATATATCTCAATTTCGGTAACTAATTGTCGAGTATAATTGAAAATTTTTAACGGGTTATGGGAGAAAACAAAGGGCTGCAAATAACAGCGCCCTTCTACATATGTATGAACCATTATTGAGATTCTGACAATTGCAATAATCTCTCTTATTTTACAAACTATTGTCTACATTCTCCCCAACTCTGTTACTAATTAATTGATATACCCTAGAATATTAGAAAACCAAGTCTTTTTGTTCTATTTTTCTTTTGATTGGAGTTTTTAATGTCAAAGTCAGGTTAACTAATTACATTTGATCAAATTTGAATAATTACTAGGACATCTTGTATTTCACTAATTTTTACTCCTTCCGTCCCAAATTGGATGTCAATTTTTGATATCTTTGCCAATTTCAATTTCTTATATCTTCGAATATTGATCTCAAAAAATATGTAATATAGATCTTGTTTGATAGTTTTCAATTAGTTCTATTATACTAAGTTTTCAAACTCATGAAAAACATTATAAATTGAAATATACAAGCGATGAAAAATGACACGAATTTCAAAAGTTGTCATCCTTTTCGAGACGGATGGAGTAGTATAGTATTTTTTTTTACAAATTTAATATTTTTGTGCTTTATATGTAAATACATTGAAAGGTTCAAATTATTAAAATTCGATCAGAAAAGGGAGGCCTGCACTTAAGCGAAATGCACTTGTGTATTTTTAACTCATCATATTCTGGATAAAAAAAAAAGTAAACGGATCTTATCATTCAATTATTTTTATTCTTTATTTGTAATTATGCTTTGTTTGATTTGCGATTTAATGTTGAAACAAAAACTTGAGTTACACATACTTTGGTTGAACTTCTAATCGCTTATGCATTTTTTTTGTTTGTTTGATAATCGTGAGTTTTTTTTGTCCTTCTCTCTTACGTGTATTTTGCAAAATGAAAGGCACCAGGAAATGCCTAATCCACCATATGGGGAATCTAGACAATAATTTATAAATTAAGGAAGACTAATGCAATTGATTGAACTTAGGGGAGTTTCCTGCATTTGTTAGAAAATAGAAGGTCACACAGTAATTTCCTCAGCATGGCTAGCCAGAGAGGGGCGGAGGAAAAGTTACCTCTTTTGTCTCTATGTGCAAACCATTTTTTGTAGGCGTCTTCGGTGCATGTACACACCATTTTAAGTGCAATTTTATTCATTCTCCGTAAAATAGGGTGAATATTATCATCATTTAGTCATTTTTATTGGTTAAAATGATGGATTCCACCACAAAGTGAGATCATGTTTACAATGCAATACACTTTTTTGTAAGCATGATATCACTTTGTGGTGGGGTTATTTTAACCAATAAAAAGGAGAGTAATATTCACCCTCATAAGTGGAGGGTGAACAAAACTCAACTCCACCATTTTGGTGTGCAGCACATCGCGTTAGACACCTTTCAAATTTTACACAAATGATTTGTAGGGTGTTTGGATCAAACACCTAACACACATCAGATACCATTGATTTCCGCATAAGTCCTCTCATTTTTTTTTTATACAATTTTTGAATGGCTCGGATCTGCTGTTTGGTAGCCGGAAAAGACCCGCCACAGCCATCGGTACAGATAGCACTACTCTTAAGTAAAACCTTGAAAGGGTCTCCCACAATGTGGAGTACACCAAATGAACGAGATCCAAGTTGCGCAACACGATGCTATGCAACAACACAACACCAACCCCCCGATCCGAAAGGCACGGCCAATTGGTCATTAGCCCTTCAATGGACAGTAATTGCACGTGCCAATGTTGAGTGGGACGTCCAACAAAAAAGTTCATATTTCCAGTATGTTTGTCCATATGTTTTGGAAACACACCTTCCAGAACATAACCATTACATTGCGTTAGACTTAGGATGAGCATCGTTTCGTGTTCGTATCGTGTCATTTTAGGTTTTATTTCTTTTCAGTTATTTGTTGAAACACCTGTTAACAAAATCGTGTCAAATACCTTGACATTAACCTGATTTGCTTAAATTCGTGTGATTTGGGTTGACACTATTAAGACCCTTTTATTTTTTTAATATGTACACAAAACCATATACTTGTCAATACTGCGCATGAACTACTTGATTAATCCAATAATAAAAATAAAGATATTTTCAATACAATCATGATCACAAAATGATAAAATCTATCAAATCATGACATTTAAAAAAGGCCGTAAGCCACAACTAGATAGATGTCTCACAATTAAATAGTATTGTATAATTTTTTGCTAAAATAATAAAAAGCAACCAACAACGATGGAATAAGTCTAAATATGCATTTTCAACTCAAAGAGTAGGCCTAAATAATGAAGTAGGCCTAAATAATGAAAAAATAATTTCAATAAGCCTAAATAAATTTAATTAATTTTTTGACATAGAAACTCAAGTGGTTAGAAAATTAGATATTCAATTGGTTTTGATTTTGGAAATAAATTCTATAACAGGTTATATAATATAATAAGCATGTCTAGTCTAATTGTGTCATTTTGGGTTAACGTGTCGACAATGAAAATTAAATAGTTATTCGTGTCCTTATCGAGTTACGCGAGTCAAATTCATACTTGACCCATTTAATTATCGTGTTGGCGGTCGTGTTATATTCGTGTTCGTGTAAAAAATTAGTCAACTCAAACCCTCAAACTTTTTGTCATGTTTGTGTTGTGTTGACGGGTCATGTCTAGAACTCCCACAACTAGACTTAGACTCATTTCGAGTTTTACACAAATGATCGAAATCGTTATATTTGTTGGAATATTTTTGAAAGTTCCTATAAAAACTTAGCTCATTCGGATTTCGATAAAAGTTTAATCAATTTATTCGGTTTTCTCCTACTGAATTCACAAACAAAAATCAGTCAAGTCTTTACTGATATTTGAATGAGCTGAATTTTTACTAAAAATCTTAAAATAGTATTTCAAACAAATTGAATGACTCTGATCATTTAAATAGAATCTCAAAATGGTCTACTGCAACGTTGTGTACCCATAATCAACATTCCCAACCCCCAACCAAGCGGAATTGGGAAATCGTGTAATACAAGCCCCTACAAGGTACCCTTTAGGGTGCACATAAACTATCGATTTTGACAATGAATGATTGGATATAATCCGAAATTCTACAAATTCTACCCGTTCATTGTTTGAATGAAAATTCGAACCATTCATTACTGAAATGGACAACAAAATTAACGACACTACACGTAATGCAGAGTACACTACAACACCCTGTATCCAACCAAGCGCTCCGTCACACATCCCCCCACCACCACACACACACACTTGAAGGCCAGGGGAAGGCAAGACCGTACCCTGTCTATTGGTCATTAACCCTTCAAGGGACGGTAATTGCACGCGCCAATGTTGACAGTTCGTCCAACAAAAAAGTTCATATTTTCCAAAAGAAAGGGAATTTCTCCTTTTGTTTCGATATAAAAAATTTTACAATTTAAAATACTTTCCATATAAAATATTTTTTTAGAAAATAAACTAAATTTTTTTTTTGGTATTTGCTTGGCACTTGAAAAATATTTTCAGACATCGACAAATAATGTAAAGGGAGAGGGGGTTTAAACGGTGAATAGATCTGAAAATATTGGAATTAAACGTAGGCCATGACCGACAATCAAGAAAATTTAGCAGTAAGAATTGCAGTAGAAAACAACAGGTTCATTTCGAAAAATAACTTATGAAAGATTTAAGGGTAAGTCATTTTCATCAAATTAATAGAAAACGTTTTACATGTAAAATGTTTTACTCTTTTTTTACATAACCAAACACCGAAAAATGGGTAAAACATTTTACTACCAAGCAAACGGAGTCTGATATTCACACTCATTTTTTTGGTTATCCACACTCTTTTTTTGTGGTGGCCATGCGAGTCACGACAACGAAAAAATGTGAATAACAAAGAAAAAAATACACACTTTCAACACTAAAAAACAAAGAAAAAAATGTGAATAACAAAAAAGAGAGAGCTTGAATATCAATTCCCAAAAGAATTTTGACCCTCTTCATATTAGATTCGCGTGTTGCTCGAAGGAAATTTCGTCCATTTGCTGCGATCTCAAATACTGTAATACCCTTGGCTATATCTTCCTGTATCTATATTATATGTAAGTTTTTTCTACGTATATTATATGTAAGTTATGTTCAACTATTTGGCGATAATAACGGAATTTACCCCACGGGATCAGCTAGCTTACCTCCAGAACTTATCCACCAAACACCTCCAAACTCAATATTTGGGCCCGTAACGGTCTGTTTGTTAGACGGATAAAATTTTTGGAGAATAAAAAAGAATGGTGAATAATAGGTAGATATGTTAACAAATAGATGAACAATTGGTATGAAATGGACAGTTCACATTGCTTAGCAAAAAAAAAAAAAAATGGACAGATCACATAAATTTTTAAACTTGAGTTGTATATTATATGTAATCTGTTTATGTATTTATCAAAGGTGGTGATTTTCACACTCCATTTTTTTAGAAACCATACTCCCTTTTTCGTCTTTATCTACATGAATTTATTATCTTGCCCATCTTTCAGTACCATTTTTTTACACATCAATGGCAACATTGTAATTTCATGTGGCCTGATAAAAACAAAAAATGGAGTGTGTGAAAATCATGATTCATTTCCCCTTATCAATGAGCAATCAAGTTAAATATTTTGCTACCCATGTTATTATTATCGATAAGTGCGAGATAAATAGTTCTCCTTGCTCCTATTAGTCTTTGTAATCATTTCAAAGCTTAGTAAAATTTATTTTTACAGTTCCAAAAAAAAAAGTGCGAGATGAATAGTTTGGATCACCGGTCTGCGCCCATAATGGGGCCCTAAAATTACAGTTTGGAATGGTTTGGTGGATAACAAGGGGGTGGTTTGTTTATTGCTTTTTCCATTTTCAATTTTCCACTTTGCACTTGTGGGTTTTTGGATGTCCTCGCCCATAATGCATTCCATGAAATTGTATTTCTTTTTTACGTTCGAAAACAAAAGGTAAAAGTATAAAAAGATGAGATTTTTGACTTCTCATTTTTACATTTTCATTTAAATTAAAATAAAGGACCTTAAAAATATATTCTGCATATATTTCCTAAACGTTATGCCTGTTGTATAATTGAAACTCTCGTTTTTGGCAAAGGCGTGAATGCGTTGAACGTAGGCATGCCAAGACTTGTAACGCTTAACTTTTGATGAAGATTTCCGTGAATCTTGACTTCTAACGTAAGAGCGATTGCATGTGACCCAAATGTTAAAGATCACAATGAAGTTCGTGGTTTGCCACACGGTTGTGCACTTAAAATTTCCTAGTCGTATAGGAAATGAGACGTAAAAATGTGAACTTTATTACTCCGGGATAATAAAGTTTGACTACAAGAAAAGTAAAAATTCAAACTACTTGATGAAGTGAGTTTGAATGGGGTTTGAGTACGAGGTACTCGATAGACTACTTTCCTGAAAGTAGGAAAGTGTTTGTAAGCGTTGAGCTTTGATTGGTGTTGGACCCATTTTTCATCTTGTGAACTTGTATTTATAGGCACAGCAGTAAGTTGATTCAGGTCTGAATCCGAATTCTGCTTTGCTCCGTAGGCCAACATGTGTCCCATGATGCTTCTTCTTTTATGCATGCAAGATAATTGGCAGTTTTCTGGCAGTTGAGCAATCATGGGTGATGTGTCCATAACTCCACATTATACCTCTCTTTGTATGTATTTGACACATGGTCAATTGACCCTTTGATTTTAGAGGGAAATAACCACCTCAGCAGCAACCAAACCCCTAAAAACGTGGGCCGCACCTCATGGGTCAGATATGCTCCTTTCTTCATGGGCTACCTTCCCAAAAAATCATGGGCCATGCTCTTCATATGGGCTATGTGTTTCTTGGGCCCAAATGTAACAGAAAACCCATGGCCCAATACATTTAACAACCAATCAACTATGTAGCTTCGGCCCAATTTAATCAAGAATTAATTAAATGTCCAATCATGGCTAGCCCAATCCGCGGTGCCAAAAACGGATATAAACAATAATGCATTCCACAAATATCGCAAAAACAGGGGCTCCCAATTCCCAAGCACCCCTGAAGTTTGGAGGTGAGCAAATGCGGCCCCGCCACGCCACGCCACCCCACCCCCCCTTATGGTTTCTTCATCTTATGTGGTTGAGATCGAAGCTTGAACCTGCCTTGCCCAATTCTCTAAGAAGAAATCCACCGCGAAGCCATGAGTTAGCATCATTTGGCTAACCATTTCGCTTACTGTCTCTGATTCCTCTTTCGTTGTCTTGTTTGGTTTTAATTTTGGTGCAGTACTAAACTTGGGATGAAAAGGTTAACATGGATGTCTTCACATATACAATATTGTACCGTAGTACGTGGACCGTATTGAATCTGTGGTCACGGATTATGAGAGACCATATCCATGCCGGACCATAAATAATTTTTTTATATAATCTTCGATTTGAGTACAAGTTTGGGTGAATCTCACTTTATTTCATTTATGTAGAAGCTTCAGGAGAGAATTGCGAAAGAGAACTAGACTACAGTAGCGGAGATTCTTCCATGGGACATTGGCAAAGTGAGTTGTGGAATGGAAAAGACATATTTGGGTTGAATTTCAGGGCGACAATGAGAGTGCATCAGAGAAATCAACGGAGGCAGAGGATTCCAATTGAGTTCTTTCTCTTCATGGACAGGCTAGTAGATTCAATTGTTCTTTGGGTCTTCCTTATTTTCTTAGGTAGATTATTACATGTGGAGGAGATGCACGCGGTGACTGATGTGACAGTGTTCGTAATGCAAGATATAGTATTTAAAATTGTAAAAGATTGCAATTAGCATACATACAAGGCCAATAAGTTTACAATAAGACCTCTATCTATTCTCATCACTTTTAAGTGGTCTGTATTGTGATGCTTCACACTTGATCATATGATTAAAAAGGGAAGTCATACACTTATTTAAGCTATAGACCTAGCATTCGACCATAATACAACTCTTACTAACATTTTATTTGGGTTACATGTAAGGATCATGGATAGTGGAAATATGACAAATACTGCAAAATGGAGAATTACACCCTTCCGGGCCCTGATTCACCATGGCCGGATTTGGTTCTTCCGAAAATGGGTAGAAACAGGAAACACCAAGCCACGAGTAGAGCAGAGACGATACAAGCACATGAGACAAACACAATCCAAACGAGCCCATCTGCAACGAAGACGGATTTAAGGCATGACAGGGTAACAACACCTGAAGCCAGGGACGAAAAAGAAAACCGTCAAACCAAACGGATAGCATCAATCAAACCCAAACAGACAATTTTGATTGATTTTTAAGGTAGTTCTGGTGCGCTCGGTTTCGAAATACTAAACATCAAATTTCGGTTCAATTTTGGGCTTAAAATTAAGATTCTTACACCAATTAAAACAGAACCATTATATTTGTACAATTGAATAACTACTGCATTTTGAGGCCTAAACCAATAGCATCGAACTACTTCAAAGCACAATGGATTGATTTGGTTATTGCAATTGATGGTCGATCAGTTCCAATTAATTCATAGAATTGGTACCATGTGAAATTATATCTTAAAATTTGACAAAACCGAAGGGGTTTAATCACATGGATACCTGAGATCAAGAAATGCATGTCGCGGATTACACGGCCGTAGAGAAATTGCCCAGTGGTTTGCTACTTCTTCACTTTCACTGCTTTGAATTTGAGTAGAGCTGCTGGTGCGAAGATAGAGATGCATAGTGCTGCGAGGGAAATGGCCATGGCGGCGGGGCGAGTTTCAAATAGAGAAACTTTTCGGTTCTGATATATCTGGATGAGGCCCAGAAGCAACCCAAGATTGGCCGAGACCAAAGCATGCCATGAAATCCTTTCTGTTGCCTTTCCAATAACAGCACTATTACAATTACCAGAATGGCTACGAGTAGTACTATTGGTACCGATGGGGTCGGTACCGAAATCGTAGGGACGGTCGCGCTGGGCCGTCTCTAGCCACTGGACGGCCGATCCGAGCCGTCCAAAAATTCTATAAAAAAAAACGAGGGGGCCAACTTGAGAATCAACGGCATTCGAGGTGTGTAGGGTGCTTGATCCGAGCACTCCTCTTTCGTGCATATATGTGAATATACAAGCATATACAAATATACACGAAAAAGAGGTGCTCGGATCAAGCACCCTACACACCTCTGATGCCGTTGATTCTCGCGTAGGCCCCCTCGTTTTTTTTTTTTAGAATTTTTGGACGGCTCGGATCGGCCGTCCGGTGGCCGGAGACGGCCCGGCGCTGCCGTCCCTACGATTTCGGTACCGACCCCGTCGGTACCTATATCATTTTTAATGGCAAAAGCACCGGATAGAGCTTAATGAAAAAATAGAATTCATGTAGCCGAATTCAATAAATTACGACACAAGGTTCGTTTAGTTTGGGTTGGTTCGTACTGTGCACTTAACATTTAACTTAACAATAGTACATACGTATTTTTCTGCGTCTCGAAAGAAATTTCTTCTTCAAAAGAAATGACCAAAGTCAATGAGTTCACTTATTTTATCATTCTCTTTCAAATTAAGGTTTTGTACTATTTTTTTGCTAAGCAAAGAAAAGAAGATTAAAAGGATCTCAGGTACATTGGTAAAATACCACCCGAGAACCACCCGAGAACCAAAAACAAAAGAAGGCAAAAAGCCAATCACACCAAAAAACCTGATACCTACAGTAAAAAATCAAATCACGCCAAAAGCACCATAAGAAAAACCTAAAACCAAATGCCCAAAAAAAAACCCAAAACACCAAAGAACAAGAAAACGACCCGAGAGAAACAAACCAAAAGGCGACAATCCTCGAAGTTAAAATTCCGAGGAAAGAGAATCTCCTTCCTCAAAATCAATAGCCTCCTCCAAGTGATCATCTATATCCAAATTATCAAGAGCACCGATTCTATCCAGTATTTCTTTTTCCTCCATCTCAACGAATTTCTTTACGAGAAATTTCTCCGGCACCCTTTAACCTCGAGGTCCAACATGATATCTAGATCCAACGTCCTGCAAACTTCCCTGAAAAGAGAGTTCATATTTCGTATATCATCAGAAGATAAAAAGAAGAAGACGGGACCTTTTTTCTAGGATTCAAGTTATCACCCTTAACCCCAAAATCAGCAAGAAGTTTCTTCTTTTTAACCTTTCTCTTCGACGATTCTCTCTCTCATTTCCAATTTGTGAATAGCCTCGGGGATGATCCTTCTCTATGAATGCTATTCCCAAGGCCCACACAATTGTTAGAACGAGATCCATCAAGTCAAGATTAAGGGAAACTGGCCTTTGAGTCACCTTAGAAGGCCCAATGTCTTCAAAACTATGGTCCAATTATTTAAGCCCAGGAGGGCCATAATCTGTAGAAATCAGGGACAAATGAACACATCACATCTTCACTTTCCTTGCACAAATTCAGACCATGAAGGTTTTGTACCTCAACAAACCTAAACCATGAATTTATCCCTTTGCAATCCAACCATATTACCAGGTTAATGACGTTGAAACTTGAAGGTTTTGTACTATTGACAGCCATTGGGTGTCAATAAGGCAAGAAAAACAGACACAAACACAAAAAAAAATAAAAAAAAGCAGTTAGTGGCGTGACGTCGAAACATGAAGGTTTTGTACTATTGACAGCCATTGGGTGTCAATAAGGCAAGAAAAACACACACACAAAAAAAAATACAGTTAGTGGCGTAGCCATCACCGAAAATGTGTACTAATGGGGCCACAATTCATATATACACGGGACTTTGTATTGAAAAAAGAGGAAATTATTTCTCTTTTTTACAAAACTGACATGCCTTGTTTTCTTTTGCACTATTTCTTCAAGACATATTCCTATGCGTAAAAGTGTTTAATTGTCGCATTATTTTAAAATAGCTACGAAGAATTTTTCTAAAAATAAAGTTGCATGCCCTTGGGGCACCATACAGCTAGTGTCATAAACTCTTTTCTACCACCCATTTATGTAGGCGCCACACAATTTGGGGTGAGAACCGCACAAATATGTGGTGGAGAAAGAGTTTGGGGCACTACATGATTGGGAAGCGATCGCCGGATTCCCTACGACCATGCCTCTCTTTTAAATCATTTGAGCAAGTTATTTATTAGTATTAGTTAATTAATCAACTGAAAGACAAGGGGTGTCTACCTACGAGCTAATTTTAATAGTACAACCTGAGGTTCCACAGCAAACACTTCACAATCCTTTGTGGATTCAACTCCGGTCTTATCGGGTACTGTGCTACATCGGTCTCCGCCCTACGCTTGGGGCAACTCATTATTTTAGGTCTAGGAATAAGTCAAGCACGCACACGGCGACTGATGTGACAATATTCGTAATGCAAGATACGGTACAATATTTTAAATTGTAAAAGGTCACAATTAGCATACATACAAGGCCAATAAGTTTACAATAAGACCTCTATATATTCTCATTATTTTTAAGTGATTTATATTGTGATGCTTCACACATGATCATATGATTAAAAAAGGGAAGTCATACACTTATTTAAGCTATAGACCTAGTATTCGACTATAATACAACTCTTACTAACATTTTATCTTGGTTCATCCCGTGTATAGCACGGATATTTTTGCTACTATATATGTATGTATAAGGATTAGAGACAGTGGAAATGGGATCAATGTGATAAAGATGGAGAACTACACCATGTTGGGCCCCGATTCACCATGGCTAGATTTGGTTCTTCCGAAAATGGTCAGAAACAAGAAAGCACCCATGACTAGAGCAAAGATGGTACTAGCACATGAGACAAACACAATCCAACCCAGCCCATCTGGGACGAAGATAGAAACAATGCAGGACAAAATAAGAACACTTGAAAATCAGGGACGTAAAAGAGAACCATCAAACCAACAGATGGCATCAATCAAACCCAAGTAGACAATTTTGGAGATTGGTTTTTCAATCTGTTTCGGCGCTTTCGGTGTTAAAATTAAAACATATTAAATTTCAAACATAAGATTCGTACACGAAGTAAAACCAAACCATTGCTTCTTTTTTCAACTATGTAAAATATTGTACTATTGGATAACTACTGCATTTTGAGGCCTTAACCGGCCGATAGCATCGAACTACTTCAACGCACAATGGATTGATTCGGTTATTTCAATTGATGGTCAGTTCCGATTCATTGAGAATTGCAAGACCGATATAATTGGTACCATGTGAAATTATATCTTAAAAACCGACCAAGCCGAAGGGGTATAATTACATGGATACCTGAGATCAGGACAAGCATATCGCGGATTCGACAGCAGTAGAGAAAAGGCCCAATGGTTTGTTGCTCCTCCTCCTCCTCCACTTTCACTGCTTTGGATTTGGATTTGAGCGGAGCTGCTGCTGCGAAGATAGAGATGCATAGTGCTGCGAGGAAAATGGCCATGGTTGCGGGGGGGAGTTTCAAATGGATTTCTGATATATCTAGGTGAGGCCCGCAAGCAACCCGAGATTGGCCGAGACCAAAGCATATCATTCTGCAAATGAAATCCTTCCGTTGTGTTTCCAATAATAGCACTATTACAAGCACCACAATGCCAAAAGTGTGAGTAAAAAGAAATGGAGGACATCAGACTTTGCCATTTTAAAATAGCCACACCGGATAGAGCGATCAATAAAAAAATAGAATTCATGTAACCAAATTCAATTAATTGGACACAAGACACGTTTAGTTTTTTTCAGTGTCTCAAAAATTCAAGACCAAAAGTTGATGAGTGCACTTATTTTATCCTTCTCTTTCAAATTAAGGTTTTGTACTATTGACAGCTCTTTGGTTGTCAATATATAAGGCAAGAAAAATATATAAAGAAAAAAGGAACACTATTCTCAATACCATTTTAATACTTTTCAAGGCACTTTAACCAGTAGCCTAGCCATCGCCGAAACGTACTAATGAGGCCATAATCAATACACGCGATATTGTTGTGGAAAAGGGAAAATTATTTATTTGTTTTTTAACGAACCTGACAGCCTTGTTTTCTTTTGCACTATTTCTTCAAGACATATTCCTATTTGAAAAACTGTCTAATTATCAAAATATTATCTTAAAATAGAAGAGAATTTTCAAAAATAAATTTAAGTTGCATGTCCCTAGGGCACAACCACATAGTGCCATAAACACTTTTTTACCATACATTTACGTGGGTGCCACACAATTTGTGGTAAGAACCACAGAAATATGTGGTGGAGAAAGAGTTTGAAGCACCACGTGATGGTGCCTAGGGACATTAAATAATTTTCCCCCTCTCTCATCTTTGGGTCAATTCTCAACTTCTGTGTCTCTCTCTCGGACTCGGAGATGTAAATTGGAATTTATTTGAAGTTCAATTTTGTGTAATCTTAATTGACAGGAAGAGAAAATCCCTTCCCAAAAAAAAATTTACCGGAAAAGATTTGGAGATGTCAATCTTCAAACTTTTGGACATGTTAATTGAAATGGGGAATCCGGCTGTCCCATATATGGGAGAAATTTGAGCTGTCCATTGCCAAGCATAGAGGCCCGAACGGGACCAACACTCATGATGTCCTTTAGGGTTTTTTTTTTTGAATAAAAATAATCTTATGTACTTTTTATTTAGCTTTTTGTCATGTTTTTTGTGATTAACCGGTCGTCTGGACAAGAGGAATTAATCGAAAAAGTATAAAAATATGGATCGAAGTTAAAAAAAAAAAAAAAAGTTTATAATGCAAGACAACACTTTTAACAAAAAAAATAAAAAAAATTTTGCCAGTTACTATATTTGATATTTTTTTTCCCGTTCAGACACATTTTTTGATAAGCCTTGTTCAACGACGCCCTCATATATTATTCACAGAAGATTACAATCTCTGGCGGCCCTCTTCTCTAGCTCCCTCCCTTTACTGATCCTATTCCTCTCGCTCCAGAGAAGTATTTTGAAAACCTAATTAAACGGCTAAACCCAATCTGCCAAATATTCCTGAAGTAGTCCTCACATTACAATCCAAGGACTTGCGTAGTAGTAAAAAAAAAAGCAAAAGAGAGAACCAAAAATCAGGAAAGAATATAGTCACAACTCACAAGGGGAATTCGAGAGAGACGAAATGGGGGCTAGTTTCATAGACACCACATCCCAAACAAACAATGAACAGCTGAAATAAGTCGGTGACAATCCTTTTTGAGAGTTCGTGTAACTTTTTAATTGATTATATCTTATAATTTATACTCCCTCCGTCCCTTTTTAAGTGTCCTGCTTCGTAATTCCAACTTATTAAAAAGACATCATCATCATACCTTTCACATCAATTTTTTCCTCTACTTTCCCTAATTACCCATCATCATTACACTTTTACTCACTAACTTTTCAAAATGGAATCTACTTTTAGGGACAAAATAGACAATGCACCAACTTTTACCCACTAACTTTATCAAATGGACACTTATTAAGGGACAACCAAAAATGGAATACTGGACTCTAAATAAGGGACGGAGGGAGTAATAGTTTATGTGATTTTAAAAATATGACTATTATAGAACTAATCGAGATCTATTAAACAAAATCCATATTAAATATAAAATTGTAATTGATTTAAAGATATAATTAATTTTTTTATCTGATTAGAATAAAACGAGAAACTATTAAATTGGGATGGCGGGAGTATGTTAGAAATATCAAGGGAGCTAAGGCCTCGTTCCAGAACGCAAAAAAAAAAAAATATATATATATTTTTTAAGAATGCAATTTCAAGCTAAAAAATTATGAACTTATTGAAATATAAAAATATGCAATATGAATCTTGTTTGAAAGATCTCATCGAGATCTTTTATATGTTCAATTTTTTTTATTTACACCATTTTTAAGTTTAAAAATATAAAATAACTTATTTATTTTTTAAGAAAATTTCTGAAACAAAATCCGTGAAATTTGCCCTTCTGTCAACATCCTTTTACATTTGCCAGGATGCCCTTCTGGCCTTCTGTCAACGTCCTTTTTTTTGGGTAATTTTCTGTCAACGTCCTTTTACTTTTGTTTACGAGTAATATTAATGCTATAAGGACCGATGGTGTGGACCGACCCTCTACCGACCCGAGCTGGCATGGAGGGGGCCACCCCCACTTTCTCTCCCTCTTCGCTTTTCGGGTTTGGCCCACAAGCTAGGGCGGGCACAGTTTGGGAAGAAAATTCAAATTTTGGTCCTAGTAAAACGTTTCTCTCTCTCTCTCTCTCTCTCTCTCTCTCTCTCTCTCTCTCCCTCTCTGGGAAATACATTTCTCTCCAAATTCTGTTTGGAACTTAAGGAAAATGGAAGAAAAGAAAATAAAATAAAAAATTTTCCTTAGGAGCTGTTTGGTTCCTATATAAGGGAAAGGAAAAGTAAATAGAAAGGAAAAGGAATGGTTCAGTTCCTGTCCAGTATATTTGTGGTCCAGTCCGGTCCAGTTTTGGGTCGTTGTGGGCTCATCCCGGGCCCACAACAATAATCGGAATCGTTCATTTTGTGGAGCTCGTCGAATATGTCATTCATGCCAAAAATTAGCTTGATCGAACATCAATAGATACATAAACAAAATAGATTTGTACATGAAAAAAATGGAAAATTATTAATTTCAACTTAATTTTTGTCATCGCTTTTTTCTTGTACAAATCTATTTCGTTCATGTACCTATTGATGTTCGATCAAGCTAATTTTTGGCATGGATGACATATTCGACGAGCTCTACAAAATGAACGATTCCGATTATTGTTGTGGGCCCGGGATGAGCCCACAACGACCCAAAACTGGACCGGACTGGACCACAAATATACTGGACAGGAACTGAACCCGAAAAGGAAAGGAAAGCTCTGAAGTCAGGAAAATGGAAGAAGTGCTTAATTTGAACAAGATAAAACCATTTTCTTTCCATTTTCCTTTTGAAGCCAAACAAGAGAAAACCATTTTCTTCCTAGTTTTTTTTTTCATTTTCTTTCTACAATCAAACAAGAGAAAAGAATTCACTTTCTTCCCATTTTCCCTCTTCTCTTCTTCACCAACATACCGATGTCCATCACCATCGACGCCGTCCCCTTTCTCACCATCGCCGGGCCGACGCAACCATCACCGCCTTCCCATCGTCGCATGCAGCTAGTGTCTTGCATCACCGTCAACGCCTTCCACCACTCATGACGCTGGTCCAACTCAACCATCATAGCCGAATGAATCAACTGTCCCCAACGCCTGGCCCCACCCTCACCAAGAACTGCCAATCACCGGAGATTCACTCGACCACCACCGAAGAACTGCGATTTGATTATCTCATTAACCTTTTTCTGTAATTTTTTTTATCCCATTGTCCATCGTTTTAGTGTTTTCCTATTCTTGTATGGCAAGTTAATTCCAAACAAACTTTTCTTTGCATTTTTGTGGCCCACAGCATACGAGGATTTTCTAGTGTAGGAATGAGTTTCACATATATGTGAGGGGTTGGCGGCACACAATTGGACCTGATTTGGGAGGGCTTCTAGAAGTTCGGTGGTCTAGGAGCAGAGAAATCAGAAGACCAGTTCGAAGAAGGGCTTTGGCTGGTGTTCCTTATCCCAATTTAGTAAGGTTAAGACCAAAAACAGGCAAGAAACGTCGAGAAAATTAAATGAAAAAAAAAATGTTTGCTACTAAATGAAGGGTAAGGTTTTTTTTTTTTATCCGAATGAAGGGTAAGTTTGATACACGAATTTGTAGGACTTTTTGAATCAGAATTCTCATCAAATTATTGTTATGTCTACAAATTCGGAAAATACACGGTAAATCTACCTTTTACCTTCACAAGCCCTAATATGAGATTTAGGGATTTTCAAAAAATAGGACAAAGTTGATTGGGGTTTTCCTTACCTGAGGGATGGCCCAGACGTTGTGACGACAAGAGAAAGGCGGTGACGGTGGAGATGGTTGCGTCGGGCCGGCGTCGGTGAGTTCGGGGAATGACAGTGGTGCGAGACACTAGCTGTGACGATGGGAAGGCGGTGATGGTTGAGTCGGACTGGCGTCGATAAGTTTGGGGGAAGACGTCGACGGTGATGGGACCTCCCTCCTGCAGCCTCTTTTCCTCCCATAGCTCCCTCTCTCTCCCGCCATAACTCTTCCTATTTCTTTCTCTCCAAGAAAAACCAAGTTCATCCCCCCCCCCCCCCGCACAAACCGAAAAAAATCCCTTCATCCCCAAGAAAAATACGAATTCAATTCGTTCATATCCACTCCTTGTCAGAGATTTTCAAAATAAAGTGTCGTCGTTTTGGTTTTGTAAAATTTTCTTGTTTCCTTAGAATGTTTGGTTTTCCTCTTTGTGAGCTTTGTCCCACATTGGATAGTTGAGAGAAGTTGGAGTGGTATATATTAGGAAACATTCCTAATATGAATAAACAATGATCTAATGTGGTGCAGCCCTATGGTATTTCACGCATACCGGTTGAGCCGGTACACATGCACGCGCGCGCGCGTAGTGGGCAGTGTGTTGTGGTGCATTGTGGCGCTTTAGCGGCGCACTTTGCCCTTTGTGCTAGGCGCCTTGTAGGCACCATTTCTTATTGCGAGTTGGCGGTAAGGTGGCGCTGATATGGATGCCGCGTGTCGCACACGTGGCAGGTGAGTCACACGGAGCGGTTCCGATCGGGTGCAACTCGAGCCTACGGGTGCGTTGGTTCGTAGAGTTGCGATCTCAGCCGTCGACCGCAAATGGGCATGATCCAACGGATTGGATTAAATCCGATTGGGTGTGACTGAAACAGTACACCTGTTCGATGTGACTGGGTGTGACTGGTCGATTTAGACCATAGGATCTGATTAAAGCAGCGCACTTTGCCCTTTGTGCTAGGCGCCTTGTAGGCGCCATTTCTTATTGCGAGTTGGCGGTAAGGTGGCGCTGATATGGATGCCGCGTGTCGCACACGTGGCAGGTGAGTCACACGGAGCGGTTCCGATCGGGTGCAACTCGAGCCTACGGGTGCGTTGGTTCGTAGAGTTGCGATCTCAGCCGTCGACCGCAAATGGGCATGATCCAACGGATTGGATTAAATCCGATTGGGTGTGACTGAAACAGTACACCTGTTCGGTGTGACTGGGTGTGACTGGTCGATTTAGACCATAGGATCTGATCCAACGGTCAGATTGGATCGGATGCGTACCCATTCCCAATGGATGCGTAGGGGCCTATAAATAGACCACTACTTGTCAGAATTCCACACTCACAAATAATCCGAATTTCTCACACATCTCTTCTCTATGTTTTTCTAACATTCATTCTGCGTTCTGTTTTGCTGCAGAAAATAGAACATAGTGGTTCTCGGTTGTTATATCAATTCAGCAGGTATTCTGTCCGTTTCGTTAGTGCAAACGAAAACGGAAAGAATTTTGAGTTCGGGTTTCGATTTATCTTGAAGGCAGATTTGCTATAACCCTTTGCATACCAACTGGTGGGGACAAATACTGTCTTTAGAAAAGTGACATAGTCGTGACTCGAAGCGTATTACAGATTTGGTGAAGATTTCGCAGCAATTCCAATTGCAGCAGCCAATTTTTTTTCCAACATTCCTTGCTGCCTCTCTAACCCCAAAACCGGCCCCAATTCGTCTATTCTAAGTCCCATGAACCCAACTCCATTAAATTCGACCTCATCTTTCTCTTCCAAAATTCACCTATAAATACTCCACCTCATTGATCCACAAGCACACCGCTACACCTTCCACACTCCACTGAGTAAGAACCAAGAGAAAACCGTGGCCAATTAAAGCTCCAATCCATAGAGTTTTAAAGAGAGAAAGTTAGAGTGAGAAAAATGGGTTTCATAGTTACCGTAGAGACCCGTAAATTCATAAAATTTATTTAAACGTTTTATAAGGAATAAAAAGGAGAAAACTGATTTAGAACTTTGAGAATTGGGGCTAAAGTGATAAAGTGTTGCATTTAGATAGGGTCTCACAGGGACGGATCCAATGTAGGCATGAAATTATTGGGATTTTTTTTGTGTGAATCAAAACAGGAAGTATTATATATTAAACTACCCGGCCATAATAAAGCATAATGAGCGGCTAGATCAAGTGGTAAGGTATGGTCTTGTGTTTCCCGCATGAATGGTATCGTGTTTGAGGCGCGGTACTGCCATTCGGTTTTTTCATTTTTAACTGACTTGCGTTTGGGAAAAAAGAAATCTTCAAAATTAACTTGCATCCAGTCGTAAGTTTAATTACCAAACCATACAATTTTGCTAAATACTCAAATAAATATTTAATAAAGGATCTATTGAAAATGTAAAAGCACTAGTACATTCATTTTTCGGGGCAATTTCGGGCACATCTAAGAAAACATCCCAAAGTTTCCAATCTAATTTTGATGATCCGAGCCGCTCAGTGTAATCAGAGCGTGATTTTAAGGATACTTACGAGAAATTAGTAAAAAAAATGACTGGAAAAGGCTTCATCCGGATAGTTTTATATTGAACGGTTCAATAAAAAACTGCTCAAATCAAGCCATTCCTTGTAATTTTTTTGCCGATTTTTCGAGGGTACTTGTAAAATCACATTCTGAACACATTGAGTGGCTCGGATCATCAAAATTTAATCAGAAACTATGAGATTGAGATTTGAGGTATTTTTGTAGGTGTCCCCGGATTCGCGTTCATTTTTTATATTCTCGTCATACTTTTTTGAACGCATAATCTTTTTATATTAGATTGTGGGTATTTTTATTAAGTTTATGCTTGATATAGTGACCCATCTGTCTGAGATTTCTGGATCCGCCACTGGGGTCTCACCGGGGGGGAGTACTGACCTTGACTGGAAAATAAATCCATTCCCTCTCAGCCTACAAGTCAGACAACCCACAAACCGTACCCATTGAATATTTAGGTTGACCCAATTAAGGCCTGATTAAGATCCAATAATAAATCGGTTAGATGAGTTTGAAGTTTGAACCCATTCTAATCCATCTAATAAATGGGTTTAATTGGATCTATTTTTTAATAGGTGAATTTGAATTTCTTTAATGACTTTGGGTTCAAATTTTCCGTCCCTGCACCGTAAGAGTTAGTGCGGGTGAGCCCCTCCATGCGAGCTGTTGCCAGGATGCGGCCCTTCTGTTGCCAGCATGCCCTTCTGTCAACATACGTTTACTTTCTTTCTTTTTTGGTCAAACGGGAATAAGTCAACGTCCTTTCACATTTGCCAGGATCCACACACACACACACATATATATATATATATATATATATATATATATATATATATCAAACACACACATGCATGTCCATATGTAAGAGTATCTAGCTGAAGCAGTTAGAGGAAACTACTTGCAGATCTCCAAGGCCACGAAGAATGGTGATGAGAGCACCGCAGCCTGGTCGACAGTTTAACCGTCGTCGTGGGCAAAATGATATCTCAGTCATCATTGTCATCAGGTTAGCATTCATGTTGATCAATCCTGTTACTTAACCTTCACCCTTTCTCCCAACAATATTTCCACAAAAACTATTGTAAAAAACAGTTTCGAATTTTTTTTCCAAAAATTGTTTTGTTTAAAAGAACAGTTTTTCTTCGAATGAAAACTGTTTTAAGAAATTAACAGGTTTTGGAAAATGTTTTTTAGAAAGTGTTTTGGAAAAACTGTTTTCTATTTCTAATAATCAATTTTTATTAGTTTGAAACTGTTTCTTAAAACTTTTCTTCTATTCCCAGATTTAGTTTTTTAAGATTTGAAGAGGTGATGTGTCAAATTTTGATTATACTATGCTATTGTGAATCTCTACAGTCTTTTTGGGTTATCCAAAAATCCACCAAAACGTCATGTGAAGATGAGATTACAAAAAAACTGTAATTTCAGTAAATTGCTTCCATTTTTTAAATACATGTACGTAGAGAGGAATTACAACAATCTGGAGGAGGAAGACCGGACGGGGACACGAGGATACGCAGAGGTGGTCGTCATCGTGGAGATGATCAACGGTAACATTTTTGTTGGTCATGTTTCTTTCTTTCTTCTGCACTTGGGTGCATGCATATAGGAGTATTAGTTTGCGAAATTGATATTTGCGCTTCCTTTTTTATTGATGGCGCTCACTTCTTAACATAAAGTTACTCACGTTATTAGCAACTTCATGAACAAAATGAAGCGTCATAAGTAAAAAAGAAAGCGCGAATATCAATTTTCTATAAATCTAGTACTCATACTAGCATGTTTTATACGGGATTGTATCCCAACCAGTTTGGATTGAGACCGGTTTGGTCTAGTTAATTAAGATTGATTATGGGCCCTTTTTGGGTCTACAAAAATGATCGAAACTGTTCACTTTTTAGAGTTCGTCTATAACGTTGACAACACCAAAAATTATTTTGATTGGATATCGTTTGACATGTTTTCAAAATGCATTATCTTCAAATAATTGTGTCAAATGGGTTGCAATACGGTATTGCACACTTTTATTCTTACAAACTTAATGCATTTCAAAATCATGTCAAACTATATCTGATCAACATGATTTTTGGGTTGATCAATGTTATCAACGTGCTCTAAAAAGTGAACGATTCTGATTATTTTTGTGGGCCCGGAAAAGTCCCACAATCAGTTTTAACTAGACAAAACTGGTTTGGATACACAGGGGTTCGTTCACAATGGGATGTCCGGCAAACCAGTTTTAAACTGACACATCATCTGAAATCTCAAAATCAGTGGGACCCTCCATTTCAAAGCCTCGTGTTAATTTAACCATGATTTAATACGAACTCTGATCTTCCACTTGAGTCCACAAAGCCAGTGAATAGTCTTTTTGTAGTCTCTCTCTCTCTCTGGAGTATAGTAGTAGTAATATGTACTCCTATATACACACGCATGTATATGTATTCCTTGACCCAAGTCTTCTAACGAAGACCAGACTGTTCATCTTCTAGGTAGCAAAAATTGGAGAATTTTAACTCTCATGTTGCAAATCATCTAAGCTTTTACTTCTTTTTTTTTCTTCTTCTTCTTTCTATTTCTGGTCTAGAACGCTGAATGAAAAGAACAAACAAAACCCAATTCAAATACTTGTACCCATGTAGTCTTTCTTTTCGATATCTGGTGTTTTTCCCTTTCTACTTTATTTCGATTTTAATGAGAAAAAATCAATTACAAAAGATTACTTGCAATATCATAGAGCAGGGGAACAAATAGAGAAACCCAAATTAGATGTAGGACAAAATACGAAGCGATTTCACCCAGGGGAATGGTTCCCTTTACCCGTTCCCTCTGGCTCCTCGTTCCCGGTGTGGTTGATTCAGGTGTTCGGTTGAGCTCCGGAGAGGGTAGTCTCCAGCGGCGACGGCGTTTGGCAGTCGGCGTGGTTGGGCTTGCTCCAACTTGCCTCTCCTCCTTGTCTTCTCCAGATTCGGTGTGCGGCGGCGGCGTTGTTAATAACAGAGGTGGGAGGCTTGGGGTGTTCTTCCAGTTTTTCCTCGTTTATCTTCACCGGCTTGGTTCCCGGTCTGGGTTTCCCCAGCTCCGGCGGGTGTGATGATGGGCTAGGCCCCGTTCCGGAACGAGTTTTAAGTACTTATTTTTTAAAAAAGTAATTTCAAGTTTAAAAATAATGGGCTTAATGAAATCTAAAAATATGCAACATGGATCTTGTTCGAAACAGTGCAAAAAAAATAAATAAAATAATTTTTATTTACATTATTTTTAAGTTTGAAAATGTGAAATAAGTACTTATTTTTTTAGAAGATGTTCTGGAACGGGCTCTAATAATGTCACGGTTTAGCCTATGTCTGTTAGGGTCTATTTTATGTGCGCTTTTGGTCTCGCCGTGATCTCGCAGGTCCGGCTTGGCCGGCGTATGTGTCCCTTGACCGAAGCTCACTGTGACTGTGGGGGTCCTGGAGTGGCGTTCTTTGCTCGTGGCTGCGAGGGTCACAGATTTAGTTGGTGATTCCCTGCCCTATGAGCCGGCCAGCGACGTGTTTAGAGAGCAATTTCGTGGAGGTTATTGGAGATTGCATCAATGTTTTGTGCCTATGGTTTGAGCTGGGTTTTCCAATGATACTCTAATACCAAGTCAAAGATGGATGCTATCCCGGCACCTAGTGTTGGTCTGCTTCAAAAAAATTTGAGTTTCAATCATAAATTTTTATTTTTTCAATTCATCTCGTCGAGACAAATCAATAATTCATAAAATATTAATGCAAAATTAACAAATGTAAAAAAATTTCAATTATAAATTTTTACTTTTTCAATTCCTCTCATTTTTCTTTTTGGTAACTTTGTTTTCAATCTCATTATGAACCTAACAACTGCTGAATGCAAAAGATTAGACTATTGAATTTTACTCATAAATACGTGCTTGAAATTTTTTCCTGTTAAATTACTCGTAAGGGATGTCCATTAATAATTCAATTCACGTATGTACTACCGTTAAGATAGAGCTATATTATTTAAATTGGCTAAGTCTGTTGACTGTCCTCCATTTCTTTCTGCTCACCCTTTTGCCTTTGCGGGTACTAGTAGTAATAGTGCTGTTACTGGAAAGGCAACAGAAAGGATTTCAATATCTACAGAATGATATGCTTTGGTCATTGCATTTTGAACGGGAAAATTGTTTTTCGAGACACTGAAAAATACAAGGGAAAAAAGGGGTGGACAATTTGGACCGGAAAGAGTTTGATAGAGTACGTACGTATGATAGAGTACGTACGTATGTCTACCGTTAAGTGAAATGCACAGTGCTAACTACTAACCAAAACTAAACGAGTCTTGTGACCAATCAAATTGTGCTCAGTTGCATAAATTCTATTTTTCCATTAAAGTCTCTCTGGGGCTAATTTTGAAATAGCAAGTCCGATATCCTCCATTTCTTTCTACTAATCACGCTTTTGCCATTGTGGTAATTGTAATAGTGCTATTATTGGAAAGGCAACAGAAATGATTTCATCTGCAGAATGGTATGCTTTGGTCTCGGCCAATCTCGGGTTGCTTCTGGGCCTCATCCAGATATATCAGAACCTAAAAGATTCTTCATTTGAAACTCGACCCATCACCATGGCCATTTCCCTCGCAACACTATGCATCTCTATCTTCGCAACAACAGCTCTGCTCAAATTCAAAGCAGTGAAAGTGGAGGAGGAGGAGCAACAAACCACTGGGCATTTTCTCTATTACTGTCGAATCCGCGACATGAATGTCCTAATCTCAGGTATCCATGTTATTAAACCCCTTCGGTTTTGTCGATTTTTAAGATGTATTTTCACATGGTACCAATTGTATCGGTCTTGCAATTCTATGAATTGGAACTGACCATCAATTGCAATAACCGAATCAATCCATTGTGTTTTGAAGTAGTTCGATGCTATGGGTTTAGGCCTCAAAATGCAGTAGTTATCCAATCGTACAAATATAATGGTTATGTTGTAATTGGTGTACGAATCTTAATTTTAAGCCCAAAATTGAACAGAAATTTGATGTTTACTATTTCAAAACCGAGAACTAATTTAAAAACCGATCAAAATTGTCTACTTGGGTTTGATTGATGCTATCCGTTTGGTTTGACAACTTTCTTTTTCGTCCTTGGTTTCAGGTGTTGTTACCCTGTCATGCATTGTATCCGTCTTCGTCGCACATGGGCTCGTTTGGATTGTGTTTGTCTCATGTGCTTGTATCGTCTTTGCTCTACTTGTGACTTGGTGTTTCCTGTTTCTACCCATTTTCGGAAGAACCAAATCCGGCCATGGTGAATCGAGGCCCAGAAGGGTGTAATTCTCCATCTTGCAGCTTTTGTCACATTTCCACTGTCCCTAATCCTTAAACATATATATATGAACCAAGATAAAATGTTAGTAAGAGTTGTATTATAGTCGAATACTAGGTCTATAGCTTAAATAAGTGTATGACTTCCCTTTTTAATCATGTGAAGCATCACAATATAGACCACTTAAAAGTGATGAGAATATATAGAGGTCTTATTGTAAACTTAATGGCCTTGTATGTATGCTAATTGCAACCTTTTACAATTTTAAATACTTATCATGCATTACGAACACCGTCACATCAGTCACCATGTGTGTCTCCTCCACATGTAATCTACCTAGCTAAGAAAATAAGGAAAACCCAAAGCACAATTGAATCTACTAGCCTGCCCCAAGGAGTTGCACCACCAAGGAGTTGTACTTTCAAAACTCAGGTTCTGCTTCTAGTAATACTCCAATAAGCAATCCATGAAGAGAAAGAAGTCCTTGGAATCCTCTACCTCCGTTGATTTCTCTGATGCACTTCCATTGTCGCCCTGAAATTCAACCCACATATGGCTTTTCCATTACCATTAGTGCGCTAGAGCTTTCACTCAAATTTTTACTCAAATTGAAGATTAAAATTTTTATTTATGGTCCGGATATGGTCTCCCATAATCCGTAACCTCGGATTTTCAATATGGCACGTGTACTACGGCATACTGTATATGTGAAGGCAACAAACAAACACAAATTACGAAGACATCCATGTTGACCTTTTCATCCCAAGTAGTACTACGCCAAAATTAAAACCAAACAAGACAACGAAAGAGGAATCAAAGACAGTAAGCGAAATGGTAGGAGCCAGATGATGCTTACTCATGGCTTCAATCAAAGTAATCCGATCTCAACAGAATAAGATGAATGGATCAAAAAGAAAACTCGCATAAGATGAAAAAACCGGAGGGGGGGGGGGGGGGGGGGGGGGGGGGGGGGGGGGGGTGGTGTGTGTGGTCGGGTGGAGGAGGAGGATAAGGTCACCTCCAAATTTCAGGGGTATTTGCGAATTGGGAGCTTCTGTGTTTTATATGCATTATGCAACAAGTATAACATTTAAGAAATATGTGTGCAGAATACATTTTAAGGTCTGTTAATTTAATTAAAATGAAAAAGTAAACTGAAAAGTAAAAAAACTTATGATTTCATAGGTCGCAATTTTGTCCGTACGAATTCAAAAAACATGTATCTACTGATATCTGTAAAATTGATTTTTTATAGAACCCCATCAAAAAATATGTTAAAATTTATGGGTATTTTTTATGTATTTTTGTGGGGTCCGGAGTAGGCCCCACATGTTGTGCAGTGGTCTCAGGCTTTGTGGACTTTTTAATTTTATGTAAGGGATTTGTGAGCCAGAAGGTTTGATCCTGTCACGCCCTCAATTTTTAACATCATTAAACAATACATATTCAATAAAAGAGTCTCGCATATTATATATGTTACCCAAAAGAGTTTCCCTCCTGTTTAATTTATAAACAAATCTTTAAGGTTAGATAATTACAACTTTAGTCAAAAAGAAAATTCAAGAGTAATTAATTATAAGATCGTCTTTTGCAAAATGAGATCCACACAACAATGACGAAATACAGTGATGTCAGCTTCCAAAGTCTGTCACTGCCAAGCACACAATGCAAGCAATCTTTTGCCCAGTGTCTAAACCTGAAAAGAAAGATTTGGTTGAGCTACACTAGCCCAGTAAAGAATTCTAAGCTCAAGCTATATGTAATTTGGATGAATCATACACCGAGAATGAATGAGTATTGACAGATATGCCTATTATTGCCCAATGAGTATTGCCCAGTGACTACCAACAAGCTGCAAATTATTGTCTAAGGGTCCTAGACTTCACATAAATGTCACTAGCCGTTTACTTCTTTAACTAAATACATTAATAAATTCACGTTGTTCCATATTTGTCTGTAATCGATTCATAAACATCTTATTATTCTTCGTGCAGTGCTACAATTGTTCTCGTGTCCGTATTGATTTTCATCAAATCCCTTTATCGCAAACCTTTCCTTTTAATCAGATATTCTCCCTCAATAATCGCTAGGGTCACCTCGGGTCTAGTTCCCTCGAGCGTAGGGTTACCCCGAGTCTTTTTCCTCAATAAAAATAATAATAATTTGGGGTCACCTCGGGTCTAGTTCCCTCGAGCGCAGGGTCACTCCGAGGCTTTTCCCTCAATAATAAGAATCAGTTGGGTCACCTCGGGTCTAGTTCCCTCGAGCGCAGGGTCACCCCGAGTCTTTTCCCTCAATAACGACCACTTGGATCACCTTTCACATTTTTCATAATCGACATCATTTCATAATCAATTTCATCATCGTTCCGACGGTTATACCACTGAATTGTAATTAATCATTACGTGACTCCACAAATGTACATGTTCATGCAGTTTGCCTATTCGCATCTGACATAGCATACTAAGCCCGTAAATATAATCCTACCATACTTTATCCGTTAGTTTCTATACTTGAACCCCATAGGGAGAGTGTCAAAAGGATTAAAAGATTTGACGGGTCGTGAGGACACAAGTTATTTTATCATCTTAAACACTTCTTTCTCACATCGATTTTCACTTCAAGCATTCTAAACAATCTACCAAACCACCACGTTGATCACATTTCAAACCATTCCAAACTGTCATCCATATCAAGACTCCGACTAATTAATTAATACACGCCTTTTCCTTTAAGCATACCACAATCCCACACGTTCTCACCGTACCTCTATGTACATTTCCCGTACCTTCACAAACCACATATTAACCCACGACTAGACTCTGCGATGCCTGGTTATCTAGTTTCTGTACTCGAAGTCCGTAAAAACATATACTAAAGGAATCTAAGAAGTTTACGAGTCAAGAGAGAACGGATTGCAATACTACTCGTCGGATCCCAAGACCTATTCACTCTAGTCCATTGGATACCACTCTAAGTGAGGAACGAGTAATACTCTCCAAAACACTTGGAAAGATGCGTAAACAAACTCATTAGAGTCGATGAAAGGCTTCAAAATGTGAGTTGAAAGATATAGGGAAGCAGCTGAAAGATACTGCAGCAGCTCAAGAAAGCAGCTGGAAGCAGCTAATTACTCCTAATCTCGTATCAGTAGGTGGAAAAGTCCTACTTGTAGAACTTGACCTACCGGTAGGTGGAAATTTCTACCGGTAGAACCCGGACACGGAGAGGCCGACATTTGAAACCAACATCTAGACAAGACACTTTTTGCACTAGTCCTACCGGTAGGCGAAAGTTTCCTACAGGTACTTTTTTCACTAGTCCTACCTACCCCGAACACAGAGAGGCCAACTCTTGAAATCAACATCTGGACAAGACACTTTTTGCACTAGTCCTACCGGTAGGCGAAAGTTTCCTACCGATACTTTTTGCACTAGTCCTACCAGTAGGCGAAAGTTTCCTACCGATAGAGATTGAATATGTTGAGCAGTTTTTGAGCTGCTGCTATACGCTTGAGCTGGTTGAAAGAATTTCTCAATCGTTCTACCGGTAGGTACGTAAAAAGCTCCTACCGGTAGGGAAAAGGGTTTTCTGGCAAAGCAATAACGTTCTACCGGTAGAGAGGACGAGCCTACCGGTTGGAATACTGGAAAACAGCCGATTCTTACAACAACAACAGAATTTCGATCCAAGCTTAAACACGACATTACAAGCACGATCTCAAGCATTAAATCACTCATAAAACATATAAAGAGAGGTAGAATTCCCTACCTCGAGTCCAGAAGGCGAAACCTCGAAGAGAGTACAAGCCCTAGACTCCGAAACCTTGGATTCAGCCGAATACTCCTCTCTGAGCCAAACCCAACGAACTACGAGCTTCAAATCATGCGCAGAAGGTGGAATGAAGGCTAATTTTCATGGGTTTTGAATTTTGGAGATGAGAATTTGAGAGATGGAGAGAGAGAGAGAGAGAGAGAGAGCCAAGAGAGAGAGAGGAAGAGGAAGAACGGGAGAGAGAATGAGATGGGGGTTATGGGAATTATTTTCCCCTGGCCCACACTTATACACACATGCACCCTATCACACTAACACCCACATTTTCAAACTCTTGCACATTGACCCACAACTATAATTTTCACATTAAACTATTATTTGTCCACTTATAAAACGTTAAAATTTAAAAGAAATTACGGGTCTCTACAGATTCAACGATGATGATGGCCGATCAAGGACTATTTTTTTTTTCCAGAAACAAAACATATCCATTAAACAACAATTAAGACATCATACAATATCACATGGTTCACTTAGCCAAATTGTGCGGAGGGCACACAATATCGCGAGACACCTTGGTGACACAAAATAGTCAAAATTACACAACAAAATTCCTTAAAATATGTTGCAGATCTAAATTCGCCTTGGTAGCTTCTTCAAAGTGGAGTTTACAATGAAAGGAAAAAAAAAAAAAAAGGAAGTGGAATTTACAATTTTTGGTATTGTTGGGGGGGGGGGGGGGGGGGGGGGGGGGGGGGGGGGGGGGTGGGTGGGCTCTGCTATCCCAAAGGGACCGTAGAGGCTGACAATAGAAGAGGGAGTAGAGAGAGATGCGGATGCTCTAACCATAACTCCCTCTTTATGTATAGTAGGGAAGCAATGGCAGGTGGTTGTTTGATTTTTGTTTGAGACGTTGAGTTCGGATGGGGATTTGTTTAAACCAGATGGTTGTTTGATTTCCTTTGACTCTCCATTAAAGCAAAAAAAACTAATTTTGTTTAGATGATTAGGGGGTTTACAAGTAGGGTATGTTTAAACAAGAATGGGAGTTTCACTGCTTACTTGTGTTGTGGATAATTCGCCTGGTAGGTGCTTGATTTGGGATTGGAATTCTCTGATTTGATTGGGGCTATGGTTACCACCAGTAAGAATTTTGCTAATTTGGTTATCAGTGGATAAAGACAACCATCATATTATGTCCCCTTCAATGCCTTTTTACATTTTGGAATGGGAGGTGTCTGTTTGAGTTCAAATTTTCAGGGGCTAGATTTGTGAGATGGAAAAATGAGGTCTAGTTCCAAAAAATGCATTCAATAGAAGTGCTTTGGAGCATCTCTCTCGCTCTCTATTTTTTTTTTTTATCAACGTCAAGCAATACATTCATCACCCGAAGGGAAAAGAATTCATCACAATGTACAAGAATGAACCAAAATTACTAAGGGGGTGTTTGGGAGCCTACTTTTTGGCTTTTCATTTTCAGTTTTTTAGTTTTTTGGCTTTTTAGATTGTGGTCAAAATGTATTTTGATTTAGATAGAGTGTTTGGATGATATGTACAGAATACATTTTGCAGCATGAGTATTGTTTGGGAGATATGAAATGAAAATGAATTATGGATTAATTTTTTACTATGTTGCCCCTGGTTATTAATAATAGTGTATAATGTATATAAATAATGTTTTAATCAATTTTTTTAAAATTTTCTTTTGAAATTGCTTATTCTTCATTAATTGAAAGCGTCACACTAATACGTTTAACTTATATTTAATTAAAATAACGCTAAAGTAAAATTGAAATAATTGCCAAATCATAAAAAGACTTTGACCGATAATCCAAAAAAAAAATATTTATGAACTAATTAAAGAAACAGACAATTAAACATTACACAAATTAGCCTAAAAAATCTAAACATCTTAGGTATTTTAGGGGATTATCCGAAATTGTAAAGAGTAATTTTATGTCTTTTATTAAAAGACTAGGTACAAATAAAGTCTTTTGACCTGGACCAAAAGGAAAATGCAATACCGAGAATTGGAAAAGCTCCTATTGGGCTCATTCTTCATTTCTGCCTCTATCATGCAAATTTCAGAACCCATTTTGTAAAATGGATTTTCATAATAGAGTAGCCAAACACCTAAAATGCAAAAATGAGAATGCAAAAATGTAAAAATTCACCTCCCAAACACCCCCTAAATCAAATACACGAGTTACTGCTAGAAGCACACAGGCTACAGATTCAAGGACACCCTACCGAAGCAAATCTACATTAAAAGCCAGTATGAAAGACCCGTCAGTGACTCAAAAGTAGAGGATCCAAAAGGATCCCCAGCTCAAACCCGAAGTAAGTGCAAGATGAAATTGTCAATCAAAAGCAGAAACCCAAACTGGCACACCGGCCCGCTCTTGAAAGGAAAACAACGCCAACAAAGCCCCGGCGCGCCTTCGTAATCACAGCACGAATGCCTTTGGATCATCTCTTAAAAGGGTGGTGTTTTATTATGTTAAAGCAAGCAAGGGACTTCATCTTATTCTCTCTGTTTCTTTCATTTCCTTTATGTGATTGTGATTTGTAGAATCATATTAAGTTTGTGGGATAAATGTGGTGTTCTTGAAACATTTGCTTTAACTTGTGTTTAGAGATTGATCCGGTGATTACTTTATTGATGAAGCTCGATTTTTTACTTCTATTTTTTACTCTCTAATTAAGATTGCAATGGACGCGGTGTCCAATATCCATTTATCTCATGACTTTTGTCGTGTTTTGTCGCTGTGAAATTCAGAAAGATGATAATGACTTTGATTTTGTGCACGACTTTGTACCCACCCGAACCGCTTCGATAGCATTACCCAGATGAAGAATCAATCACCGCGAAATGCACGGATTACGTTAACAACTCCTTAGAATTTTTACTACTGTATTTGTTCTTCCCTACTTTCATGTTTCTTTTCTTTTTCCACACCAACCAAATAAGATAAGGGAAATTTTCTTAATTTTCTCCTTCTTTCCAGAGGTTCTAAACTGAGAGAAAGAAAAAAAGAACTTCCTTTGTTTCTTAGTAAATTGAGAAGATAAATAAAATTATAAATAATAATAGTTGAAAGTGTATTCTTATTATTTTAAATTATTTTTCATAATTATTGGAGACATCTTATTATTGTTACAAATACAGTAAACATTTTCCCTCAACTTTCACTACATTTTTCTTATTATGTGAAAAAAAATCTTCTTAATCATTTTCTCTTATTTTCTCCTTCTTTTCATAAGGCTGTGTTTAGATGACTTGTATCTTCTTAGGGTAGAATGAGAATGTGATTCCGAAACTCTAACATTCTTATGTTTGTGCAAAAAAAATCTTCTTAATCATTTTCTCTGATTTTCTCCTTCTTTCCATAAGGATGTGTTTGGATGGCAGGTATCTTCTTAGGGGAGAATGAGAATGTAGTTCCGAAACTCTTAACATTCTTATGTTCGTGAAGAGTGGGAATGAGAATGAAATTATTAATCTCCCAATCCATGAAGAATCACATTTCTGAATATAGGAGGAATTTGATCCCTTCCACCCCCATGGAAATCTTGGATTTCTGACTCGATCAATATAAAAATAAAACGTTTGACTTTAGGATATTTCCAAAATAAATTATTCATAGAAAAGATTACTTAATTAATCCAAACGTCGGGATATAATTACTCCAAGTATCGAATTACTAAGAATTTGATTCCTGATAATCAAATTACATTCCTACAAAAGATTACGTGCATCCAAACTGAGCCTAAGCTCCAAACACATCCCAATGTAAATTGGTTAGTGCCCGTAGCATTCCTTCCTGACCAAACAGTCAAACACACCCAAGCCATATACTCCTACACCATATCCAGACGAATGACCAACAATCACTGAAAACGAGCCAATTTGCACTCCCAATCAGAGTTTGCTGAAACCATGGTGAATCTCTCTCTCTCTCTCTCTCTCTCTCTCTCTCTCTCTCTCTCTCTCTCTCTCTCCGTATATGCAATCCCCCTTCACCCGGATTCGAATATACATGTCTCAGCCAAAACATATTCGATCTGGTGCAACACATGCCAATGGCACAACATTTTGCGGCACCCTAGCAATTTTTTTGGCAAAATGGCATCCATTAATGTCAATGGCAAATTTGGCTTTACGGGTTGGCTTTACGGGTGTGGATGCTCAAGTTTTTCCCTGGCGATGTTTCTTCCTTACTCTAAAGTAATACTACCTCCATAAGCTTCCAAGAAAAAAATTACAAGCAAATTTTGAAATGATACCAAACGGTATCCGATCAACGTGATTTTGGTATGATCGTTGGTCTCAACGAGCTCTAAAATATGCACAATTCCAATCATTGTTGTGAGCCCAGAAAGGGCCCACAAAAGGCCGAACTGGACGGGACTGGATAGTATTGCATACTGGACAGGATCTGACTCCTTGCAGATCATGGATTGGGTGATAAGACTTGCGGAGCAATTAAATGGTACATGGAGCTAATCGAGAATTATTTCACGTGATGGGCCCACTTAAATGGAAATTCATTACCGAAAGGAGTTTACTTACTTTAAAATTAAAAAAGTCGGTTCTAGAATACTTTCTTAAAAAATATGTGTTTATTTCACATTTTTAAACGAAAAAATAATTTTTTTTGCACTGTATAAAAGATCTCGATAAAATCTATCAAACAAGATCCATATTGCTAGAAAAATTATTTGCGTAAACACATTATTTTTGAGCTTGAAATTGCCTTTTTAAAAAATAAGTACTTAAACAGCGCTCTGGAATGGGGCTAATTGTTGGAAATTCATTATTGGCCAATAATGTTGCGCTGATTTTGGAGAATTGGACTATGGTTTGTGAACACAAAGGAAACGTGGGGCCGAGAGGTAAGCTGATTAGGGGTTGTTCGGCTAAATAAGCCACTAGGCATATTTTTTTGTTCTTATTCAAATTTTTTTTCGCATTTTTTAGTTTTTTGTCAATTTTTTTGGAGATTATTGCTTCTTTATGATAAGAGAAACCTAAAAAGTAAAAGAATATGATCAAAATCCAATTTTTTTAATAAAGACGAAAAAATTGGCTTATTGGCTTATTTTTGTCTTTATTCAAAAAAAATTAAGTTTCGATTGTAATTTTTTACTTTTTAGATTCCTCTCGTTATGACGAAATAATAATTTCCAAAAAATGACGAAAAATTAACAAGTGCGAAAAAATTTAAATAAAGAAAAAAAAAGGGTTCGACGGCAAAAGGTTAGACGGCAAAGAAAGATTATCAATGGATAACACTAGGACTTCTTTTTCTCAATCAAAATGTTGGGCGGCAAAGAAAGATATTTAAAAAAGGACGCGAGGGCTTTTGCGGGGAGATAATTTTTGGCACGCAAAACAGGAACAAAGAATGGGGCAGCCGAGACTCTTGTTTCGATAGTTTCCTTCCGAATTTTGTTTCTTTCAAGTTATTTGAAGCTTTGTTCAATTACTCGTACTTCAGTAACTTGTTTTAATTTTTGTTCTTTATAAAAGTTATTTGCTCGTATTTTATTAGTTGATATTTCTTATTTATTTTTATCTCACGTAATAGAAGCATGTTTCAAACAAAGATTGCTTTTTTTCTTGTTCAATGATGAGTGAGTAATCGTCAGGGCAGGATTGCGGGGTGATTAGTACACCGTGGCCGGATTGGATGCGTTTTGCTCCTATTTCGAAATAAAGAGTGTAAGAAAAGTAATCTTTAGATTGGTAAAATATTTCTTGTAGATAAATTTGGGCATTGTCGGAGCCCATATGAACGGGGAATATGGGTTCAAAACTCATTCTCCGCTGTGGAGGGATAAATGACGATCATGAGGGTTCGCATCTTGCAGGGTATTTTTGTAACGACCCGGATTTTCGCCCTATTTTTTTTTTCGAATAAAGAAATTTTTTTTTAATCAAATAGTCTATAGTAATCGATTAACTATTTTAAAGTGTAATTAGATTAAACCAAAACCTAGATTAATTTTTCGTGACTAAAATTAGTTTAGCAAAATTTTAATTCAACTTGTAATTATAAATGTGTGTGCATATTTATCTATATTATTCATACTAATAATCATCCCACAATTTATGGGATTTGGTTACCCATCTCTCACCAATCTCTCTCTCTATCTTTATTTTTTTCACTTACCCACTTCCCTTCAAACTCTTCCTAAACTATATCTCTTTTTAATCTCAATAACATCTCACCTCCTTCCAATTACTCTATAAAACCAAACCCCCCTTTCTCATTCTCTATTATTCGGCAGAGAGAGAGAGAGAGAGAGAGAGAGAGAAAAGAAATCTAGACAAAGAAGGAGAGAAAAAAAAAAAAAAAGAAAAGATCGATCACCCAATTTCAATTTTCGTCCATATCACGTCCCTCTGTTCACGGCCTGTTTCCTCCTAGTTGATGACGTTTTTAGACCTAAGTTTCTTCACGAATGTTGTAGAGGGCGTCGAGAGTTTCGATTTCGACCCAAGAATCACCAAAAAGGGTCAAGGATTGATTGAGTTATCGTTGTCCAAAGATCAGTGAAATTCTCGGATTTCTGTTTTCAGACAGCAAACAGGACTTATGAAAACCCCCACTTTTCTCCTAGTTTGAATGGTTTTCGGGCTTCGACTTCTTCACGAAAGTTGTAGATCGTTTCAAGATCTTCGCGTTAGATACAAGAATCGTCCAAAAAGGAAAAGATTTGGTCAAGTTATTCCATTCCAAAGTTGCTGCTAGAATATCGATCTTTTGTTGCCAAACGAAAACCCACTGGACTCCACCGAATCGCTTTGTTCAGATTGAAGGTAGATTAATCCTTCTCATATCTCTCCCTAAGTATATTATTGTACTAAGATCTTAGTCTTTATGATTAAAATAAAAAAAGAATCGAAAGAACGAAACTCTGTTTTTTTTTTTTTGGAAAAAATTCACTGTTCACAAGCGTGGTACTGTTCACTTTTTTTACTGTTCATACCGGTTGGTAAAAATAAAACCTCAATTACAGTTTTCCCCTTTATCTATTAAAGTGAAGTATTTTCAGCCCTCATGCATTGTTAACCTATTAAAATTAGCCCTTGAAGTTTATTTAGGTTATTTGTTTTGGCCCAAAATGTTAATTACTTCTGAAATTTTTATTTGGAAAAACGTTCTTACTTGAGACATCGTGACCACACAAGACTAAGGGCAACGGTCCATTCATAAAAAGTTTATGATTGCATTGCTTGCTATTGTCTTAATTATTATTTTGATTAATTGTATATTGCTCCGACACTTGATTTATATGCTAGATTGGACATTAGAGGCATAGGGTGGTATGCGAATAGAATTCACTTAGACGATGTTTGGTAATGGATAAATTGGAAAGTTTTATTTTTAGAATGCCTGCATGCGAGATGTTGAAATGTGATGAGTTGGATGTGATGATTTGAAACTGGCAAAGTAAGCCCAGTGATGAATTGAATCTGGCGAGAGTCCAGTGATGAATTAAAATTGGCAAAGTAAGCCAGTGATGATTGTGATGTGGTACATAAGATAGGCGAACCCCAGTTATGATTCGGGCATGATAAGCTTCCTTTTGTTGTAATGAGCTGGGTACATAACTTAGGTGCAATCCGCGACAACAAAAGAAAGTAAGCTCATGGGACAGGGCATAGCTAGCGGTTGGGGAGGAAAGATCCCGCAGAGGAGATCTTAGATTTCACAATAGGTTAATGAATAGTAAGGAATTGGTTTATGTGAAAAATCTCTGTTTTATTTCTTCATCATCTTATCCTGCTGCTTACTAACTGTAAAGTAAGAGGGGTGATTGGGTTGGATTATTTTACTGGGTGATTTTATCACTCACGGATACGTCTGTATCCTGGCAAATCGTTTGCTTCGGCGATCAATTTGCCAGATGGCGCAGGATTCAATGACGGTGCAGTTCAATGCAGAGAGAACATCAGGAATGGAGATCTAGTATGCTCGGGATTCGTGTCAAGCCTAGAGTCAGTTCTGAAGTTAATGTATTTGAATCAGTAAATTTTCTTGAGATTGTTATAGCTAAACATTTATTTTGGAAAATCATATTTATTTAACAAAATTTTCCTAAAGAATTATTTTATTTTACCCCCGAAAAGTCGGGGCGTTACAATTTTTTTTAGTGAAAAATCAAACCACCGTGACGTCACTCCCAAGCCACTGCGACGTCATCTCCCCAGGCACCATGACGTCACCCCAAGGCACCATGACGTCACCATCCAAGGCACCATGGCCTCACCCCCTTGGGTAAAGGTAACTATGCCATGTGGACAAGCCATGTGCAGTAGTTTTTTTCCCCTGGGCAAGTCTCTCCCCCTCTCTCCACGCCTTCCGGTTCTTCCTCCCTCCACCACTCGACTCGGAGATTTGTCGTGTTTGGATGAATTTTTGAGATATTTTTTATGAGAATAATAATTGAAAATAGAGATAATGAGTGGAGAAAGATAGAGAGAGAAATAAGAATAATGATTAAAGATAGGGATAATGAGTAGAGAGTAATGATTGGAAATAGAGGTAATGACTATCTTTTGAATTGAATTTTTTTTTTCAAAAAGGGTACCAAACACGGCATTGGTGTTGACCCCTACAAAATGATGTTGTGGCACGAGCACCCATTTCCCCTTGGTTCCTAATTGGTGCTCAATAGATAGGCATAATGATAGGCGCGTAAATGTTCACATAAGCGCCCACTAATTTATCTTCGCTAAGTCCATTTAAATTGTTACTTGGAACTTAATGCTTGATTTTTGTATTTTAGGTATTCGGAGGTTTTTACATTTGAACGGGCTTTAATATTGTTGCTCCTGCAGTGCATCTGTTCTTGGAAGTGAATGTGTAACAGAAGAATACAATTTGAGTACTTGTCTTGGTGGCCCAAGGATTGTAGTATTTTCTTATTTTGACTGAGAGTTGGACTTGTACTACATGATGGTGGGCCCAATGTTTAATTGACCCACCCAATGGTTAATTGTCGGGAAAATGACGGCTCAGGACGTATTTTGATAATTAATACCCGCCAAGGACATGCTAAGAACATTTGTTAATACTGAAAATGTCCTTGACCGGTATTAATTATCAAAACACATCATTGGCCGTCATTTTCCCTATATTGTCTTGGTGGGCCAGGGCTTAACAGGGAGCTCGGCTGGGAATTAAAAAGAAGAGAGAGGCTTTTACGAAGTTGGCTCCTGGAACCTATAAATTAAAGCAATCTCATGCGCATAACAGAACGGAGGCATTGGGAAGAAAACAGAACAGAGGGCTGCGCACCTAAAGGACGGATGCATTCGGAAACAAAGAATGCAGTCACCACGCATAACGGCTGGCAACAGAAGGCTAAGGATTGGTTCATATACTGAACTGAAACCTTGCTAGCTTCTCTTGTATGAAGTTTTATTGTTTTGTGATCATTTATATTTACTTCATGTCCGGCTAAATCTCTTTCCTAGGGGTAGATGAAACACGATCTCCGAGTAATATAGTTTATGTTTTGTTTAGAGTTTTTGATCTATTCGAACAATGGTCGTATGAATCAAGGATTATATTTCATTGGTAATTCTTTCCATTCAATCCATTGTGCTTGTTTTTTCTAGAATTCAAGCACTTCATACAACGGTTTTACTAGTTCGTAATAATTGGGTAAGATGGGTTATGCTCCGTAAAACGCGTCGTGCTATTAGACGATCCGTGCCATAGAAACAGATCGTACTAGTAAGACGGGTTCATGCTAGGCGACAATATCCCATGTTATTCGGTGATTTGCGATTATCTTTAGGTGACACCCTGTGGGCCGGCGAACCCTAAGGTGTACGGTTTGATTCGAATAGTTAGCCCTGAACATTAGTTTAAACTATTTTGCGAGAGATTGGGTAGATTCGAAACCCTAAGTCTTTTCTCTCATAAACTCGCTTTACTTTTAATTGCTTTACGTTAATTAGTTTGCATAATTATAGAAATCCAAGAACAAATCCTGTTCTGAATTAATTTAGAAATCGATTGAAACAAGTGCAATTTAGCCTTCGTAATCTATGAGGACAAAATTTGGAATACTTACCGCTATCTTTTAGATAGTAGTAATTATTCTGTTTTATTAACAATTTTTATACGAAAACGACACGATCACATGATGATTAATGATTTTGTGGGGCCCATTCCTGATTCCCAAAAACAAATTCAAACTGCGAGTTATTCTCTAAATGTATATTCTCTTGATGTATTGCTCTTCGCACGTTTTCAGTGTTATTATGGTTTGGTTGATTTTTGAACAGTTATGATCAAAACATGAAATACGTGTTCATATATAGACGTCTTGTGAACAATGTTAAACTAAAAACCAAGTAATTGTATCATCTACTCCGTAAATGATGAAAAAAAGAAAGAATATTCTTTTAGTTTTGGAGGACGAAACAGCGTCGGTACATCCTGAGATTCTTGGGACCTAAGTCGATCTTGTAAAACAAAGGCCCTATGTTTTCTTTAAATAAAAAAAAATTAACCTCGATCAAAAGGAAAACAAAATCATAAGAATGAAAAAAGTAACGAGTTGCCTGGGCTGAGAATTGAACCTTAAATTTGATGGATAGCAAGACTTAGACTTACCACTTGGCGAGAAGCTGTAATTTAATATATATTACATACATTGGTATACCTATTTGGGGCTAGGGTGAGCTCGAGCTCGGCTCGTTTATTAAACGAATCAAAAACTCGAGCTCGAGCCTTAACGAGCCGAGCTTAGTTATTTACTAAACGAGCATCTTTAATCGAGTCAAGCATCCCTTAACGAGCCAAGCTTTTGTCGAGCGAGTCAATCGAGCTCCACTCGGTAAGCGAGCCAAAAACTCGAGTGCGAGCTCGCGAGCTGCTCGGTTCATTTACAGCCCTATTTGGGACACTAATTTTTGGCTAAATTTTGGGGGCTTAAGTCTGCCACCTTGTCTGCCTTAGCTCAAGAACGGCCTTGGGAAGAAAACTATCACATAGAACTTTTGAAACAAGAGAACCATGGGATCCGGTTTGGTCGAGTAGAATCATAGTATTTTATAAAATCCTCCTCTTCCGTCGAGACAGGGAAATCTCCACTCTTTGTGTCATCTAATAGTTATATATAAGAGGAGGGCTTAAAAAGGATCATAAGCTATAAGTTTAAAACAATAACCGGATAGCCTTAGTGGGAATTAAAGGGTAGTTTTTGGACTGACTCGTAATTTATTCAACAAACTATGGGATCATATATTTTACGGGTACCAGATACACATATACCTAATCCAGACAAATTTTTTGTAGAGACAATATTGCCCTTGCAAGATATTGTAATGTCAAACACATCCAATATAACATAATTTCGAGAGAAAAAACAAAACTATATAGTGAGTATGATTCATTTGCATTGTAATCAGACGGGTAGTGATGTGATTAATAATACCACATCCCCCATTATTATATATATCTCACATTGAATTTAATTATAGAGGCGATGCATGTTTTATCCCTGTCGAAAGGAATTTAACATAACACCGAATACGTACTCTCCTGGAGTATTGTCCAATTCGATATATGATCGAACATAAAAGGGAAGGGACATTCGCTTTTCGAATAATAAAACTATAAAAGGGTCCCTTTTTCTTGTACTACCTCTCTTTGTTTGGAAGTTTTTTTTTCCCTTGACAAATTACACATATAGATCGCTTGTGATTTTAGATTATTGAAATTTCTGACCAAACAACTTCTCGATCAGTTATTCAAAGATTGCTGGAGCTATGAATCGAGCCTGCGAATTCAGACATAAGAAATTGAACTTCACACACCAAAGTAAAAGAAAGAGAGAAAATAAATTAATTACTTGGATAAAAGAATTATACGTATATGGGAAGGTTGTCTGGGGACAAAACTAGAGTGGATAAATCTATCCGGAGGACAAATGAAAGGTACATGTTTTTCAATATATTCTCTCCATAGGAGTCCACTGCCAATCTCCGGTTTTCGGCATTCGCACTTTATGATGAGAGTGAAATCTCCAAGAAAGTCCATATATATATATATATATATATATATATATATATATATATATATATATGTATATATATATATATATATGTATATGTTAATCAATCTTTTTTTTTTTTTTTGTAGTTTGATCCTATTCATATTGTCAATCTACTTTTGGATAAAAATCTAGCTACGTGTTATTCTTGGAAGCCTCCCCTAAGTTGTGTGAAAATTTTCAGTGCCGAGTGGATGTTTTCAAGAAAGTCCATATGTTAAATCAATCTCTCTCTTTTTTCTTTTTTTTTAGTTTGATCCGATTCATATTATCATTGACAATCTACTTTTGGATAAAAATCTAGCTACCTATGTGTTATTCTTGGAAGCTTCCCCCTAAGTTGTGAGAGATTTTTCAGTGCTGAGCGGGTATATCCCACGTGGTACCCGCTCGGCGTATCCGAGCCGTCCGATACACTTTTGGACGGCTCAGATTAAAACTCTCTCCCTCCTCTCATCTCAACACTTTCTCTCTCTAAATCTGAGCCGTTCAAAAACAAAATGGACTGCTCAAATGCGTGAGCGGGCACCACGTGATCTCAGCTCGGCACTAAAAAAATTTCCCTAAGTTGTTGATCAGGACTAGAACTCTGTGTAATTGTTTAGTTGATAACTGGGGATTGGTTTGGCTTATAAGTCACTCGGTTTGTTTTAATGAAAGTACAACTCCTTGGTGCGCGCAACTCCTTGGGGAAGGCTAGTTGATTGAATTGTGATTTGGGTATTCCTTATATTCTTTGTACATTACATTTGGTGGAGACATACATGATGACTGGCGTGATAGTATTGGTAATGCAAGAATTGGTTTAAAATTCTAAAATGGTTGCAATTAGCACGTAAGACCAATAGGTACGTTTACAAAAAGCTTCTATCCTCACCACCTCAGATTTTATTTGGAGGAAAACATACATGGTGATTGGTGTGACAGTGTTTGTAATACAAGAAACGATATTCAAAATTATTGTAAGAGGTTGCAATTAGCATATATATAAGGCCAATAAGTTTTCAATAAGCCTCTATTCTCATCACGTCATATTTCATTTAATTGAAGTAGACACACATGGTATGACAGTGTTCATAATGCAAGAAAAGATATTTAAAATTGTAATAAGTTGCAATTAGCATATATATAAGGCCAATATAAGTTTACAATAAGATCTCTATTCTCATCACTTTTAAGTGGTCCATATTAATTGTGATGTTTCACACATGATATGGTTAAAAGGGAAGTCATACACTTATTTAAGCTATAGTATTCGACCATAATACAGCTCTTAATAATCTTGGTTCATCCGTGTATATCACGGATATTTTTGCTACTATATATGTATATATAAGGATTACAGACAATGAAAATGTAACTACATCCTGGCCCTCAATTCTACACCCTACTGGGCCCCAATTCACCATGGCCGGATTTGGTTCTTTTGAAAATGGGTACAAACAGGAAACGCCAACCAACGAGTAGAGCAGAGATGCTGCTAGTACATGAGACAAACACAATCCAACCGAGCCCATTTGTGATGAAAACGGACACAAGGCAGGATAGGGTAACAACACCTGAAAATCAGGGACGAAAAAGCAAAACCGTCAAACCAAACGAATAGCATCGATCAATCCAACCCACGCTGAAAATTTTGATCGGTTTTTAAATTAGTTTCGGCGTGTTCAGTTTTGAAATACTAAACATATCAAATTTCGTTTCAGTTTTGGGCTTAAAGTTAAGATTCGCACACCAATTAAAACTGAACCATTGCATCTTATTTCAAAACTGACCAAACCGAAAGGGTTTAATTACATGGATACCTGAGATCAAAACAAGCACGTCGAGGATTCGACAGCAGTAGAGAAAATATTTCCCAGTGGTTTGTTGCTCCTCCTTGTCCTCCTCCTCCACTTTCACTGCTTTGGAATTGAGTAGAGTTGCTGCTGCGAAGCCAGAAATGCATATTGCTGCGACAGAAATGGCCATGGTGGCGGGGTGAGTTTGGAAGGGAGAATCACTCTGGTTCTGATACATTATTTGGATGAGGTTCAGAAGCAACCCGAGCTTGGCGAAGACCAAAGCATGCCATTCCGCAGATGAAATCATTTCTGTTGCCTTTCCAATAATAGCACTATTATGATTACCACAGTGGCAAAAGTGTTAGTGGAAAGAAATGGAGGACATTAGACATTGCCATTTTAGAAACATCCCCAAAATTGCCCCAGATAGAGCGCAATGAAAAAATATAAATAAGATGGCACTTTTTGTTTTAAAAAAAAATGCCAATTGTTTGGTATTTTTTCAGTTGAAACACACCGGTTTCCGTTTTTTTGGTGAGCCTATTAGTTTTTTCCTATTAGTGTGGCCCACTAGCTTTTCACGTTTTGTGCATGTGGGACTCTACTATCAGATAAGCCAATGAAGTGATATGGTTCATTACGATAACTAATTAGAATTATAGATAAAGGAAAACTCTTGATAATAAAAGAGACCTTAATGGACTACGTGTCTTTTAATAATTATCTCTAAGGCCCTCTTCTCTCCTCTATAAAAGGTAGAATACTTATCCTTTATTTTTACGGTTTTTCCATCAATTAAAGTTACTGGGGGTATTCTAGAAAAGTAGAGACAGAGAGAAGAAGGTGAGCCAAGAATTAAGGTATTTCTAATTAAGGGATTTGTTCTCTCTAATCACGATGGCTAATAAAGGTACGCTATTTATTGTTCTTAAAATGTGTTGAATTCAAGATCCTGTTATATCTCTTTTCCGCATAATAGTTTTAATATAGATATAGATTTACAGTTGGTATCAGAGCATGGTTTTTTTGAATCAATACATCTTGAAATAAAAGTATCGCGAGCGTACTACCATATTATATTTATATTTAGACCAACGAAAGATCCGAATTGTTGTACCTAACATTCACGTTACTGCTGCATGGTCATGCTTTCATGTGGCTAAAGTTTCGTTGTTATTAGAATATAATATGAAAATTAGATGTCGATTCAGTAATTGGCCTTTGCATATCACTGCCGTAATGGACTTTGCTACATGGGTATATTAATTTTACTCATGTTTATTGTACTGTGCTGTTCTTTTGTTGGGATAGAAAAGAACAGTTTACATCATTCAATTGCTTTTGATTGCCGTCATCAATTTATGGGCCGACAATTGAATATAATAACATAATTAATCTATTTACTGTTTTGTTGGTTGTTGATTCTACGATTGATCAGTATCCTCCTCCTCTATAAGAAGAGGGAGTTTTGGCCAATTTTTCGCTTGGCACTTTTTCAATTTGGACGAATTTAACCCTTGATTTTGAAGATTGTGTTTTGGGGATGTTGGGGTAATTTGGTCATTTTACTTGTGGATTTAGTAGGCTACGTGGCAGTAGGAGTTGGACAAGTGGATTTGAGTGGAGCGGTTTATATAACAGGTGTCTTTGATTTGGGTGGGAGAGATACACCAACTTAACCCTCACAAGCTTCTCACTCGACCTTTACTCTTCACGTAATACATCTCTCTCACACCTCTCTTGCGATCTCAGGACTCCATGGCCTCTCTCTCTCTCTCTCTCTCTCTCTCTCTCTCTCTCTCTCTCTCCTTGTTAATGACTCCATGGCAGCCACTGCCGCCGGTCTTCTCTCAGTCACCTACCATAAGCTCCTCAGGTACAGAGAGAGAGAGAGAGAGAGAGAGAGAGAGAGTATGAGCAAAGTAAGGAAAACCATTCAACTCATGCTCACTAGATGATCGATCCAACCGTCAAATCTTAAACCCTAGGCCATGGAACTCAACTTCCAGAAATTGCATAAGGTATACAGATTTTCTGTTGGTGTTAATCCTTAGATCTAGGGTTTTTTTTTAATTTTGTTTCTATATATCTGATTTTTCCGCTTTGCATGCGTTTGTTATTGCTAATTTCTTTGGGTATTCGGATTGTGATTGTTGGTGTTGATTTTGCAGAGAGGTAAATTAAGTTGGTTCTATGGTTCTTTGGTTGGTGAGGGGGGTCAGCGGAGAGGAAGAATTGAAGGAACGAATTCGGATTGTCAAATCTTGATTTGCTTATCTTGCTAAGATGTTACTCTACCTGCCAGTTTGATAGTAGATTGTGTTCCAATTATTCGTTTCAGTGGTTTGATTTTTTAGGATCTATAATTAGACCATCATAACTTGGGTTAAGATATTATGTAGTTAGACTTGGTGGAAATAGCTAGAACTTAAATTGAAAGTGCAGAAACTATGGGTTTTCGATGGCTTTCTCCAATTTATGTTCTTCGCTGTGGTTTGCACGTTGTTTGGTTTGGCTAATGTGGCTGCATTTATTTTTGTTAGGGTTTGTTGGTTGTTGATCGGAGATCGGAGGTTCCGTGAATGCATATTCTGGGGTTCAGGGTTTGGTTGAAAGAAAAAACAGAGATGAAATGGGCCAATAGTTGTTGATCTTCAGCTTCGTGGCTCCAGATTGAGGGTTCAAATATTCAGAAGGTAATTTTCGAAATTCTTTTTACAGTATTTAGGCTGGATTTGGGTTGTCATTTGGGTGAGTTTTATGCATTTTCGGTTGGACAAGGTTTAATTTTTGGCCATGTGCATTGGTTGCTGATATTAGGCTATGGCACGATACTGTAAGTTGTTACCCTCTACTTTCACAAAATCAGCAAACAATACAGATACTTACAAAATAAAACAGTACAAAAGACTTGGGTAACGACAAAACGCGTATAAGCAGTTTGATTATGAAGTTGCCTTTGAGTCTAAGCTATATTCAATTGAAGTCACATATCTGAGAGCAAATGTTATGTCTCCCTGCCTGAGTGCAAACATATGGACCATATGGTTAGTGGTTTACCTATACATATAAATAAATAAATAATTGTACGTTTGAGTGGATTTGGTTACTCTGAGTTGAGGAATGTCCATCGAAGCATACCTCAAATCTTCGGTTACATGTTGTAATTACTTGAATCTTTGCTCATACATTCTCCAATTTGGAAATTTTGTTTTTTTTCCGTTCCCAAATCTGGTGAATTGGGTTGGAACTTCTCACTCTCCACTCCTCCAAGCCCTTTGAGAAAAAACAAATCCAAAAAAAAAAAAAACTCTCTTCCTTCCAGAATCTCTTTTATTCTGCATATAATCTTTGTATGTATGTTTTTCTTGGCTATAGAGAGGTTAGGAAGTCAAGGAAGCCATGCGCGTCTCGTGGAGAAGCATAATCGGCTCTCCGACCATATTAGCAAACATAATTACAGGTAAGTGTATTTCTTTTGTTTGCTGGTAGAATGTTGTTTCTTCTGTAAGTAATTTCTACGATTTTGATTCATGAAACACTGTAGATCTCGTGCTGATAGCAGGACAGTAATTCATCTGATAGTAACTTAGAAGTCAATATTGTGGCGATTGATGTATCTGGGTGATTTCTCTTTGAATGGTTGTTTGTCTTTCACGTTTGGAATTAGCAATCTCATCTTGTTTCCCTTTTGGAATTTGCAGGACATCATTCAAGAAGTTAATATGGGTGCATCTCAGAAATCTATGCCAATGGATCCTTTGTCAGTTTACGGACAAGCAACTTTACAGTCAAAATCTGGACTAGGTGGTGCAGGTAGATTACCAAATCCTTGGGAATGAAAGTATTATGTTATAGTATGAGACGTGTGCATGACTTGTGAGAAATTAAGACTTTTATACATGACTTATGAGAATATTATGGTTTTCGTTTTTTAGCCTACTGGAATGCCAATTCGAGTATAAGTACGTACTCATCCTCCCAAATTTTGCAATGAGACTGATATGTAGGTAGATGTGAGTATGTGTGTGTAGCATAGTACGATGGATTTTCTTTTAAAGTAGTAGGGTATAGGTGTTGTCCATTGATTCAGGTGTGTTAAAGTGTTTTTGTTGTTGATCTGGGGTGTCTAAAATTACGCCGAATTTTTTTCTTTTGCTGATTTTATTGGCATCCTGTTGTAGAAATGCAGAGGAGTCAACTGAGCATTTCCTACTCAACTGCAATGCAGCTTGGAGAGCTTGTTCAAGAACAATTGATTTGTGGCATATGCAACAATGGTTATGCCAGATTCATATTACCCCTCATGTCATGTTGGCTGGTTTGCTAATTCAAATCGATCTCTACAACGGGCATGACAAACGTGCAAGGCACGTTGCGATGCACCTAGTATATATAGAACATGATCTTGACTCGGCGTTTGTTAATTTATTTCTAAGTTTACCTGTAAACTTTTGTTTCGGAAAAGTGTTACAGCCATGGATTGCTAATTGGTAGATGGATTATTATATTAATTTTATGGTCCATTAATTTGTAGTTCACTATCAGTTAATGTTAACATGTGGGTAATTGCGTAAACTGTTGATCGAGATCAATTTTTGTTAGATTGATTGAATCGTAATTTTGATTCATTTACCGATCATAATTGGAGAACCGAAAGGAAATCACTTACATGTACGCATCTTTTATGTATTTGTGATTTTATTTTATGTGGTCAGTAATAGAAATAAAGATCATAATCATATGCTTACAATAAATTAATCTATTTTTGTCAGATTATGTTTTCTGCAATTAATGTATGATTATTTTGAAGCATTTAATTGGGAAAGTTTTTCTATTACTGTGTTACTGTATATGTAAGAGTTATGGTTAGATTGAATGTCATGAACGGATTATCAATCATATAATATATATACACACACACTTAGTTTTATATTTTATTTTTCGATAATGGTGATTGAATAAAAGAATGACATTGGCATAACTCAAATAAAAGAATAGAGCATATCATTGGTTAGTTGGATAATTATAGGGATTACTAACTTGATAGTCACCAAAGTGACCTAGGTTAGTGAAACTTATGAATATTGAACTACATTAAAATTTTGTTAAAGGGTAACAATTAAGTCAATGATATTCTCGATTGCAATCATAATTATAAGAATGAGACTAGACCCAAAGGATAGTCACATTTAAATAATTATGAACTGGGTAGGTGGAGTAATTTATGCAACTTAGCGGGTTAGGATTGGATATCCAAAGATAACATGACTAACTTCATAAGCTGTATAAATCATGTAGACCTACTTAGGTGATTATGTTGCACCTAATTAATGAGTGAACAATAGGTATGATTAGGTTTCGCCCGAAGGAGGACCTAAGTGATGTCAATAGTTCATCATTACAAATTATTTAGACCTACTGAGGTGATTATACTGCACCTAATTAATGAGTGAATAATAGGCATGCTTAGGTTTCGCCCAAAGGAGGACCTAGATGATGTCAATAGTTCATCATTATAAATGTTTATAATTCTCAAAGCTTTTATTAAGTATTTTCCTATTTTGTTTCCTGTTACAGTTCTTTATTTCACTGCACTAGAATACCTAAAGGCTGGGAAAGATTGCTTTAAGTTTGCTGATAAGTCACTTTTAGATACGATTATGGCTGAGTTAACCACCATGAAATATGATGGTAGTCGTAGAGTTCAAGAGCACATCTTGAACATGTATGACAAAGCTGCAATGCTTGCAACCTTGGGAATTCAAGTGGATGAGTCTTTCCTTATTCAGGCTATACTTAACTCACTTCCAGTATAGTTTGGCCCATTCAAAATTCACTGTAGTGCCCACAAGAAAGAGTGGAGTTTGAATGAGTTAACAAACTTGTGTGTTCATGAGGAAGTGAGATTGAGAAGGGAAAGATGTCATACTGCATTGGCAATGACTCAAGTTGCTTTAAAGAAAAAGGGTAAAATGAGAAAATATTCACCAATGAAAGTCGATGAACTTGAGAAAGTAGTCAGGCTCATAATTGTCTCACTGTCAAGGGTCACTTTTGTGGCTGTAAGGGACATGTGAAGGAGGACTACAATAAACGCAAGGCTTGGTTCGAAAAGAAGGGTAATAATCCTTCTTTTGTATGTTACAAATCAAATCTTGCTGAAGTTCCTTCTAATACTTGGTGGATAGATTCTGGAGCTTTGACTCACATTACGAATTCCTTGCAGGGATACCTTTTAACCCGAAAATCAGAGGAAAGTGAGAGATTTGTCTTTATGGGGAACCGTCTCAAGGCTGAAGTGGTAGCTGTTGGTATCTATCACTTGGTTTTAGAGACAGGTCATCAGATAGACCTTGAAGACACTTTTTATGTTCCCTCTATTTGCTTGACGATTTCCTAGACCTAAAATAATGGGTTGCCCCAAGCGTAGGGCAGAAACAGATGCAGCACAATATCCGGTAAGACCGGAGTCGAATCCACTAAGGACGGTGAAGTGTGTGCTCTGAAAACTCGGGTTGTTACTTGTTTTAATGGGCTCTTAGGTAGCCACCCTTTGTCAATTGATGGAAGATTAACTAAAATCTAGGAAATAACTATTCTTTTCAAATAATTAAAAAGGAGGTACGGTCGTGGGATTCATAGCACTCGTAACCAGAATTTACCTGCTCCATTCGATGTTCTTAAAAATAATCAATTTTAGATTGGAAAAGGTACCCCGCAAGATGCGAAACCTTAGGGTCGCCGTTTACCCATGCGCAGTGGAGAATGAGTTTTGGACCCCCATTCCCCCGTTCACATGGGCTCCGACAATGCCCGGATTTGTCCGCGGGAAGTATTTTTCAATCTAAAATCGTTTTCTTTATTATTTGAAATTAAGAGCAGTGTCCGAACTGGTCACGGTGTGCTAATCACCCCGCGACCCTACCTAAACAACTACTCACTAATCATCATGCATAAAATAAGAAAAATCCTAATTTGCATCATGCTTCTAAATACGAAATAAATAAAAGATACGAATCAAACAAATACCAGTGAACAACTTTGATAAAAAAAATGGAAATCAAAATAAGTTATCATAACGCAAGTACTTGAATCAAACTCCAAAACTTCAACGGAAAAGAAACTCGGAAAGAAAAGGAATGTAAGTAAAGAAAAAAAAACTGCTATTAATCGAACTTCTCTGTTTCGTCGTCGAAAAGAACGCAGCCTCCTTTGTGATTTGCGTCCTTTTCTTTTTCACGGCAGCAGCAGCAACAACTCTCGTTCTTTTTTTTCCTTCGCAAAAGCTGCTGCTGAAAGCCCCCCAAAAGTCGTGCGTCAGAGATCCCCGACTTAAAGCTGCTGATGCCCCCTTTATAATAATAATAAACCCTATTCTTCTCCTGCCTGCCCGAGAGCCGTGGGCCACATCAACTCCGAGAATTGGCTTTTTTAATTCTTGGCCCCATCACTTATAATCAGCCATGGAGCAATAAACATTGGGCCTACCCTTGATCACAAGAACAAATACTTGTCAGGCCCATTAGAAGACAAAGGTCTCCAATTGTAGATTAATTGAATCCAGTGCCGAACTTTCGACTTGCAATTCGAGCACTCCACTTTGATTGAATTCAAAAGAAGCAACTTCGAACACTGTTTAATATTTTGACTTTGCGCTCTCTTTGTACCAAATCCTTCAAATATCTACAATACACAAATTAAGCATAAATCTTCAAGTAATAAAATAAAATAGACTTAGCAAGGATAAATTAAGGGGCACGTATATGAACATTTACGCGCCTATCACACCCCCCAACTTACACTTTGCTAGTCCCGAGCAAAGAAAACAAAATGCAACTAAAGAAAATAAATTAAAACCGAAAGTTCTTTTAAACCGAAGTCTCGTGAGGGTTTTCAGTAGTGATCACCCACAAAACACTGTGAATCCTCTTCACAAGAAGCCCAAAAATCTGTAAGACAGCTCAATGATATTTCAAGTAAACATTATGAAGCCATTGCAAAGAGATAACGACATAAGCAGTTCTAGATACTATCAAGTCAGAAAAATAAGTCATGGCATCGATACTCAGCGTGTGTGAACAAGGGCTTCGGTTACAGGTGAAAAATAACCAAAAGTTCTCTTTGGACCGAGTTTCGACTTCAAATCTCACGGTGTCATGCACTCAACAAATGAAATCACTCGAAACAAGGTGCATATTACTCTCAATATGTGCGGGCAGATGTAATGTAAATGAAAGCAAGATACTTCCGCACAAAATGACACGAAAAGAAAGCTTTATATAGTAGACACATGATCTCATGAACAGTATGTCAAGTATTGGAAACTTTCTCTATCCACCAATCCACAACCCATTGCCCCTAAGATCAAATAGGACTTTTATTCGGTTATATCATTGGGTAAGGAAAAGTGCTTCAAAGGTTAGGATAAATCATAAGCAAGTGTCCGAGAATCGGCTATAACAACATAGGGCAAGTGTAACAATGTGCACCCTCTTATCATTCTTTTCAACTCCGCCACATCTCTCTTATTTTTCACCCTTCACACAATTCCCCTTTAAAGTTCACACGTTTCTTTCTTCAAACAAATGTATGAGTGTCTTCCCCTTTTTCATTCAAGTTCTATTATTTTTTTTCTTTGTAATTTGCTCAATTTTTTTCTTTTTAGCTATGGGGAAGAACACACAATATTTCAAACACATCTCTCTCAAAAACACTTTCTCCGTTCTCTTCAAAAAATTAACCTTCACATGATTCGTTTGCCATTCTCAAGACACGATATGGTTGGTGAAGTTTAACAAGAAAAAGGCTCATGCAAGAGGCTCAATGTGGCTCGCAAGGATAAGTATTTGAGAAAAATAAACAAACTGGCTCAATTAGCAAAGATGGCCTACTATCCTCTCTCAGGGGTAATACAACCAAGTAACGGTCCAATCCCAAAGAATAAAATAACAGTACGTATTAAGTCTCAACACTTGACGACAAAAGATAATGAGATCAACAACGATTAAACCTCTTTTTTTTCGACAAACGAAGAGTTTATGTGACACTACTCCAAAGAAAGGTAAGGCACTAAAGCTCATATGGGCATAAGTCTCCACTAATCTAGCCATTGAAAGCACTCAAGTCACAACTCACAAGCAACCAAGGTCCAAGAAACGTGCAGTGCAAAGATGCTAAGAGTGTATGCCATAATAAATTTCTATCACCAAGTTAGCAAAAAGAACTACCATGCAACATCATGTTCAAGAAATGCCCACAGATTCTCAGCACAAGCAATCAACAAGTAAACATTGCAATCTCCAAGTCTCAAGTAGAAAGGATCCAACAATTTTTTTTTTTTTTTTTAACAAAAAAAAGAACAAAGTGATCCCTCCCCCCAACTTAAACTATTCAATGTCCGCATTGAAAACATGAAAAATAACGATAGGACATAAACACATAAGAGAGGAGACTTGATCTTTATTTTGTTAGATTCAAAAAAAAAAAAACATGAAAAAATAGTGGAATTCTTTTTGCATGAGACTTGAAGGCTGTTGAGATTGGCTCGTGATTGATTGAGTTTGAGATGATCCAACAAGTTTTTTTCTTTTTTTAAAAAATAAACTACCAAAGTAATTCCTCCCCCCAACTTGAATCATTCGATGTCCTCATTGAATGCAAGAACAAAAATAGGACACAAAAGAAAAAGAATGAAAAGGTATCACCTCGTAATGGAGAACTATGCAAGAAATAATATTGCGGGAAGAAGACCCCCCAACTTGAACGAAGCATCCTGCAATGTTAGTCCTCACAAAAATAAAATAAAATAAAAGTAGCTAATCTAAGGAAGAGAAAAGGGAAAAAAAATACAAAATACAAAATACAAAAAGTTAATGATATTCACTCCCATCACGTGAAATCCAACCATTCATTACACTATGAAGCGCAACAAATTGTAACATCTCACCCCACTTCAAACACTCCATTAAAAATTGTACGCGACCATGCCACGAAATCAAATACTTAGAGTATTTCAATTGCCTTTGTCGCGTTTGAATTCTAAATTCCACCAATTGCATATTTCCAACCAAATTAACTTTCAAGTTGTTAATAAATTTTAAGAAAAATGGATAGTAAACCACATTAAAATTATCAACACAAAGAAAGTCAATTTGTTCAAACGTGATAATCTCTTGCAATGGTGGATGCTCAATAGGAGTGATGACATCAATATCTATGGCCGGGGATATTTGATCATCAAGAACAAGTGGACTTTGCACAATTATTGGCAACGACTCCTCAAGAGTCGCTGATTGCAGCCCTTTCGGTAGTCGTTGAAGTTTACCAAACGGCCGTCAAATTAAATTATTTATTAACCGGACTACAACTAAAGATTTGCATAGTATAGTAAGGAAGTCCGAGTCGATCCACAGGGAACTCGAATATAGCTTAATCGGATTGTAGCTTGTAAGGGTTTTCGGCGTTAAGACGGCCAACTTTTGGTTTTCCTTTGCAAGGTGGAAAATGCTCTAATGAAAATGACTAGCAAATGAGTTTTAACTAAGAATTAAAAGCGGCAAGGCATAGAAGTTCATAACACCCGTAACTTAAGCCAATCAACTTTTCTCAACGAAAACACGGTTGAATCACACGGCATAGGTTATCAACCGGAAGGTTTAGCGGTGAAAATGGTTAGACTTGATATAGAGTTTGAATAACAAGCTAAACACAAGGCGTGACATCGCTCCGAAACCATGTGAGCGAGCACATGATCACCGGAGATTAACAACGCCAAGACTTGAATTCAAACTAAATATCAAGGTCAAAAACTAGAAGCATAGTTTGGAAAGCGAGCAAGTTCTTTGGTTCTTTCGGCAAACACGAGGCGAGACATAGCTCACGGAACCATATGAGCTAGCATATGATCACCGGAGGTTAACATCGACAAGTTTTGTTACATAAAAGGCAAACCACGCACATTTCCAAACCAAACCTCAAGTCTTATGTTGAGAAAGGCAAGATTAACCGAAGTCACAAGGTGTTATTCACCCCATGGCCGAGCCTAAACGACTACTCACACATAATGAAAAGACTAGAAAGCTTGCTTAAGGAAGAAAACATGATTAACCGATAGAAATGAAAATAAACTTGAAATTAGTGAAGATCTAAACCGTAGCTACAACATTAATGAACGAGAAAACAACAAACTAGGAATTAAACTTACAAGTTCTTAAGGATCAAAGCTTGAAAAGTTGAAGAACAAAATCCTAGAGAGAAGGAAGACTAAGGCCTAAAAAGACTAGAAATGGCCATCCTTCTATAAAAGGCATACAAGCCTATTTATAGGGCTCTAAAGTTAAGTTACAAAGGACCAAAAAGTCCTCCAAAATATCCCAAAAATACTCCATAAGTGGAAACTTTCCATAAATGGAAAGTTGAAAAGGCTAACAAAAATCTGCAGATTTTCCCACCCAGTACCGGTACTGGGAATTCCCCGTACCGGTACCCACTTCAACGGGCTGAAAAATTGATCTCTGGACACCCGGTACCGGTACTGGGAATTTCCAGTACCGGTACCCGCTTTACAGCTTTTTTGGGCAACTTTGCAGGCTCGCTCCGGACACTCCCGAACTCGGATTTAGGCGTTCTTTGGACCGTTGGAAAGCTCGTCGAGTCTACTTTCTAACCCAAGTGGGTTGGATTAAAAGTAGTTTGTACATCAAAAGTTATGATGATTCTACCCTCAGCTCGTCAGAAGATGAATTGCTTTGGTAAAATCTTAACTTCTCCTTCAATTCCCTTGACCCTTGGGCGACCCGAGCAACCTCCAAACCATCTCTTCATGACTCTTCGGGCACCACAATGTAGTGGCACGTGGCGTTGAGTACTTGGTTGCACCCGGAGCATTCCTTGGCGTTCAAACGCGCCTTATTTATACGAATTACCTGAAATACACAAAAACCTACCTTACGTGCAATATCACTATAAAACGACAACATATATGTACAAACACAACATACTAGTGGACTAAAGCACCAAGAATATGCATTATTGGGTGCTTATCAGTCGCATCATGAAAATCCATTTCAAGTGTACTAGAATACTCTCGAGAAGACTGTTGCACTTCAAGTGAACCAACTCTTTCGTTAGTTACAAGTGACTCTCTTATTTCATCTTCCAATACACAAGAATTATCCACTTGAAAATTTTCAACTTGATTGTAAGATAGAGAATCAGCTAATTGATCAAAATAAAGTGGCTCTATTTCCTCTTTTTCCTTCCCATCAGAATTGGTATCTTCAGAACTCTCAGTCAACTCACAAAATTGGAGCTTTTGGGTCAAGTCATCTAGGTAATCCCAAGCCTCTTCAGGGTTTTTATCTAGAAATTCATCAGTGGAACTAAAATCCACCTGGCACGACTTAGGATTTAAACTACGGCAAAAGGTAGCCAGAAGACTGCCAATCTCACAATTAAAACTCGACCAAGAGAATACGACAAATTTAAATCGCTCCCAACACTGTGACAAAGACTCATCATCTTGTTGAGAGAAATCTGATAGTTCTTGTAAAAGCATATGAGTCTCATATGAGGGATTGAAAGTTTTGAAAAACTGTATTACAATCTCACTCCATGTCAATCTTGGACTCAAACAATTAAACCAATCTAGAGCACTATCACGCAAAGATGCTGAAAATACATGTAAAAGAGTCATTTCATCGCTACCAAAAGCATTCTCAATGTCATGAATATGCGAAAAAGGATTTTCTGATGCCATACCATAAAATATTGGAAGTGATACTGAACAATCAAATTGTTTTATATAACCTCCAAACCACCTTGCAAAATCGGCCATTTTTTTTTTTTTGCTTTTCAACAATTAAAAAAAATATAAATAAATAAAGAACTAAAAAGAAAACAAAATAAAAAATAACTACCCGAATTCTTAACACACGTAACCGTCCCCGGCAACGGCGCCAAAAATGCTTGACGATTTCCTAGACCTAAAATAATGGGTTGCCCCAAGCGTAGGGCGGAAACAGATGCAGCACAATATCCGGTAAGACCGGAGTCGAATCCACTAAGGACGGTAAAGTGTGTGCTCTGAAAACTCGGGTTGTTACTTGTTTTAATGGGCTCTTAGGTAGCCACCCTTTGTCAATTGATGGAAGATTAACTAAAATCTAGGAAATAACTATTCTTTTCAAATAATTAAAAAGGAGGTACGGTCGTGGGATTCATAGCACTCGTAACCAGAATTTACCTGCTCCATTCGATGTTCTTAAAAATAATCAATTTTAGATTGGAAAAGGTACCCCGCAAGATGCGAAACCTTAGGGTCGCCGTTTACCCATGCGCAGTGGAGAATGAGTTTTGGACCCCCATTCCCCCGTTCAAATGGGCTCCGACAATGCCCGGATTTGTCCGCGGGAAGTATTTTTCAATCTAAAATCGTTTTCTTTATTATTTGAAATTAAGAGCAGTGTCCGAACTGGTCACGGTGTGCTAATCACCCCGCGACCCTACCTAAACAACTACTCACTAATCATCATGCATAAAATAAGAAAAATCCTAATTTGCATCATGCTTCTAAATACGAAATAAATAAAAGATACGAATCAAACAAATACCAGTGAACAACTTTGATAAAAAAAATGGAAATCAAAATAAGTTATCATAACGCAAGTACTTGAATCAAACTCCAAAACTTCAACGGAAAAGAAACTCGGAAAGAAAAGGAATGTAAGTAAAGAAAAAAAAACTGCTATTAATCGAACTTCTCTGTTTCGTCGTCGAAAAGAACGCAGCCTCCTTTGTGATTTGCGTCCTTTTCTTTTTCACGGCAGCAGCAGCAACAACTCTCGTTCTTTTTTTTCCTTCGCAAAAGCTGCTGCTGAAAGCCCCCCAAAAGTCGTGCGTCAGAGATCCCCGACTTAAAGCTGCTGATGCCCCCTTTATAATAATAATAAACCCTATTCTTCTCCTGCCTGCCCGAGAGCCGTGGGCCACATCAACTCCGAGAATTGGCTTTTTTAATTCTTGGCCCCATCACTTATAATCAGCCATGGAGCAATAAACATTGGGCCTACCCTTGATCACAAGAACAAATACTTGTCAGGCCCATTAGAAGACAAAGGTCTCCAATTGTAGATTAATTGAATCCAGTGCCGAACTTTCGACTTGCAATTTGAGCACTCCACTTTGATTGAATTCAAAAGAAGCAACTTCGAACACTGTTTAATATTTTGACTTTGCGCTCTCTTTGTACCAAATCCTTCAAATATCTACAATACACAAATTAAGCATAAATCTTCAAGTAATAAAATAAAATAGACTTAGCAAGGATAAATTAAGGGGCGCGTATATGAACATTTACGCGCCTATCACAGCTCCCAACACTGTGACAAAGACTCATCATCATGTTGAGAGAAAAGTGATAGTTCTTTTAAAAGCATATGAGTCTCGTATGAGGGATTGAAAGTTTTAAAAAACTGTATGACAATCTCACTCCATGTCAATCTTGGACTCAAACAATTAAACCAATCTAGAGCACTATCACGCAAAGATGCTGAAAATACATGTAAAAGAGTCACTTCATCACTACCAAAAGCATTCTCAATGTCATGAATATGCGAAAAAGGATTTTCTGATGCCATACCATAAAATATTGGAAGTGATACTGAACAATCAAATTGTTTTATATAACCTCCAAACCACTTTGCAAAATCGGCCATTTTTTTTTCTTTTCAACAATTAAAAAAAAATAAAGAACTAAAAAGAAAACAAATAAAAAATAACTACCCGAATTCTTAACACACGTGACCGTTCCCCGGCAACGGCGCCAAAAATGCTTGACCGATTTCGTAGACCTAAAATAATGGGTTGCCCCAAGCGTAGGGCGGAGACCGACGTAGCATAATATCCGGTAAGACCGGAGTCGAATCCACAAAGACGGTGATGTGTGCTGACTAAAAATTCGGGTTGTTATTAATTAAACGGGCTCTTAGGTAGCCACCCCTTAACGATTAATTGAGATTAAATTAAACCCACAAAATTGATTGTGCTTTTCAAATAATTAAAAGAAAGGTACAGTCGTAGGGTTCATAGTACTTGTAACTAGTCCGGATTAACTGCTCTGTTTTGGAGTTCTTAAAACCATTTAATTTTAGGTTGAAAAAGATACCCTGCAAGATGCGAGACCCTATGGTCGCCGTATACCCATGCGCAGCGAAGAATGAGTTTTGGACCCCCATTCCCCCGTTCACATGGGCTCCGATGATGCCCAGGTTCGTCCGCAGGAAGTATTTTTCCAGTCTAAAATCGTTTTTCTCATTATTTGATAAAAAGAGCAGTATCCGGACTAGTCACGGTGTGCTAATCACCCCGCGACCCTACCCATACGACTACTCACAAATCATTGCGCAAAAAATAAAAGGAACCCTAACTTGAAACATGCTTTGATTACTCGAAACGAAAAATAAACAAGAGATCCAAACCAAACATAAACAAACGAACAACTTTAATTAAAACAGAAATTAAAACTAGTTACCGAAGAGTAATTGAATAAAGCATAAAAAACTTGAAGAGAAAAACACAATACTGTAAACA